>VZRM01008322.1:2806971-2884261 GCA_013397955.1 Grantiella picta
GAGAGAGATAAGTAGAGACAAAGAGTATTTGTAATGGATGAATTATAGTGATGAACAAATTTAAGAACCTGCTCTGTGGACTGAAAAAAAATACCCCACACTCTGCCCCTACCTGAGTTTGTTAGTTATAAAAGAGGAAAGGGGGTGAATACTATAAGTTCGTAAGAGGGAGGGGGGGAGTGAACAAAATAATGTATGAAAAGTGTATTTTCGCCTTGCATTTATCCTCCAATTCTGTTAGGTAATTAAATCACTTTTTTTGCAACTTTAAGCTTAGAGCCTGTTTGCCCTTTTTCTTTTTCTGTGCGTCCTCCTACCAACCAGTGTCTTATCTCAGGTGACTCATGAAATTGGTGTGTTTTGTTTTTAAGTGGTTTTTTTTCCTGTAGCAAGAGAGAGTCGAGGTGCCTGGCGTTTAGTCAAGATCAAACCTTGACACTATAGCATTCACATCATGAATAGAACAATTAATAAATGTTATCTTCACTGCAGAAACGGAACTGAGATGAAACTTGACTGCTAGGAGAGAGATCTAATTGTCTAAATCAAATAAGGGTAGAAGGTGAGTCACTGGTCATTCTAATCATGACAGAAGCAATACAGTTCTAGACTGTAGCAATCAGTGTTTCCTCAGAGAAACAGAAGTACTGAGTCATTGTGGGCAATAAACTGAGACATCTGTATGAGGAAGATGTATTTGATAATCAACCATGACTGACCTACAAAAGGCAATGGGAAGCTAAATAAGACATCATCTCATATTGCACTCATCACAGATGTTTGGGCCCCTGAAATGCTCTCTGGGATTTATACCTGTTTAGGTTCGTTGATCACAGTAATGGAAAGGAAGGCAATGGAGCCCATGAGAAGAACATGTTTCTTCAACTTGATATTTAAGAAGTTGTGAAACTGTTCCTCTAGGTCTGCATCTTTCCAAGAAATCCATTTCCTTCCCATGCAACAAGAACTTTTACTTTCTTCAAAATAAAACTTTCTTCTAAAAGCAAAGAAACAAAACATTTTTGGCTGTGCTTAAGTGGAACTACAATCTCTCAGGGGCATTCCCCATGCCACTTCAGGAAGTGAAAGCATTTAAAGTTTATGAGTGTTGCTTTGATGTTTCCTTAAATAAATGGAGATATGCCAAGATTAACTGATGTTTATCTGGTGCTTCATGAGCTGATTATAGACACATTGAAAGCTTCTCAGAGTTTTGCAAGACCATGTGAAAGAGAATACAAATCTCCTAAGGCTTCCCAAAACTTAAGTTTACAAATTAATGATTTTGCAATTAACAGTAATGGCCACCACACCCATACTCATCCAACACAAACCGACTGTTCCTTTGCCCACCCAAATGAGAACTAATCTCATCAAGATATCTGTCTTTCCCTTTGTCAAATCTTTTCACATACAAAATGATAAACATTATGAATTTGCATGGTTATGTTTCTAATATCATTTCGTGGAAGGAGATTAAAAAAAAAAATCCACAGTGTAGATGTTTTACACTTAGGTATATTCTGATGTTTATCATTCCATATCAGCCTTATTTAGGTGTCTTCTAGAGGAAAGGCAGCATCTTTTGTCTATTTAGGGCTTTGATGACACATCCTGCAGGATCAGAAATATTTTTCATTGCCACAGAACCTCATGCTTGCTATACATAAGGCTAGTGATGTGGAAAGAAAAGACAGACAATGTCCATATTCAATGAACACATTGTTTCATATATTTGAACATTTGCTTTGGAGCAGCTGCTACACTCCCTCCTGGTTTTAAAACATGGTAGAGCATCATCCTGCTAAAGGTCACCTGGCTACTGTTAGACTGTGAAAATTACATTCTTTGTTCTAATATGTAAGTAATTCCTCTCCAGATTTTTTCCTGGATATTTTTTTTCCAGAGATAGCCCACATCTGCATATGACTTCTGTTGTTTCTGAAGAACACATTCCTCATCCTAAGGATCACTTTATAATTTTGAGAATGTTGAAAATAGAAAATATGATAAATAAAGTCTGTAAAATTTTTGTTCGCAATATGAACCTAATGCCCCAAATTAACAACGAAGTTTGGACGCCACAAATTTTACAGAGCTACCACAAACTTCTGGTGCTTTAACTGAAGTACTTCCAGAAGAAGAGATACACAGTCTGGTGGGAGAAAAAGCACTGCAATTCTTTCCACAAAGTTCACAGATCTTCATCACCTGCCTGTTGGCTTTGACTGATTCAATTTGAATTGCCATAGTTTTTCACCTATTATTAGTGACCTCAGTTTTATGGTCATACCTTACAGCAACCAGAACAAAAGCTTACTGTGGTGGAAACTCTATAAAAAGAAAACCTAGAAAGCTGTGAAAGGATGCTGAAATTGAGAAGGTGAACAGAAGGGAGGCTGAAGACAGAGATGCCAAGAGGGAAAGGCATGTCTACCTATTATTGCAGAAAATCATCTAAATGTTTAAAGACATCTATGATGACTCCAACATCTACTTCTACCTGTTGATGTTACTCACTGATTTATCTTCATTACAAACCCCCAATCAGACAAAACTCCAATTAAAACCAAAAAAAAACCCAAAAAAAAAAGAAAACCACCTCCAAAAAACAACCCACCCCCACAAAACCAAACAAAAAAACCCCAAAATAAAACCTCACAAAAAAACCCAGAACTCCACCACACTCTGAGAGAAGAAGGTGAATGGGGACAAGAAAGGATTCCCCAAGCCTGAAAAAGGCTCCCTTGTGCAGTCATTTGTTTGAGGAAGTCTAGAAGTAATTGCATTTTAATTAGACATGATCTTATTGGAACAAGGAATAGTGAATTTAGCACATTAAATAAATAAAATCAAACTACTTTCTAATTACCTTCTGACAATCTCAGTAAGGAATTGGCAGTTAGATTAGGGTGTTTCAGGCAATTACATTAAAGACTTCCCAATTCAGAAAACAACCCAGTTGGCACTTGAAAAGCAATATTGCCCTTGCAGTGCAAAATACAACATTGTCCTGGTTTCCTTTAGCCGTCTTTTTTAATTTTCTTTTGGGTTTTTTGGGTGCTTTTTTTTTAAGAATAATGGAGTGTGGAAAGAATTATTAGATCCTAGAGTAGTACATCCTAATGCATGTTCCAAACCACAGAACATGGCAAATAAGTAACTAAATGCAGAGCCCATTTTTTTCTACACCACCAGCTATCACTAAAGCTGATATTCTCCATGTCCTGACAAAAGCTACAGACAGACAGGATATGTAATGTTATCACACTTCCATTTTTCATTCTATAACTACAGCTTAAAACAGACAGAATAGGGATAGTTTAGAGACTAAAATGCTAAATGGTTTATATAAAAGGAAGGAAAAAAATTGCTTTTCATGTCTATGTCTAATAATTCCAGTAGTAGCAGGCTTGAAAAGTTCATGTTAGACAGGCTGGAAAGATTCATGTTCAATACTAGGAAAGCTTTGCTACTAATATGGCTCTAGACCTCTATACTGCCTAGGAAATAGGGTTGGAATAACTGATTATGATATGGAGCAGTGTCTCTACACACTTCCATGAAATACATTTTATTGTAAATTTTGAAGCAAATAAAAATATTTAAATTATTTAAAATCAGGGCAGCAATACCTGGAGAAATTTGCTTTTTAGAGTGCTCACTAATGTAAATAAATATGTGATGATCTTGCCAGTTGCTGCTCTATCTTAATAAACTTTTATGACAGCTCTTTTTAGACTTGTAAAGTACATATTTTGAAAACTGTGTTCCATAAATACCTAAATTCACTAAAATTGACAAATGCACTTCATTCCCAACTTGGTCATTACTTACAGCAAATTGTAACTAAGATTAGTTTACAGACTGAATTATAGGAATTAGCCAAAAGCTGTTCATTTCAGCTGTCCAAAGGGAAGAGCATTGAAAATACCCGTATTTCCTATCAAGAAACACAAAGTGAATGAAGTGACATGACAAATTCATGTGTGGCCCCAGTAAGTGCAAAAAAATGTGACACAGTACAGAAAGGGTGCTTAAACTGAAAGAGTAGGAATAGTGTAGCTTATAATAAATTCTGAAGTACCAGAAAGCAATATACAGATTTCACAAAAGGAGAATTACTACCACTATGCCAGCTCCTATTTGAAAAGGTCTGAGTAGCATTTTGAGAGCAAAAGAAAAAGATTTACATCCTAACTGCAGCTTTCATACAGAGACAGAAACACATAGATAAAGAAAAATGTGTAAAAGAAATTTTAAAATCGTTCTTCCTCCATTAAGTCCCTTGAATTAAATTTGTCCATAAGTACAATCTTCAAATATGAAGATCTGGGTAATCTTCACTGAAAATGAAAACAAAGACACTTTGTTTAGTTGTGAACTCACATTACTGGGTCCTGATTTTGAGATAAGAGAAACTTTTTTAAACCAACACAAGCAAGAGTGTGAAGAGGCCCAGGTAGCTCAGCTGAAAATGAGGCTGCCTGGATTGGAGGCATTTATAATATTTTGTACTCAGTGTGATAAATACATACTAATATAATGTTGGCTTGTCATAGATATTTATTGTGTGTATGGTTTTTATTCTTTTTACAGAAGTAGTCTTGTCATAAAGATAAAGGTATATAACCAATGTTTTAATTTCTGTTATGAACTAGATTTTGATATAGTAGTAAAAAACTAATAAAAGTAGTTTGAAAAACTTTCTTTTACTAATCACACTACCTGCTTGACTGGATAACACCCAAAAAGAAGACCTGCCCCTGATACCTGACTATCAGCCTATAACCAGATGTGAGGACTATGGACCCAAGCCAAAACTGCGAATCGATAACCAAAGCTAAAAGAAACCACAGCCGAAGAAGCTCATGCTCTAAAAAGGCGGGACCAAGGAGGAGCCATGCAAAATAGTTCTTGGAACATGCAAAATAGTTTTGAGAAAAGTTTGAATATACATGAATAGGCATAAGGCTGACGCAACACAAAGAGTATTTAAGACGACTCTCTCAATGTCAGGTGTGCTTCTTGGCCCAGGGCCAAGCACCCAGCGCTGCTTCTTTGCTTTATTGTTTGGTGTCCCCTATTGTCTTTTATTAAACTTTTTAAATTTCAACAGGAGAGTGAACTCTGTTTTTCACACTCAGAGAATCAAGGTCCATGAGATTCTGTTGTATCATCTCTATTCCCAGTGCTTTGCCTCCTGTGTAGTCACCTGCATCAGTGAGGTGTATGTCTGGATTCAGGAATATTTTCTGAATCAAGACTGTAACTTTTTTTATTTAGTATTTTTCTCAAACTGTCTCTTTGCTAGGGCTTTCATTGACATTGTTTCACAGTTGCTACATTTAAAAAATGCCTAGTAGTTTATAATTTATCATTAAAATTGAATCTGTAGTCTAACAAACCAATACTAGCTCTTCAGTAGAAAGATTAGTTTAATTAAGAATGAATGTAATTTTTTTCACTTTGCCAAATTCTCTAAGCTGATAATTTGGAATACCTGGATTTTTCATTGAAATAACTGAAGGTATGCTCTGAAGCAATGCAAAACATTTTTATCACACATTAAATTATGTTTTTAATATGTTAAGCTTCACTTGCCTCATTACTTAATCATTCTGATAAAACTGCGTTCATCAGCAGAATAGCAATTAAGTACTGCTGTGACTTCAGCAAGAGCACATTCATGATGCAGAAGAAATCCTTCAGCTGGCATTAACAGGATTTTGTACGATGTGCAGCAGAGTCAGCCCCTATTCCCTTTGCTGAGGAGTACAGTGCTGTGACATCAGGGATGGACAGTCATTCCCTCCATGCCAGCCAGTGCGCAGCTGTGCCTCAGGGGCAGCCAGGACAAACCTCTCACTGGGGACACCTCTGCAGGCACTGCTTTCCTCCTCTGCACTGACTCCTTTCTGCCTCCCTCCAACAGAGACCACGAGTTTATTTAGGGATTAAGGCAAAGAGAAATGCAGAGACAATGTGAGGTGAAGAGATATAAGTAACATGTCTGGCATTTTCCTTCACAGACACAGCTCTGTTCAGCTGGCATGTTTTATGATATGACTGCACCAGGAAGCATGAATTTAAATTAAATTTTCCAATTTATTTTTGGGAGCAGGGTATCATTCCTACAAGTTTCTCCCCACACTGTGTAACTCCAGTCATCCAGCATCTGAGACATTAAAGACTCTTGACCACTTCTATAACACAGTTGTTTATCTAAGGCGAGACTAAAACATGGACTTCCTTTCCAGAGTTTTTTAAATCTGCACATGACATTTACATATTCTTTTTAAGATGCTGGAGAAAAGGTCACTGTCCTGTAGTTTTTAAACAGAATACCAGTACTGGCTGACATACAGAGGTTAAATATTTTATTATGTCATACTAAGTACCTGAATTTCTATGAGGCAGCTAGGGAAATTAGAGCTCACATTTGCCCAAAGTTCTTTCCCCATCACCATGATCTGATGCTAGAGGCAGAATTCATTTTCCTCACCATGAGTACCTAATGCCATCTGAGGTGCTCTAGTGATATCAAACTCTGCAAAGGGCTAGCAAATTGATGCAGCACCCACTGAAAATCCATACTTCACTGGTACAGCCACCGGAAGATCAGCAAAATAAGCCGTTGACCTACAATGGCATTAAACATTCACAGTTAGGCACATGCTGCCCGATATCTCCTCTGGGTAGTGGGGACATTCATATGAAATATTAAACTGGAGAGGTCTCAATACTTATACATCAGTAATCAAATTTTGAATCTCAGTTGAGCCTACTAGAAGCTTGGACAACTGCACAAGCAAACATTTACAAATTTCTCAATTGAGGTATTTTATTTGCAGCCTGAATCCCATCCTCCATGGCTAGGATGGTTCTAGGACAATGGAAATATTTCTACGGTTTTGACCTTGGATAATTGAGCTTTTCAGCTTTAGTCTGTACAGATTTGTGTCCCATCTACTGGACTGTCCTTGGAGAATTTATTGTGCTTCCATTGGCTGTACTGTAACCAAAACTGAGAGCTTCACCTTCACCTAACCCACCTTTTTCATTTTTTCATTGCATTGTTACAGAGCAGTGCAAGTCCCAATTGGTATTTACCTGTGTAATCACACCCTCTATTGTAAAACCAGTGTTACACAGCCCAGCTTTTGGCTCTTTCACTTCTTTGTAGTGCTAATATCATTGTTCCTGGCACAGCTTTTGCCTTTTCATCTTTCTTTATCCAAGTCAAAATTTGCAAGTGTTGTGTGTGCCTTTGGGCTGCTAGTTTATTTTTTGCTGCAGTGTCACCTTTTGTGTCTAGCCCTAATTCTTTTGAATTAAGGGCACTGTTCAATCCTCCAGTCCATGCTGTGCACACTGCTGTCGTTTGTAAAGCCCAGACAAATAATATAATCTGTTGCTAATATTACCTTCTCTCCTGTCCAATCTCATCTCCCTACCCAACAAAAGCTAAGCTAGTTCTGGAGCTCCATATGGCAAATATACGCTGTCTCTGAGCAATTATTCACCTTATATAATTTTTCTTCTATTTCATGTTGCCTATCTGTCATGGCTACAGTCTCAGAGCCTTCTCCATTCCTATTCAGCTTCAGCCTGAAGGGAGAGGTGGGGGAGTCTTAATTTTCTTGGCAAACCCGAATGACTCTGAGGGGTAAATTCTCTTTACTAGTGTGAGTCCGCACATCTGCCTCTTCTGTTGGCATCCAAAACAAATCTAATTATTTAAACACCATTACTGTCCTGATCACTCAGTGCTGTTAAAAAATAATAATAAAATCCACCACCAGAATTGTAGCTGGCCTCAAACTTCGTGCTTTCATGCTGTAACCCACCAGCTGCAGATTCAGTGATGTGTGAGTAAATCTTCTCCACATTTCATGAGTGTCAAAGCTAGCAGAGCTTTTATCCTCACCAGTCTCTCTCTCAGGGTAATGTTTTCATCACCATAAAACTGACTCCATATTATTTCTCATTGAGCAATTTCAGACAGGCATTTCACTGCAGCAGCATGATTCATTTCCATCTAAAATAATTTATCCTCTCCATATCTCGAGATATTTTGTTGCAAAAACTTTCCATGCTGTTGATTCCACAAAGTACAGACAGAATTGCTTAGAAGTTTTATTGTGGGAGGGTTGCCCACCCTGTGAAGTAAAGCACAAGTATCATCCTGATTACATTTCTTTAGAACTGACACTGTTGTCAAGAGTTGGACTTCACCTACCAGTGACTACATATCCGTTAATAGAAGATTTTAACCCATCTATCCATTTAAGTCTTCTGATTAGCTTCTGCAAAGGTTTGTCTCCCTCCCACAACGATACACCAACTCCTAATTCTGATCCCCTGATGAGGGTGTGGTAGAGGATGTGTCATTCTCTCATGTCCCCCATTTAGAATGCAAGCTCTGGTATGCAGCCCTGTCTTTGCAAAATGCACCTCCATGGTGAGGAATCATGTTGCCAGTTTGGTCAGTGACTACAGTGATAATTTGCCACCAGACAATCCACAGTGAAGTCTCATTAAAATATGTTTCTTATATTTATTACACAATATAGTGACAGAGATTAAAAATCACTTTTAAAATGCCTTTGGGTATTTTAATCTGTCCAGAGCAGGGGATGCAGGTCTAAAATAACTATATTAGTGTTAGAAAAGAAATTCACCATCATCAAATCCAGTTCTTTTCCTTCTTCGTTATTTACAGAACTTTTTACATTTTTGTAGACATTAATCCAGAGCAAACCAATAAAATCGGTATTTTTTTAAAGATGTGTGTTGTGAAGATCATGTTCTAGGCACAGCTGCACTATTATCTAGTAGCTTCTTAGCAAGAAATGAGGCCAGGATGAGCATTCATCAACCAGCCCTTAGCCCAACATTTTTGTCCTTTCTTCTTTACTGCAGGAATTCAGGTTTTGCTTGTCCATACGTGAATTTCATTTCCACCTGAGATACATGACATGGTGACAGCTTCCTTAGGGTTGGTGTCCATTTGAAAGATTTAAATGCTTCTGGTTCTTCTCTGGGGCTTTTTAAAAGTCAGTTCTTAAGAAAAATTACTGTTTTCTGTGTGAGAGCAGCATCCTAGCACTTCAGTCATCTGCAGGAAGCACTGCTTTGCACCTATTACACATGCTTCATGGACCATTCAAAGAATAATTTAGTCAAATATGGAAAAAAATTTACAACAGTCCTATTCAGCATTCAAGTTTGATTTCGATCCATAACAGCAGAGTTTGAAACACGCCTTTCTGCCCTGAGATGAACCATATATACACTTTAATACACACATATACAAACCCGCTTCACAACTTTTCCATGTACTTGTCTATAGTTGAGGGCTTCAGAGCATATGCATGAGCAGTTCTATGCTCCATTCTTTGAAATATTCAGCACTAAACACTTTCAGTGGTGCAAGGACAAGGGCTGTTTATAATTCCTCTTCTTTTTTCCCCTCAAAAGACTCAAAGAAGAAGAAATGTATCATACCTCTTCAAAACGAAAATATTAATGGCTAATTTGGAACAGCATATTTTTTGACAAGTTTTAATCAACTGCTGGGTAAATAATGATACAGATGCTTCACAAATTACATATTGATCACTGTCAAGGAAAATTACACATGGCACAGTATGGAATGGGTCTATAAACCATTTTCAGAGAATACCTTTACTTCAAATCATTTGAAGTAGACTTCAAGAAGACCTCCTGAATCATGTAGGCTACAGAATGCACTATGTCACATAATTCCCATCATAAATTTACTATTGAATTTCACCTAAAAGTAGGCTCATATTTCATTCCTCTCCTCACTGCTCCAGAAATACCCTTGTGACCATGTTTAAGAAAAGTCTTTGGATTTTTAGCCAAAATGTATAGCCTTAGTCTCTCACCTTGCAGCATGTCCCTTGGAGGTATTTATATGCAGGTAACACATTTTCCTGGAGGTTTCCTGTGAAAGAGACTATTTTTCCTTTAAAACTCACACAACACATAGAAAACATTAAATGATTTGCTACTGATTTTCTGACAAATCTCAGAACTTCTGTGTAAAAAAATCTCTAAGTATCAAATGTTCCATTTTGTTACTGACTTTTTCTTTTATGGCTTGGGTTCTTTCTTCATAAACCCTGTGAGGCAGCATGGAGCAAGGGGGTGACACCAGCAACAGCCAGCACCACCAGTGGTGTTGCAAGATCAGCTCTGACATCACACTTACTTCACTTGCCCACCTCTTCACACTTCTCTTCTTTCCTCTAATAAAAACTATTTGTTAAGCCAATTTTTAGGTTTTATAAGTGAAGAAAAGTGAAGAATAAAAAGAAGTGAAGAAAAGAAAAGTTCATTTAGTCTTTTAATATTAGGTTAGTTTTCTTCTTTCCCCTTTTGCTGGGAGATACAAATCACCATGTTAGCACTGACTCCTCTATATCTAAACCTGTCCCTTTTTGCTTCTAGTCAGATGCTGACAGAAGCATTGTGCAGGGTGTAATGAACTGTGGCTCTCATGATTAAACACATTTATCTTCAAATATACTCTTCAAGTCAGATGGAACAACAGTCCTCCCTGTAAACTCTCTGGCCTCAAACACACTGACTGGTTGTTCAGTCAGCAGTGAATTTTCATTAAAAGTATTACTATGTAATAGCCAGGTTTTCCCAATTTTATGCCAAACCATGGCATGAAACAGTCTAGAATACCAACTAGGGGCATAAATTAGGCTTTAGGAATATCAAGACCACCCTTCATAACAACATCCAGCATGGGTGCCTTTATATTGTCTGAAAGGAGGTCTGGGTGTTAACACTGGAGTCCTTGAAACACCTCAAAAAGCATGGACACAGCACAACTGAGTTAGAAATATTAGTCACTGCAATTAAAGCCAATTTCCATACAGAGATACCAAGTAGGAGCTGATTTTTTCCTGCTAACTGTAGCGGTGGATGATTAATTCTCACCCAATTATTTCTTGTAACATATGGGTTTCTAAAGTTCAGGGAAAAAAACTTGATACTGCTTTCAGCACTGTGGTTTTCTAGCCATAGCTGTTACTAGGAACACAGGAAAGGAAGATGGATTCTCACATCCATGCAAAAGCCCTATAATATTGGTCCCTTTCAGCTTTTGTCGATATAGTTTAATCCTTCCAGCGGTTACACCATTTCACCCTTGCCTCAGAGTTGTCTACAAGCATCATCTACTCTGAAATTGTCTTGCAAAAGAGCCTCACAGCCCTGAAAAGCTTGCACCTGGACATTCTCTAATCTTTTTTCACCACTTCACTAGCAAGCGTGTTTAGAGCTGCAGCACCTGGCACAGAGAAGAGTCACCAGAAAAAAAAGATTAGCAGCTCATACATTAAATAGTAGCTTAGACAGTATAGGTAAGGAGGATGTTACTGTGATTTACTCTCATAGGGTTCAGCCTCTGTCTTAGCCCATTTAAACAGATACTTGACATGAATTCTCTGGGGGCCAATCCTGGGCTGCTCTGTGGTTCCAGGCTTAGCTGAACAACTGATACTGGATTCAGGTGCTCTTTTAGCCCATGGAGTAAAATGGAAATGAAAGTTCTTTTCACCACACAATTATATAGTGCTTTTGTTTCCTACTACCTCCTAGATTAATATTGCGTCTATCTATTCCAGAAAACCAATTGCATCCTTGTCTCCACCAGCTATTTACAGAATTGTCTGAAATATCCCCAGTCTGCTCTGGAAAACTGCTAGAGACATTTATTGAAGCATACTACATTATAACAGCAACAAAATCTTAATTTATTTTCACAGAGAGAAATATGCAATACTATCATGGATTCAAAAAATGGTTTAGGTTGGAAGGGATTTTAAAGATCATCTGGTTCAATTCCCCTGCCATGGGCAGGGACACCTTTCTCTAGACCAGGTTGCTGAAAGGCCTGTCCAACCTTGAGCACTTCCAATATATATTGATTTCGTAATTTCTTTCTTATATACTCTATCAGATTTATCTATATTTACATATTTATCTATACTCTATTAGATTTTTCCTTGGGTATTTCCACACTGCAGTTTACTGTGCTGATGCCTGCTTCTAGATGAGAAGCATAAGAAAGCTGGAGTCCAGCTTGATAATCTAATTTTCTGACACTACTCCTTCTCCAGAAATATCATTTATATTTTATGAGAAATCACCAAGCAATGCCAGATGTTCTAAAATCTGAGATCAAATCCTATGAGATACAACTGACTTTTATCTGTTTACCTTTAATGCATAAATAGTTTCAAATTATACATTTTATAATTATGTTTATTTACTGTTCACTGTCACTTATGATAATTTACTTTCGTTGATTAAAAGCTGAGTTTTTCAAGTGTTTGCTTGGAGTTTAATCAGCAAGTAATATTTATAGCAATAGTTTGTGATTTGTCTGTCAATGCAAAATAAATTTCACTGCCATTATGGCAGCATTTTCTGTATTCTTTTTTGCCTGGTGCTAAACTTAGTGCTACTACTTAAGAACAGAAATTAGACATTACTTGAGATTTCAGTAATTTCTTTATAGCACCATTAGCAGCTGCTTAAAAACTGCTTTAAGAACACACACCTGAGTCACTGAACTTCCCTCTGCAGCTGTGTGTGCTATTATGTGCACAACTGGGCTAGGGAAGGATTCAACTTCTTGTCCCAGGCACTGGCAATCATCTCTGCTAAATTGGCATCAAGTCAGAGGCAGCACATTAGCTGAGAACTGATTTTAAACATGGTTATAGGGAAAGAATATGCTCTAAAATGAGGGTTTATTACATCAAATTATTGAGCAGAGGTTAACACTCAGTTTCCAGGTCCTAGAAATGTAATTTCTTAGCACATCTCTTTCTATATCCTAATCCAATGGTGATTTTTTTTTTTTCTTTTTGCAGCTCTAAAAGAGGGCAGTATTGAGGGCTGCACGGACTACAGAATTCCTCTACCAAGTTTTTTTTTCCTTTAGAGAATCACACACAGCATGCAAGCATACAAAACTCAGGCACTTGACATGAAACCTGACATCTCAAGGATCATCTGTCTGGCACAGTTACTAGCATAACTACAATTTATTTGTAAGCTGCTAAATCTGTCAGCCAAGCCTTAGGAACTGGATACAGCCTCCCAAAATAGAGGCACCACTCAGAAGTCCTTCACTCTCTTTCACCAAAAAATAAACATGATAGTCACTGGAGTGACATGCCAGAAGCAAAGCTGCATTTTTCAGTGGTAGAGAAGTTTTAGCTAACACATACCCACATGTTTGCAGCTGCCTCACCAATATTGCCCAATGGCTTCAAGATGGCCAAAAGACTTTTAAAACTCTCGGCTGCTCAGGAGGTTCTACCACCCCAGTTCACATGCTTGATTCAGCCAGAAATTTGACTTAACTCTCTCTTCTTTTTTCTGTCCTTTCTTTTTTCTTTTTTCCTCCTATTCTGTAGGGATTTTGGGTTTGCTTGGTTTTGTGGTGTTTTGTTTGTTTGGTTTTTGTTTGGATTTTTTGGAGTTTTTTAAATGAACATTAATAGATTTTAGAAGGTCTAGATTTATTCATGAAGCTCACAGTTCCAAGAGGTAAATCCATCACTGTTTCCACATATTACTTATGATCAAATTTCAGGCTGAATTAATGATAAGCAGCATCACTGCAGTACACTCTGAACACTAATTCCAACAAGTGATGAAATTAGCTTTTTGCGCTGCATTTGGAAACAGGTATCCTGGAGCCTGACTTAGCATGAGCTGGGTATTAGGCCAAATCTAAGCAGAAATTAAAGAGTCACACCTAAATCATTTTCCCATTACAAGTAAAAGCCTTTGCCTCTTAAGTGACTTACTTGGTTAAAATTCCTTCCATTTATAGCCCAGGTATGTAAGGTATTCTGTTTTCTTTCTCTCATACACCCAGCTACTAGACCTGATCCTAAAACTCCTCATCCAGCTAGTACTTACAAATACTAGAAAGCCAACTGCATCCACAAGAATATAAAATAAAATTTACAGTACTCTATAACCCCTCCCCCAAATGCTTTACAATTAAATGAAATTTAGTTCATTAGCTGCAAATGAACATTATTGTTCATTAGCACAATATACTGGTGAGGAAAGAAAAAAGTCTAAACATGCTTGTCCCAATTCTGTCTCCCACTGAACAGACACATGCCTTAGGCTTACTTGCCTTATATCTGCTCACATACTCACTTGCTAGAGCTTGGCTTTCATCCTGTACACAAAGTAATTCAACATCAGCCTCAGGTTTGTCTTTTGAGGCTGTTCTGGTAGCTTTCTGTAAGCTTAACTTAACTCCCTTGTTCATGCTACCTTCTGGGCTACTCTTGTGTCAAATTGCTTGTGTCAAATTACTTCTTCCTTGGAATTTCTTTCCTGTACATCTTTTAGCCCCATTATTCAAAGTCATATTTTGCCCTGTATAACATGTTCTGCCTTCTTACTGCCTAAACTTCAGGCAAACAGGAGTTCAGTTAGAAGGGATGACAAATGGATGTTTATTCTTCACGCATTATGGAAAGGGAATGGTCTAAAAGATGCTATACTGGGTTTGAAGTATTACAAACGGGTTCAGCAGCTCTAACAGCTATTCTCATAATGTAAAACCTGCCTACTCTTCCCTTTCCTTCTTTCCCTTTCCAGTTCAGCTCTCCTGATTTCACATCCCAAACCCTCCCTTGAAACCACTCCAGTTGCTATCAGGACGAACTGTTTCCGCTCACTAAATAAAATAATGAACCCAACAAAAAAATGTGTCATTCCATGCCAGTTTAAGGAGCTGAATCAGCTCATCACAGAATCTGATGAGTGCCAGTGCCAAGCTAGGGACTTATTGCCAAGACAAGAGAAAGCAGTAGAACTGCCTCTTTTGGCAGATCCAGAAGAGATTTTGGTAAAATCTCTTCTTGAGCTAAAATTGCTTACTCAAGGTAAGTCTGCATCAGCAGAGGTGTAATCCAGGTTTTAGTTCATTCATCATCTCTATACGAGTTTTGCTCTCAGCCATAATGTCAACACTTACTTTAAAAGTAAATAGAAACACTACTCCAAACACAGTCACTCTCAGTTTTCAATCTTGGAGAAATTCCTAATATCAAAATATCATGCAATAGTTGCAACAAAACTGGTGTTTGAGAGCTGTTCAGGTTTCCCACTAAAGTCAGCAGGAAGCCTCTATTTCTTTATATAGCTTGATCATACTGGGACGAGCTGCAAGATTATGTTATATGTCTTAGCTTTACTACTGTCTTTCCCAGAAAGTAAATATCTCAACAGAGCATCCACTAACTTTGTATAAGTACAGAAAATCACTGCCATATGAAGAAGAGCAATTGCGAGAGCCAGAAAATAATTTTCTGACACTTAAACATAACCATCAAATTAAGTCAATAGCTGACATTAACTTAATTTTTATTTTAAATATTATTTTATCACCCATTAACAACAGTTAAGTCCCTTATTAAAAATCCTTCAGTGTTGGCAATGGCTGGCAAGTATTAAGGTAGATTAAGCTAATCTGTTAATGAAGGGAAGAATCCACAATCCACCCTTTACACCTCCAGGTGCCTGGCAATCATTATATGGGAGGCTTGTTATCTGAGTGCTTTCTCCAGTTCTGATTTAGTAAGGCAAGAAGGCTTACAGTTCTGGAGCAATAAGACTGTGATGACAGTACAAATAAAATTCAACCTGAAAAAAATACGAGCCGTTTTTACCACAAGGCTGGGCAGCATATACTCAAGGGCTGATGTAAAGTTAGGAATTTTGGCAGTCAGGCTCTCGAGGAAGTTGCATCTTCATCCTCGTGTGACCCTCTCTAGCTGTGCTCAGGGTGCAAGCCACTCAGCCTCTCAGCTCACAGCTTTGTCTGCTGGAAATTGCACAGCTTTTTGTTGCTGATGTTACCAAGTACAGCTTTGAGATGGCACGTGGCGGGGGAATGCAGGAGAAGCGGGAAGCTGGGAAATGAGAAATGAAACTTTTGATGCCTGTTGGGTTCCAGACACTTACTGATTTGTTGTGTGCCAGCACTCAAAACACATTTCTTAAGAATCAAGGTTCTCCGTAAATAAATAAGAAATTATCTTCAAGTTTTTATATGAACAATTCATGTGGAAAATTGCAAAGTACTATTTTTTGTAAAGCCCTTGAGATTATGATATGTACATGGCATTCCCATATAATTTTATCAGACATCTTCAAACACCAGTAAGAAACTTCTGAAAGTTCACATGAAGTAAAGATTTGGCTTTTGGACTCTTCTCAGGAAGTTTTATAAAATTATGTTTTTCTCTCTCATGAAAGTTATTTCAGCATAGCATAGTATAAAGTCATAAGCGAGAAAAAGTGATCGTTTCCTATGGAAAATATGTTAACTTTTTTTTACTGTTTAATAGTTAATAGTTTAATCCAATTGTTTTGGTAGTTGTTAAGTAACTTACAAAGTTTAACCATAGCTGCTTTTTTAGAAAATTACTTTTCAATGAGAAAGTTCTTGAGAAACAGGTTTTGGGAGCTATTACAATTTTATACACCAATATAGGCTACCATAGTAATTGTAGGTCTCAGTCATGCCAGCTAAGAAGATAACTGATGAGAAATATCTTTATTCTTGTAAAGAAAAAAAGTAAAATGTTGTGAGCTAGCTTCATGTTTTGAAATTGAGCAAAAGGTTATGTAGATATTGACAGATGATTTTTCATAATGAAAAAAACCCACAAAAATATAAAATTCCAGACCTAAACTAAACTCTAAAATTTCTAGTTGATTACTATGTCTTAAAAGAAATTTAGAAAGAAAATCTCAAATTTGGCTGAATATTATAGCTATGTTACATTAACTGCAAGTTAGGACAAACGGCTGCAGGAATTAATGTATTATTTCATCTGTTAGCTTGAAAAAACTGTAACTTAAAATTTTGTCTTTTATTAGGTGTGAGGAATGTGACAACTGAGCTCAAGTAAAAATTAGGTAACTGTTAAATAACTGGATTTTGACCTCTAATGATTGCTGTCATCACAGGTGATAGAGAACTATTCTGACAATAAATTAGCACTTTTTCCTAGTACCTGTGTCACCCATTCTTAGGATTTTACCGAAAGCAAGCAAAGAAGCTTTCATGAGCAGATCAATTAACAGAAAAAATTTGAGTTTCTATGTTTCTCCTAAACAGCAGCTACCTTGGTGATCTGAGCTCAACTCAACTACCTAAACACAAGTTCTGTACTGTTTGAGACACCACAATTTTCTGAGACAGCCTTACAGAGCAGGCTGGTATTACACAAGGCTTGTCAGAGCACAGACTCCTTCACCAGTGGTTTCTGGGGGTTATCTCAAATACCTCTGGCCAGGGCCTGCAGCCTACAGTGAGAAATATGTTGCTGAGACTATGCTAGAAAATTTAAGGTTAGGTCAGACATGTCTGCATATGGAGCAATCAAAAAGAGAATGAGAGAAACACAGGAAAAGAGGATCAAAATAACCTGAAGAGAAGTAACAGTTGTTTAGGAAACAACTGAATTTCCTGAAAATTAACTATGAGAGAGGCTGAGCCCATGGAATTCTCACTGATGCAATCCAGAAATGATAAACTATCTTTCCTGGCACAGAGAGCAACCAGAAATAGGTCCAGTGATCCATTGTCTCTTTTAGTCTTCCTGTAACACTTTGTCCTTAAAAGATGTTATTTATCGACACATATTCTCCAAGGTTTGTTCTGCATCAATTTCAATAAGATTTAATTAAAACTGAGCTGATTCCATAAAGGCTGTGATGTTATTAAAGGTTGAAACACTGATTTAGTGAAGCTTATTGCTTGCCTTTGGATGCATAGTTCATGGATTCAAGGACCTGAGGACAATTCTTAGAAATTAATAGGAGTGACCTTGCCTGTAGGCAAGCAATTTGTTATCGAACCTTTTAATGGTTTCAGCTCAAAGGTAACTGCTGGAGAGGTTCTCACACCATCCTTGACATGCTCTTTGTTCTCTGCCTTTTAAATGGATGACAGTGATTCATCTTCTTATTAGCCAGATGTCTGAAAGCCTTGGAGACACATAATAATGCCTGTGGAGAGAGCCATACTTGACACTTCCAATTCTGGCACTAACAGTGCCTAGAGAGTTCAAGAGAGAATAGATTTCAGTCTTTATTTCCCAAATTGAACACAAGAAAAATATTTCGGGGAGATACTGCAACTCTGGCATGTCAGAGCAGTGCATTATTTCCCTGACAGTGGCCCAGGCTCACCTGTACGACTTGCTGAAGAAAGTAAATCAATCCAAGGCATGCAGCAGGATTTAGCAGAATAAGACTTCTAATGTTTTTTAAATAGACCCTATGTGGCCTGATGCAGATTCATTGGGCAGCATTCTAAAACATACTCATTTCCTCCTTACCTTCTCCAAAAAAACATGCACTAAGGCTTTCTACTTGCTACCATAAAATCGTCCCCCTGCGACAGTAATTACATTTTCCTATATTTTCCAGAGGACAAATCTTGGAAAGTCTAAACCTCTGCCTTCAAATAATCAAATATCCTTCCGTTCTCATCTCAAAGAGGTGAGCATTGGTCCCTTACTGCTGGCAAAGAGTTAGCGTAAGTGCAGAGAGGATGGACAGGAAGGTGAGTTCAAGTCACACTGCCATTCTCAGTCAATGAATTAAAGTTTACCTGCATGGCTGGGGATATCAATTGTTAATAGACCACAGCCATAGCCAAATTTGCTTAATTCTTCCATGTTTTCTCTAAAAAGAGTGGAAAATTACTAATTTTTAAACCAGTTTTGCTGGCAGCAAACTGTGTCATGCTATGAGGAGCTTGTGGAATTGCATTTTGGTTTCTAGAAATTTCAGTCCTGAGCCTTCTTGAAAAATGAGGGCAATGGGCTTGCTAGGGCTGCTTCCTATTACTGATATAGAGTCTGTATATGGGCATTTCATTGATGATCAGGAATTATGGAAACTGGGAAAAGACGTGTCCATGAACTGTCAGTACCAACTCCAAAAATGTGTAGGGCAAATAAAAGAAACGATAGCTTTTATAAATCATTACTATTTAAGTTTTGGTTTGGGTTTTATTGAATCACTAAGTGTTTTTAACTGAGCCCATGTTTGACAGAGATGTAATTTTTTGCTTTTTAAAAATGCATTAGTCCAGAATTAAAACGTAATTATTTTACTGATATCTTGATTTTACTGAGCCATCAGTTCTGTGCTATTCAACGAGTTTATTCAAGACTTTGGGAATCCATTTGGTACCAGTCCTCATTGGGAGCATCAGAGATAAGTTAGAAGGTTCTTATGGCACTTTTAGGAGTCCTTGTGACTCTTTTGAGCTAAATTCTGAAATAAGAATTTAAGTATGTTCAGTGGAAAATGTAAGCAATATTTTGTGAAAATAGACTTTTGAGTTTTTCTTCAAATGAAGTATTGGATTGAAATTAATTCATTAATGAAAAAAAATTTAATAGTAGTCAATTTAAATTACTAGGAATCAGTTTTCAATAACCTTGAGTAAGCTTACTTAAAGAACTAATTCAACACGAGATCAAACAAAAGAATCCATGAAGCAATATAAGGAAAGATGTGTTTCTATATTTTGTCATCATCTTCCACATTGCTGTCAACTTTGTTTGGTTTACGCTGAGGCTTCGTTTATTGATTGTGACCAACTGAAGGACAAATATTAAAAAAAAATGAGGAGGGAAGCGAAACTGTGTCTGCAGACGAAGGTCAAATTCATGACATCTGATCTCAGGAACACAAATTTCCCATTATCTCTAAAATGAAATACCACAAGTGCTTAGGCTGCAATACTTGAAATCTATAAACTTACTGAGAAAATCAAGTAAGCTCTTTTGCTTGTGCGAAGAAAATTTTTGTCTGAGCAGGGGTTAAGAAAAGCCCAGGTCTGGTGCCCTGCCAACCCAGGGAACCCCAGGCTCCTCATCTCCCCCACATCTCACTTAAACACCCTTTAACTGGTTTTTAGTTTCATTAGCACCCAATGGCAATGACTGCTGAACAATGTCAGTCACGTAATTTGAACGTGATTTTTTTCATCTTTAAAATGAAGATGAGTAACAACACAAATAGAGCAGCCATCACTCACAATCTGTTCTACAGAATCATATAGATTTCAGAAAGTCAGTGCAATTAAGAAATCAAGCAAAACAATCCTGTTCCATTCAGCAAAAAGAAAAGCAATTGTAACTACCAAATTTCACACAGAGGGAAAGCATCCAAATGAAGCATCATTCTGACCTGCCCCAGCACCCAAGTGAGAATGTCCATGTTGTGTCATCACGAGTCAAGTCAGAGCCAGGTGTAACTAAGCTATGTGGGATTTGCAGCAGAAGCAATAGCTCAGGAGCAAGACATTACCAACTGCAGCACTGAGAGAGGCCTGAAGTTTATTTTACAAAGTTTTGTTAAGAAAATTAATCTTAAAAACGGAGTTCAGTAAATTTATAAGAAATTTCAATGTTACCTGCTCCTACATGTCTGGTTATAAGCTGGATTTTCTCCTGTCATATATTCTTAGCTTCATAATATATCATAGATATAGATATAGATATAGATATAGATATAGATATAGATATAGATATAGATATAAATATAGATATAGATGATATAGATATAGATACACATTTGTATATATACTTTTATGTGTTTATATGTATATATAGTTTGTACTTGAGGGGTGAGAGCTTTTTGTATCTACAGGATCTCATTTTTCAGTGATGCCCCTATTTGGCCTGGATGTCTTCCCAGTGAATATTGTGCAGTTTCACAATTGGTATTAGCCTGATTTTTCACCTGTGGTAGAGCTTCATTAGATTTCAGCATGGGCTAAAATTGAGGTACTTAGTAAATCTTATTTATCTACAAGCATTAAAGAGAAGGAAAAAAGTCTGCAATTACCCATGTAGACGGAAGCTAACCCAATTTTTTTTTCTAGTGTTCAGATGGAGAATGTAGCAAGGGGCAGTCCATGACAACATTTTCTCTTAGAGACAACATCCCTCTCTTTAGGCAGAGAAAGGTGCCAGTCTTGCAGTCCATGCTGTAACATCCTCAGCACTGTCAGATGTTCATGGCTGCAGGGTTTGGGGCTGGGCATGCCTTTAATTCCAGAGGTATGAAAAAATACTTTCTGTCAACTTCCAGAGTTTAGACTTCAAATGCACAAATCTCAGAAGCAAGTACCACACAAATCTTTGACGTAAATTTGGGCAGGTAGGACTTCCTGCTTTTAATTCTCTTTAATCTTTGCTGAGCTGCTTTTCTTTAAATTGCACTACAGGTACTAAATTTCTCTCCACAGCATTACAAGTTTGTTGGGTTTTGTGTTTGGGTCTTTTTTATTTGATTGTTTCTTCTTGCCTGAATAGTGGAAGACAATAACTACCCTGTGGCTAGCTAGAACTGGCTCCCCGGAGTGGATCAGATCACAGCTTCTGAACAGGTCTCTTTTCTTTGAACTGTTTTGCTGTAGTCTTACAGAGAGCTGAAAATCTTCCAAGCCAGGATTAATGTGCCATGGCTGTGGAGTGAGCAGAGGACAGACATTAAAAACTCAGCATTAGCATTGCCATAGATTGAAGTACTTGGGACTCCTGACTGTGGAGTACTGTCTTAAGCAGGTTTCAGGTGCAGGAGAACAAAGAGAAGACACTGGGGAACAGACAGCAAAGGGCTGTAGCATGCTGAAAAAGCTTTTACATGAACTTTGGGATCCAAAGGACATAAATGCCTTTGCTTAATGCCTCACTGATCCTGGAATCACCAAAATTTGCTGCGTGCCACCCACTTCATGTTTAGGATCCTGAATTCTCGTTCCACATCAGCACACTCTGAATTAAGTTTCTGGACTCTGAAATCCTGCAGGTGTGGACCATTACCCAAAAATTAGAAGAAATAATGCTGCATCTTCTGGTACTTGTAACTGGTTCAGGGCCTCAAAAATCCAGTCATTGCTGCTTTTCTAAAAAAATGCATTCACAGGATTCAAGACCTAATCGCAAGTCCATTCAACAGAGAAAAGAGAAGCTTGAGTTTTAGAATCTGATTAGCCTAAGGATTTCCACAGTTTCAGATCTATATTCTTGGAGAAGAGTCCTAGTGCTGGGTACTACTGATGCTTTGAGGATTTCTTCCTTTTCTCTGTTACTCAAAAATATTTTTTCTTCCCTTTCCAAAAGAAAAGGTAAGGTAAGTGCCTACAGGTCATGCAAATGTTTGAAAGCTGCAAGTCTAGGTTGCTGTCTAGGTGACATGCACACAGCTTTGAGTTAAGTGTCTGTATCTCAAATTAAGTGAGAGTCTGGCAGCCTGGCTCCTATTCAGAATGAATTAAAAAAGTATTTTTGCCACCTGTTGATGTGAAAAATTTTATCAATACCAAATTTTTACAGTAGATTAAAACTGAACTATTTTTTGTATTTGTAGCTAAACCAAAAGTGATAAACAAGAATAGACAGGTAAATGATAAGTAAATACAGTGCAGATTCTTAATAATCCTTGGTCTCCTGTGCCCTAAGGATTGTAAACTCAGGAACAGTTGCAGGTATGAGTAAACGAGGAGCCAGGAAACTCACAATTGCATGACAAGACATCTACTTGTCCCGTCGTGCCGCATAGGTGTAATTAACTTTTTGTAATTGCTTCTGAGCAATCTGTCTGTATGGGTTTACCAAATTATTCTATATCTTTCTAACTTATATTACATTTCTAAGACTTTCCAAAGCACAGTACAAGTTGTTTCATATTTTAGAATCTAAATTTTAAGTGTAATGTGCTTTTCCTTGAATACAGGTAAGGTAGCTCTGAAAACAACAATTTATAATTAGAGGTAAATACATGGTCATAATGAGCAGGGAAGGAAGAAGTAGCCATTAGAACTAAAGCTGTCTTCTCTCCAGACGTCTTTGCAGGAAATATTAAAGCTATTATTTCCAGTCTTGAAGATTTAGACTTCATCTGACACAAACTTGGAATTTCCATTAATGTTGGTGAAACCTATGCAGATGCATCAAGTGAAAAATAGTCAGAGAGTAATGAGAGTCCTAGTATAGTAAAAAAAGATGGCACCATACAGAGATGAGTCAACGAAGCCAATATTTAAATATTCCCCAAAATTATGGTAACCGAATCAATTATAGGAATTATAGGAATACTATTTACCTATAAAGATGCAACTGGACCAAAGTAGTTGGACAGTTGTTTGGTCTGTCCTTTAACGCCCATGTTTCCAGCTGTCCCCCAAAACAAAGACATCTCCTACTCCGAGTGCCTACATTGCCCTGCTTCTGTAACGAGAAAGCATCTGTAAGACACTGTTTCTCCCTTTCCCAATTAAAAAAAATTCGTTCATCCGTCTGAGGATTTTTTTTATAAATATGCATAAATAAATGTCAATTTTCCTAGTTTGTGTCTCTCTGTCTACTTTACATATATATACAGTGGATTTTTGTCTGTCAAACCAAACTTAACATTTTTAGATATCTGCAAAGGTGAAATGGTGAATGCTTAACACAGCTTTTTGGAGCTTGGTGCCTTAAGAACTAAATGAACCCAGTTTTTGAGGCTGGATAGATTCTTTTTGAGATACTAGTAATACAAAGGCCTCCAGACTCCTCTGCGCACTTCACAGAGAAGCCAATGACAAATTACATATAAAAGTAACTATTCTGTATTCTGGTGGCTCTTTGTAGCAACAAAGTTATCTACATCTACCGACACAGTATTTTTATATGTAGGTTAATTTTGCACATTCCCAAATGGGAAGAATGAATCAAAACCAAGCTTTTTTTCACAAACTAGGCATACTTGTTTTCTCTCTGCTTCTTCATTCAACTTTTCTGAAAAGCTGTGCTGCTCATAAACATTATCTCTTCAGGTTGCAAAGTTGTAACACTGAACTGAGTGGCCTGGAAGAAACTGATGTTTTTCAGAGGAAGGTGAATAAGGAACTGTAAAAACTGTGTCTTTGTGCCTGAGTCACATAAGGCTTTAAACCCTAATCCAATTAGCAACTAAACTGGTAGAATCCTAAATCTGTGTCCTGGGTCTCCTAACCTCATGTTTCAAAACTTACTTCTCCCCAAGGGTTGATAACTCATCTGTGTAGTGAAACAAGTGTGAACTAGTTTAATTCAGATAACTTCATTTTCCCTGATTTCTACATTAATCTTTGCAGGTCTATTCAGTCCATGCTTAGGCTATAGATTAAGCCTTCAATACGCTTGGTAAGAGATGATGATATGAGATAACCAATAACCATAACCCTCTCCCTCCTGTCTGCTATCTCCCACCCTGTGCCTGGGAAGGGCTTTAAAGAGAACCTTGATAAATATTAAACAAACAAACAATCAAATAAACACTAGATTTGTTCATAGTCTGACTGGCAGAGCAGGTGTACAAATGCTGGTGCTGACACCCCAGGCAATGACAGCAAGGAGGGAAGGGCAGCAAATGAGAGTCCAGTAAGGCCTGTTGTGATGAACCATTTGTTCTGTAAACAGGGGCATGATTTCCATTTCACAGGTGCTCATCCAGACTTTCATAAATTGGCAAGTGACTGCTCCAACACTAAACAAAGAAAAAGTATTTGTAGATGTTTAAATGATCTTTTAGTTGGCACCAGGCAGATGGACTCTGATCCCCACAGCAGTGAGGATGTTGCAATTGCTGAAAACAGCTGGCTGGAAAGACTTGTACGTCACTCCTTTCCTGCTCTACACCATCACAGACTGCTTAAACACCTCTACATCAACTCTGCAATCAGCAGAGGAAAAGCAGCTGGCTACCATCATGTTTTCTTGGAACACTAATAGTTTAATTGGGTAAATGATGAGCAGCATTCACAATAAACTGGATTTTTTTTTTTTTCATGCAAATGCTATCTTGAATAATACTTTTCTGAATTGCCTATTTTGAGTAAGCTGGTCTAGTGGAAGTTGTCCTTGCCCATGGCAGTGGGACTGGAACTAGATAATCTTTAAGGTCCCTTCCAAGCCAAACCAGTCTATGATTCTATGATTTTTCTGTTGCCAGGATTACTTTTTAACCATATCATTTTTTTAATCAACAATCTGCTATATAAAAAAATCTGAGGAGCCGATGGACAGCGTACAAACAGGAAGCAGTTATGGGAGAGGTATAGGTTTTCTATGATGTTCTTCCTATTGCAAAAAATACTAGTGCAACTACACACTAAAGAAAATAATGGTATGCTATTATGGCCTGAATTTTTTTATTCAGGGTCCATAGCTTCCACGGAAAAACTTTAATGCTTCACAAACTAGAATAGATTGAAAAACCAAAAAACTACTAGAGGACAAGAGAAGGCAATTGACTCCAATGCACTGGTTTAAGAATGAACCATTTTGGCGAAGTCAAGTAGAGAATGCATAAAGACAATGCAGCTCATGCTTTGCAAGGGTTTTTCATCAGTAAAAAACAAAAAGCGGCACTGAAATAAATCCTAATTTATATTTCCTCTGTGACATGATTGGGGGGATTTCTATTTCCTTTGTGGGACAAGGGAAAAGAAGAGTGGTGTATTGCATGAAATTAATGAAAGCATTCTCACAACTGTGGATCTGCATCTCTTTTATTTGTGAGGCAAAATGCTCATATACATAAACAAGCAACCTGGGGAACCTCTGGCTGGCTCTAAGGAAGAATCATGTAAAATCAATGAGCTAATAGAAACAACATTTATCCAGCCATAACCACACCAATTTCTGCATGAGAAAAGAAGGTTGGCAGAGTAAAGAGAGGCAAATGCAGAGTATTTTGGGCTATAGGCAGTTCCTCAGCTGTTGGGAAGTTTTTGAGACATTTGCTACAATCT
Source organism: Grantiella picta (assembly GCA_013397955.1). Taxonomy (NCBI): domain Eukaryota; kingdom Metazoa; phylum Chordata; class Aves; order Passeriformes; family Meliphagidae; genus Grantiella; species Grantiella picta. The sequence continues at coordinate 2,832,872 of VZRM01008322.1, forward strand.
GTGGTGCAATAGAGTACAGAGCATAATGTAATCACAGATAATTCTTTAATTTACACAGTTCTCAGTGCATATGAGGATGAACAATTTGAACATCTGGTAATAGAGACATCTACCAATGAACTTAGAGCTGTATTTCAACTCGTGCAGCTGTCCCAGCCAGCCAGATTAAACGCTTTTGTAACTCTGAATGTCTGCAACATATGTGTAAGAGTCTGTGGGAAAAAGTTAAGTCTCACATCATTTGCAAGCTCTTTTTGTGAAGAAAACTCTTCCGCTCATAAAATATGTATTCATTCAGGCTAAAAATAGAGCTTCGTAAGTCATGTTCACATGACCTATGTACTAAGAACGTGCCCATGACATGGAAATAGCAAATGTACCAGAAGGACTGACAAAACAGTGATACCTGACTCTGGATTGACAAAAGGTTTTCATTCCCTTGAGAGTTTTTTCAGTATTTTTCCCAAGGAATTGAAACAGCACATATTTCTTTCTCTCCCTTGAAATGTAATGCATTTCAACTTAATCTGGGCTAAGTGCTTCTTGCTGCCCCACTAGAGTTAATGACCTTGCACAGTCTGTATGTCAGCAAATAATTTGGAGCACAAATATAGTATGATTTATGCACCTTGGACCTTTGCACTGGTTTTGCACAGGAGGACAAGATGATGGAGTAATTATGAGAATGTTTCTTCTTCCCCAGGCAGAGGAGGAAAGGGTAACACAGTCCTGACTAAATTGACCTGAGGAAAATGAGTCTTGTCTGCTACCATGATCTGGGACCTCTTGGTAGAACCCAACTGTACAGAATAAGTTTTATCCACTGCCTAGTGCAATGACTTTCCAGGGATGTGTGGTTAAACATCTGGGAAACCCATTCCTGAGATGCTTAAAAACTGCTCTAATTTTGTCTCTTTGAATTTTGAACAACAGACATGAACAAACCAATATTAGAAATCTGGCATTCTGAATTTTCTTCTCTCTGCCAATAAGGGGTTGCTCCTAACCTCAGGATGTTTACTCAAGCCTAGCTGTAAATGAAAGACTTCATTGGGATATAGACATTTGATTAGAGTGTCCTTATTACATTATTTTTATTAGTTATTGCAATTTTTCTTTATAGAGTTAGCAGTCTCCAAAAATTGTCTGCTATCCTGAGCTACCTTATTACCAATATTAATGCTGCAGTACACATCAGTGACTCCAAATCATTAGTCATAATCCTACAGTTATAGAATTTATATAGAATCTATAGAATTATATATATTTCACCCATAAAGGTAAAAAAGGATCCTCAAGTTTGTATTCTAAATCTAGGAAAGTTGTAAGTAATAACCTACATAGTAACAGGGACTGTCAGGCAAAGCATGTGTGCTTGATAAGATGTTTAAAAAATCTCAACAAAGAGCCAGCCAGACACCCTATCAGCATGCAAGCACTCCACACTTCTCCCAAGGCATTCCTTCTTGGTTTGGGCTCTTATGTTACTCAGACACTACATTGCTTTCCAGGCAGGATGGGGTCTTCAGGAATCAAACTTCACACTTGAAATTCAAAGAGACTGGAATTTTACTTGGGACTGAGGTAGTAATTTGTAGACATTGTTTAATAAATGCCTCTTTTGTGTTTATGTCAGTGTAATTACATATCAAGAGCCTGGAAATTTCCTTTTGTGGGCTACTATTGCTGTGTTAAAGATCCTTCAAAATCAGTATGACTTGTGTTCAGTACATGCTGTTCTGGACTGCAATGATACTTGTGTTCCTGGGAAGTGGATTTTAATATCAACAAACAGGGAAATTGTCACAGAGGCAAGACTCATGCAGCACGTAGCCCTATTGCAGGAAAACTGCTCACATCTGAGAGCTGCTGTACATAGCTGACTTGCTATTTGGGTACTAAACAGGGGACAGCGTGTTTAATTAGCAAAGCAAACAATAATTTTCTATTTCCTATTTATTAATAGGAAAGCTAAAGCCAAATGCAATTTAGAAGCATTCATGATCCTGAAAAAAATATCTGGAAGTCCACCAGGATCACTGATGCAAAGAATGCTGTGCATTTTAGTAGTGCCTATGAAGTGTCAGTGAGATCCACAGGCACCCTCCTGGAAGCGTTTGGTAACCTGGATTCTCTGTGGGCACAAGGATGATCATGTCAATATCCAAGGCTATGAACAGTGCTGGAACTGAGGCAGTTTTCCTTGAGAGGTTGTATCACCTCTTGGAGGGACAGCCAAAATTATATTTATTGCGCAGCTGAGAGCAGAGTTCTAGGAGACCATATTTGAAAGCAGGCATTACATGACCTTGTGCTATGTTTCCTGCCAATTGTGCTTCAAGGCATATTAGACACTGCTGTGAAATATGCTCCAAAACAGAAAGTTAAGTCTTTTCAATCAAGGCTATTTATATCCTATTTATATCCAGTTACTGGGTTTCTCTTTTCAGGTCCTGTTTTTCAGCAGGACCTGCTTTTTTTTTCAGGACCTGCTTTTCAGGTCTTTCTTGGATTTATGTTATTTGCCTGTGAACTCTGTTTACTACACATAACTCGATTTCCTGTAATTCCCTGCCATTTTACAAAACATCATCATAAATATTTTTGTATCTTGCTTTCTCTCCTCATTGTAATTTAAATCAGAAATATAGAAGTTCAATTTGAACCACTTATCTGAAACTTTTAATCCTTAACTCTGCTGCTCACTAATAGTGTGTTCATCTTTATAAGGTTCAAAATGTTCATAAATTAGTATAGAAAATTCTGAAAATATAGAGAAAGGTAGATAATCCTGAGGTAACCCAAATAAATTGTTTTATTAAGTTTCTTCTCAAAGGAAAAAATAAAGCATAATAAATAAAGCCAAATCTACAGTATCTGAAAGGTAGAAAAAAATTAAGACATGAAATCATGGTAAGAAAACTAAAGTATTTTTAAACAGTAATACCATTCAGTCTGATAGGATCAGTTCTATCAATTTTCTTTTCTTGTTTGAAAGTCTCTTGTGTGGTAATAGTATTTGGGACATATAGTATGGTAATAGTATTTGGGACAGGTTCAAAGGAAGGAATGGGGCAGAGAAGATTAAATGAGACAGAGACAGGGATGTGTGGACAAACTCTTGGATGATGCAAGATCCTTCAAGGGAAATGCAAGACAGAAAGCATTACAAATCCATTTAGAAACTGTGGACAAAGTGGAACTCATAGATGAAACTCCTTAAAATGGATGAGTGGATGAGAAGGAAGAATACACCAGCGGTCAGATTTGGGAATGTGAATGATACCGCTGTATAAACATAGTGATTCACAGAAGACTCTCCGTAAAGACAGTCCCAATAGTCTCCCCAGGCACAGGGGAACAGAGGAGGTTTTCAGGAGCATATGTTTCACAATGATAAATGTTGATGTCTTGAATTAGTCAATTTATTAATTTTAGTTCTGATGCATAACAATATATTGGTGGAAGAGGCTAATGACTGTAAGAGATATCCAGTTAGAAATGTCTGAAACAGAACACTAACCATTCCTTATGGAGTAAAGCAATGGAAACAAACACTGTATGACTGTTCCTCCATAAAATCATGTGCATGTGTTCATGTATCTTAATGTTTATGCCTGTGATGAGGACACGCAGATTTTTAAGCATACCATGGTATCATGCTGAAACAAAGTTAAAACATGTTTGAAGACTAAAAAAGCTGCATGAGAACCTTCACTGTATGCAAAGTCACACTTCTTTTTGAGTAACATTATTTTAATTCTCTTAATTACTTGACATAACAATCACAGCTTTTAAGCATGCTGAATCCTTGAAGCAATTCTTGCAGTCATAAACAGTGAATCCCTGGCATAAGTCAAACCCCTGATATTTCAGACATTTCTAGCTAGTTATCTCTTACACTTACACTACTTTTGAGCAGAGTATTCATTTCAAACAATGAACACATCTCTCAAAATGTACTGTTAGTGGTTGCCAACTAAAAACAAACTATATTTGTTGGCTTAATTATTGTGGTTACCAGTTGTAATTGGGAATATACTTGGTCCCTTCTTCTGTGAAGCAAAGCTAATTACTCAGGCAATTTCTGATGGCTCTGGCTGCCAGGCAGGTCAGGATCATCGTGAGAACAGCTCCTCAATTCTCATTTTGACCATTCCCTTTCCTGTTTTTTTCTAATAAACAAGAACAGAAGTAAGCAGAGCAAGTCACAGAAGAGTACCCGAGAGTTTCTTCAAGACTTAAAAAAGTTTGTGTCACAGTTTGATGTGAAAGTTCATGAGACTTACCAAAATATTTCTACTCTATTAATAGCCTTGTTTTAATATAGGCACAGAGCAAAACCACTGTGAAAACTTCCTCACATAAATCTATTCATGCACTTCAGGTCTGAGCTACATAATTTCTTTTCCACTTGTAGAACCTCTTCAGAAGCCAAACTGTATTAAGCAAAATTTAAGGTTTTCTATGTATGGCTCAGGGCAGTGCTGGATAAGATTTTCACAAGCATGCAATGAGGGCTAAGATACCAGCTGATGCTTCACCAGGTTAGTGCTGTGGTGTCCACCAATTCACATGGGTGCAGTACTAGTGAGCTCTTCCACAACTTTGGGGGAAAGTGTCCATAGGCAGGTGTTTTTTCAAGCCCGTCCTTAGCTTTGGGAGCTGCAGATGGTGCTACTGAGCTATGAACTCTTTCGAAAATCTGGTTCTTAATGGAAGAACCAAATTACTTGAAAAAATTATCAGATATCACCCAGTGTGCAGCTGCTTCAGGACTGATGTCACCCTTGATCTCAGTTTACCAGACACAGTGTGTTAAAGGTCATTTCACTGTCATACTTTGTAGTGAAAGATGCTGGGCTTGGCAGCAGCAAAGAAGATACTCAGTGTCTTCTAGAGCTGGAGTACGCCTGTGAGTTATCTTGAGGTCTTGGCATCTTCTTTGAATGGTGATGAAATGTTTTAAAGTTTGTGAGAGGTGTTAACTCTTATTTTTCCAAATTGGTAATGTTTTACTCTGAAATTTTGTGTGTTTCAAGTGTTTCAAGTTTCAATTTGTAAAAGGGTAAATAAGCTCATTAGTTTCCAGATTCTATTAAAATACGGTGGGATTCTTATTTATTTCAACATTTCTTTTCATACACAAGTGCAAATTCAGCTTCTCAAGTTTCACAAGTCCAAATTCAGCTCCCCAGACTTTTGTTTCAGCCCTCCTAGCAATTAAAATAGGATTTCAGTTTGCATTCATTAATGTAGACAGGTGATATTTCTGGGTGGGGACCATGACATCCATGGGACAGGGAAGGCAGCCAGAGCAAGAGGAGCCTCAGGCACACCCCAAGGCTGTGGGTGGGGAGAAGAGAGACCTAGGAGCAAAGTTGAGGGATCAACCACAAAATAAGAAGGGTGTGGGGTGGAACTATGTAGTGATAATTTTTCTTTGGGCATGAACTGAATCATAGGGTGACCTGGTAATGACTTTTCTAGTGATTACCTTTCTGGCTTAACTTTCTGACTACTGTTGGAAATGATAATGGAATACTTTTTTGCTGTGGTTCCAGAGAAACAAATGATATTGCCAAAAATGAGGGATGCGTAATAAACTTAACATCTGTGAGGGTCTCAGTGACAGATGCTCCAAATGTGTCTCCTGGGGAGATATGATTCCAGTGACCTCGACCCACAGTAGCTGTCTCTTAGAGATGTCCTGTAAAAAGTTGTTGTTATTCACAGAAAAGAGGCATGTCTAAAACAGAATGTCATGACATACAAGTAAAAATGTGTTTCAAAGCATCTCATACTGGGGGGAGGAACCCAGAGCTTGTTTTTATTCAGGGTAGGATCACATTTCAATGATCTCAACTGGAAAATAACTGAGTATACAGCTATGGAGATGAAACAAGCCCCTCATTCCAGCACATGATGATAGATTATTATTAATCCTGAGAAAAATCCTACAGGATAAATCATTCCTAATTTCTGTTATATCATACTGTATTTGAATTTTGGTGAGAAAGGCTTTATTTTTTATTGCTTTAAGTAATTTTTTTTACAACCAAAAATATATCCTTTTCATTTCATTTTTCCTAATAGCAGTATTAATTTTCTATAACAACTCATTTATTTACCCATAAAGACCCTCTTTAGGGAAAATACAGAAAGAAAAATGCCCACTACTAAAAGTCAGCTCCTTCCTACTTTACACCAATTTTTTCCTGCAGGGGAGGAGGATACATTTGAAAGGACAGCTTCTCAAGGATGGGGCTGTTTATTTTAAGGCTGCACCTAAAAGCAGTCACATGAGATGCTTGATAGACGAAGAACAAAGGTGATGGAACAACCTTCGTGTCCACACCTACCTATTGGTGTATCACTTCCAAGAGCCAATAATAATTAGGAAAAGACAAACATATTTCAGAGAAAATCTTGTATTTATTTGTCTTGTTCTTTTCCTCAGGATTTAGATCCAGATAATAATGATTATATTCCTCAAATCTAATTTTACTTTCATGAGCCTGTCACACTAAAGCAGGAATAAACACTATTCACAGTATGTTCTGGAGGTTTTTAATACTATAATCTTGAAACAGGAAAATATCTTCAAATGAAAGTGCTACAATTTCCAAGAAATAACCTTTTAAAGAAGATAGCTACTGCAAAAACAGATCAAAAATTATTTTACAAAAAACAGAGTAGCAAACTGAGCTCTCTGCCTGGCTAATTCATTCTGTCCATAGTCTCTGGCTAACATCAATCTGTAGAATGTAACACTGCATCTCTTTGGAACATTGGTCTATTTGCTCCAAGTTTTGATGATTTCATTGTAAAGACTAACAGAAAATAGGTTCACTATGATTAACTATTCTCCAGAAAGGAGAAAACACTAAGCATATTGAATATTAAAAATGTTTAAACTACTCATTTCTCAATTACAGCACTCATCCAGTTTCCCAAAGCTATTCTTTCTTTGTAAGATACTGCAGGGAAAATCTGGACCTTTATAAAATTGTGCTGCTCAAACTCAGCAAACATGAAAGATGCAACCAAAAATGTAAGACCTATGCAAGCAACTCTGCAAACACAGGGTTTTTGTTCCCACATGAAGGTCATTAGTGCACACATTGAAATCTACTTGCCCAGTACAAATTTTACTACTAAAATATAACTTGATAAGAGACATGAAATTAATAGGATGGGCAGAAGAGGAAAGAAACACCACAAACTCTATCTAAAAGAATGTTACAGTGCCCAAATTCTGGAATTTTTCTTCTTCATGACTGTTTAGTTCTTCAACATTTCTTTTTGACAGAAATTGAAATAAAATGTCAAAACTTCCCATAAGGTGAAACTTCTAGAAAAATTCATTTCAGAATTATTGGGTATTATCTGGATTTTCATTTCAATAAAACAGACTCTTCTCACTAAAGGTTTCCATGATAAATCTTACTATAAAAATCAACATCATAAAGGCAGAATAAAGCATTTCAGCTTTATCACAGCACTCTATTAAGAAGCTACTTGCAGCAACTATGAGAACTGACAGTCCCTGCAACCAGGGGACTTAATCTGATCTTTCCTTTTCAAAGAGAAAAGTGTTCAGAGGCCTTTAATACAATAGTACGCTCATATATATCAATATTCCCAAACATTCTCAGAAATTTCAAGGACTGATAAGACCTCTAAAAGTATTTTTAGAAGTGTATATTATTATCCACAGAAGAGTAATTTGTCTGCCTCTGTCCGCAGTTAGTTTTCCTTGATGCTCTTTGGGTTTTTTTTCCTTTTTTTCCTCGAAAACATTGCACAAGAGCAGTTGCTTCCCTCCAGTCCCACAGAGACCCCCAGCCCAGCACAGCAGGCAGACACCACAGTCCAGGCAGTGGTTTGTGCCTATGCTTTGAGGTCCTGTCTGTCGTCTGGGAACTTCTGCTGAGACTGTCAGGGGACTCCTGGGAACCCTACGAGGAACACCAGGGCTCCTGCTGCTGCTGGGAAAGAGCCTCTGACCTCCCAGAAGCTCTGCCAGCAGGAGGAGGCCAGAAGCCTGCACAGCCTCAGGGTGACAAGGGACAGAGTGGCTGGATGTGGTGGCTGGATCCCCTCTGGACCTTCAGCCTCAGCTCACTGAGGGAGGGACCAGCAGCATCTCTGCTTATGGGGTGGGGAAAGGGAGACACACACAGTGGGAGCACCAGCCAGGGCCAGCTGTCTGGAAAGCAGATTGGCACTGCAGGCCCTGTGGGTTCTGGCAGGGAACAAGCTGTCCATGAGCCAGCAAAGCGCTCTTGAGACAAAGAATGCCACCAGCCTCCTGGGCTGCTTCAGGCACAGCATGGCCAGCAGCTCCAGGGAGGGGATGCTTCCCCTCCACTCAGCACTGGTGAGACACAGCTGGAATGCCGTGTCCACAGCTGGGCTCCTTGGTGCAAGAGAGACGGGAACATCCTGGGGTGAGCTTAGTGAAGGGCCATGAAGGTGACTAAGGGCTTGCAGCATCCATCACACAGGGAGAGACTGAGAGCTGGGTCTGTTCAGCCAGGACAGGCAAAGATCCTGGGGGATTTAGCAAAGGATGTAAATACCTAATGCTGGGAGTAAAGAAAGCACAGCCAGACTTTTCCCTGTGGTGATCAGTGACAGGACAACAGGTAATGGACACAAATTGAAACACACGAAATACCATTAAACATAGGAAAAAAGAAACTCACTGTGAGTGTGGTCAGACACTGAAATAGATTGCCTAGAGAGTCTCTAAAGACTCCCTTCTTTGAGGTATTCAAAACCCAATTGCACATGGCCCTGAGCAACCTTCTCTAGCAGACCCTGCTCTGAGCAAGGTGCTTGAACTAGGCAATCTCCTGAGGTGCCTCCCAGCTTGAACCATTCTGTTTAACTGATAAAACTACTTTCAGGTTATAATCATAGCTTAATCGCAGCAGTATTTTTGCTTTATAAGCAAGAAACCACATAGTGTCAAATCCTTCCTCAGCAATTTGTTTTACTTAGTTTCCTGTCCCTCATCTCCATATGAGTGCTGTCTCATTCTCTTTGTTATCTCCACCCTATTCACTGACAGACAAAATATGTTTGATTTTTCTGAATTGTTGAATTTTAAATGAGATGAAAATAGGATCCAATTTGAATAAAATAGAACATCATGACTTCATAAGATTTAAAGTGGTTTTGTAAATTTAAGATAATATTTCCTTCCTTTTATGAAATTCATCTGATATCAACCTGTCTGTTTGTCCTGATTTTTATTCAGTTGGTATATGTATGATTTTAAGAGAAGAAGAAATTACTAATATTTGCTTAATTTTGGTTGGCTTTTCTTCTCCTTTTTTTCTCTTTCCTTGTACATTATATACATTATGGGTAAATCATGTTAAAAATTCTATATTTTAAGTATGATATTAATATCTGTATTTTTATTTAAGAGACTATTGGACATCCTGCTCTATGCTAGAGGTGAGGAAATAACACTCAGCAGTGACACAGCTGCCACAGCAGAATGAAAGCCTGAAAGAACGTAAAAAACAACAGAAGAGAAAAAGAATCTTCATTGTCAGTAAGGGATGAAATACAGGGCTTGTGTGACTTTATTCCTCCCCAGCAGTGTGCTTTCACTGCAAATTGCAGCTCATACTTTGATTTTTCAGTTTAGACCTGTGCTACCACTTTTGCAAATATATACTGTAAAAGTCATTTTAGGCACAAAAGATGGGCTTAATCCAGAGCATGGGAATGGCTGTACAGACTCTAACAAAAAGCCAATATAGGCAAGGATCCTCATTCTGTTTGCTAGTAATGTTCCACTGTAAGAAAAATAACAGAATGCTTCACTCTATTACCCTCCTGTTCAGTTCTTATCTAAATTTAGAGATATAGAGCAAAGATTTCAACATCTGAGAAAGTCACTTAGGGAACCCCATCATATGGAACATGTATTTGGTGAAATTTGCCTGACCTACTTTAAGCATCATTATCAGCAAGAGATGACTCTTCCTCCTACAGTAGTTACTTCCCCTTTAACTGCAGAGGGAATCAAGCAAGTTTAGTTCAGACATAAGTGGCTTTGTAAAGAGAGACAGTTTCTGAGATTATTTTCATACAAAATACCTTCAAACTTGGATTTGGGGTTTTAAAATCATGAGTTTTGGGGTAGGGCTCAGACCTGGGCTGTGACCACAGTTGATGCAGCTGTACCTCAAGGGGGAAGAAATCTTGCAGTGCTGAGAGGTGTTCAGATAACTGGGAATAGCAACAGTAAAACAGTGACAAGAAACAAAAACAGAAACAGTGTTCAGAAGCAGTAAAAGGAGCAGCAACAGAGAAGTGTTCAAAACAAGGAATTTTTAGGAGGGGATAGTGAACTCAGCAGGAGCCAGGCACAGAGTGCCAAGTGCAACATCAGCAGGAAGAAGGGTTGTGACTTTACCCACATCAGTTAATCTCAGCTGGAGGAGTATCCCTTTGAGGACCATTGCCACTATTTCTTCAACAATGTCAGTCTGTCCCACTTCTAACTCTATCAGCTGTTTTTCCAAGATAATATCATAACTCTGCTTCCCCTCATTCAGATGAAGGGGGACATCTCTCCTCCTCAGGGGAAGATGCAAACATTGTCTGTATGTGAGTACTGTTCTTTCTGAAACACATAGGAGATGCAGATTAGTGTCTGGAATGGAGCATGAGCTGCAGTTGTTTTAACTTTTTCAAGTGAAAATCCTTAGAAATTGAGCGTAGACTTTTTTTGCTGTTTAAACACATGTGATAGAAGAGTTGGTCAGACTGAGACTGACTGGCTCTTCCAGCAAAGAAATTGGACAAAACAGCAGCTTCATTCTGTACAGCATCTTTCATGCAAAACAAAGCAGTAATATTTCATAAGCAAGAGAAATGGATAGAATTGTTTCTCTTGATGAATCTCAATAAAACAATGATACAAAGCAAAAGGACAAAAAGGTAAGGAAATAATTCTAAAACTCACATTAAGAACAAGGAACAAGAAGAAACAAGAAATCTTTGTTAGTTAGTTCAAAACACTCAGAAAGTAAAAAATTAATCCAGACACTCAGAGCACCAATGTTTCACTTTAATTCACTTAGCAAAATGGGACCACAGCCTCCTGAATTTTTTTCTCAGTTAATATTTGAAATTCAAGTGGCCTTATGGCAAAATAGATTGGGTAAGAGTAAACTACTAAGGATAAAACACAACTTAGTTATCTCAAGAAAATGCAGTGTTGTCAACCTCCTGTGACACATAAAGGCTGTTCTTGTTTCAGCTTGTTGAGCATAAACTTACGAATGAGAACACGTAGAAAAATATGTCACTTTAAAGCCATTCTCAGTCCTGTCTTTTCAATGTTCAGTATCTGAGAATGGAAATATTGGTAGTCTCAAGTCATGAAGAGGCTGTAGGTCAAATTTTCATCTGTTATCTGGGGCTTTTCCAATCACTCTTCCCGCTGTTCAACTTTCCAGCCTAGACCTTTCTCCCTGCTGGACTTAGAAAAAAAGACACTTTTGCCTGTTAAATGCTTTGTTATTTGCCAAAAAATAACTTCATTTTTCCTTCCAGCAGTTCTCATCTCACAATTATCCCTTCTGCTGCCAAACTACTTTACTCTACAATGACTCTTGGAGTTAATTTTCACTCAAGAAGGAAAAACATCCATGAGATTTGTTTCTCAACTTTCATCCTTCTGCAACTTGCTCCTACCCTGTCTCTACTGATTCTCTGGGCAGTGGTGCATCAGTGGTCCTGCCACCAGAGGAGCACTGAGTGTTTAGCCATGATATTGTTCTGCTAAGCCTGGCTGTAAAGTCTTTGGGGTCTAATGATGCAGGATCAGGATCCTGATCTTGTTTGCCCTTCAAAAGGAAATTCCCTGTGCAACGTCACACTGAAAGTGCCAGCAGATTCAGCCTACTGCATTACTTCTGGAGCAATGAATCTCAGGTGGGGAAAAAAATAAGGATTTGTACATATCTTTTGTTCCACAAGTGTACACGAGTCTTAATTTTGGAAAATGACCTACTGCACATGGGCTCTATTACCATTTTTAGAATCAACACAACTTCAAAGACCATCAAGTTCATCTGCAATGATAATATTTATTGTGGGTTTTCAAGAGAGGCCATGAACAAGTGCTCTGAACTTTAAAAGCAACCATGACAAATTATTTAAAGCAGACATGTCAAGTGCTTTGACTTCCAGGCCACATGGCGTTTACAAATAAAGACTGTGAGCCAGAGTGGAATTACTCCCTTGGGTTGTGTGGTCTTTGTTTCCACGACCTACCATGATCTGCTTGTTCAAGTGTACTGTACATTTCCTTTCTGTGAGAAACACTACTATTTCCAGTTAATAGGATGATTTAAAAGGTCACTATCAAAGCACGTTCTAAAATTCACAGGCCTAGTCAGCTTATCTTGGAATTTTCTGTGGCCTGTGGCATAAGGTTAAGGATCCTGAAATGGAGACATTTCAACAAATATTTTTCAAAGAACGTGCTCTCCACCTGCTCCTAAAGAAGGTCAGTTTAAGTTGAACAAGTTCTCCTGACTTTTTGCCTTTACATGGAGCTTGAGAAATGGCCCCAGTCAACTGTATTCTGTATTTTGAAGGGAAAAAAATGTAGGAAAACTCTTAGGCAGAACGCAACATCTTCTTAACAGAGACCACACTTTTAATTGGAAGGAGTATACCAAACAGGTCTGATACTTGTCTAGTTTCAAACCCAGAATTCCCTCCAGGGGCATACTTGTTCATTTTGCTGTCTCTTCACCTCCCATGGATATTTTAACTCATGCACTTAAGAGGCCACTTCACTGAAGAGCACTCTGCCCTAAAGCCATCTACACATCATTTTAACATGCTAAATAAAAGTCAGTACTCAAATAAACCAAATCCCTTACCCCAGGCAGCACAGAGATTTCTACCCTTTTGCCCTAAATATGGGAGTAAGGGCAAGGAGCACTGGTAAAACACTTCATCTTGAAAGGCTCTCATGACCAGCTACCTCTTATCTAAAACCTGGGACACAGGTAAGATTTCACCATTTTCATAAATTTCTGCTCATCCATTGAGCCACAGTCATGAATCACGTTTGTATTCTCAGGTTTTGGAAAACAAAATAATACATATTAATGGAGAAGTGTAGCTGTTCCACCTCATCTTACATTTGCAAGCAGTTCAAGAGCATTCATGCAGTCAGACATTGCTACTGCATGATGCACAGTGACCTGTTAAATCACAAAACCTGTGCAGCACAGCTAAGGCAAACTTCACCAAACTACCTCTCCCTATTTTCTACAGCCACCTGGGAAAATTCAATGCAACCACAATACATACAGATTATTCCCAGTGACCCCAGTGGCTCCATAACTCAAGGGCTTTGGCAAGTGTCTGAACTCTCTACAACTAAAACCATAAAGCTGATTAATGAAGGTTTCTCATTTGCTTTGTGTCTAATTTCAACTAACTTATGAATATTCAATTCTCCAAAAATTACCTAAGAGGTTTCTGAAAGGGGGAAATCTCTAATTATTGACATTACAAGAATCAGTGGACCAATTTTACCCAAAATTTAGTTCCATGTGACTTGTCATTTCTGTTTTTAGTCCAGTTGGTTTATATCTGAAAGATTAAATGGCCAATCTGTGATCAAATGAAAGGTAGCTCTTCAGCTAAAATGCTACAAAGCTGCAGAACTGAGTTTAATTACAGGGAGGTGATAAGGCCTGTCAATAGTGCCTAAATATCAAAGCCTAAATCCCAGTCACACTGAAATACCTCCCAAAATATTTTAGGAATTCCATGAGGCCAAGTTTTTACCTTTTGAGTCGTCTCTCTCTGTTTGCTATTTATGGAACATCCAAGATGAATAACCAAGACTGTACATCGCCTAATTGGAAATGGCCACTTCACAAACGAAATAAAAATCATTAAAACAAAAAAGTTGACACTAAAGAGTATCCAGGAGAATATCTGGTCTGTATTTCACTGGCTCTTGTTGCAATTTGTAAAAACAGAACTTGCATTGAACAGAAGCCCTTCTCTGGCCTTTTCCCAAAGCAGTGATGTTTTCACAGAGAGGCACTAGCAGTTATTTTCTGTTACATGGGAATCCATTATATCATATCATAGACTATTATCATTCCTAATTGAAGTTGGAATGAAATCAGAGGACCAGAAATATCATCCACTTAAAGGGGACTTGACAGAGTAAAATCCTGAGTTTGATGAAAATAAACATGCATTGAGTGGTAGGAACACCACATCTGTCTTCAGCTTCACATTTAGCAGCAGATTGTGAGCAGTGAAAGATCTGCTGATTCAGCCAGAACTGACATGCAAAATGAGTCAGGGAGAAATAGATCAGAGGAAATGCTTATATACAAGAGGTTCTTATGGCTCTTGTATTAATACAGGGAAGTCTTTTCATGTCGCCAGGAGACTTGCCCCCAATGACCAAGGATATTTTGTTAAGAAGGGCACAATATTAATTTTTGCCAGGCTACATCCTTGTCAAGGGGTTACTGTTGACAACAGGGGTCTGAGAAGATAACCTGAACATGTCAGTATGGTTGGCTTCAATCTCTATATTCTTTTCTTCATAAATTTTTCATACGTTCAAAACACTGTGGTCTCCTATATAACACACAGATTCTGAGAACTACGAGATTTCTGTAAAGTTTTTTTTTTCTCCCTTTCCCCCCTTTTTTAAAGGAACAGTTGAATATTTCTACATGTACAAAGAATGTTTCTAATACCAGTTCACAGGTTTTACCCAACAGCTATGTAGAGTGATTGTTCCACAACTTATGCTGGGTGATTCTGAAGTGACAACTGGACTCAAGGTGGGTAAAATTGTACTAAATGAGAAATGCAAAGGTTGACTGGAAAACTATCCCAAAATATCAAAAATTAGAACTTGCACCAAGCCTGTCTGAGTTCAAGAAGTGTTTGTATGATAGTCTCAGGTACATGGTGTTATTCTTGTACTGTGAAGGGTCAGGAGTTGGACTTCGACGATTCGTATGGGTACCTTCCAACTAAGGACATTTTATGATTTTATGAGTTTTGGGGTTTTTTAAATGCATACTACATCCTTGCCAATTGCTCCTGATCTCCTTTAATAGAAGACAAAATTATTCCAACAAATTATCCTTTTTCTCCCCCAACAGCATTGCCTCAGTATGAAGAAGACACTGATATGGTAATTCATAGAGGTCAAACCAGTCTTAAGACAATGCAAGTCATGCACATTGATACTTCAGAAGGATAAATCAACAAAATAAAAACACAATGTGAAACTAGATTCTGGAAAATAACTGAATTTGTACTTTAAACTGTCTCATCAGATGAATCGCATTCTACAAGTGGAATGTATATTCCAGAATTAATCAAAATTTTCAAAGACTGCTTTTGGACAAAAAATACCCCTTCATTTTAGCCATGAATTTTAAAAAAATAGAATTATGTTTTGCTTCTTTCACCTAGTAATTTACTAATTTTTACAGTGTCCTGTTTTCCGTATCATGAATTCTGCCTTTAAGTTGCATAATTTTCATTACAAAAGCTAATATATTCTAAGATCAAAAATTAGTGTTTCAGAAGAAGCATTATATTCAAAGCAAAAGTTTCTATTGTCCAAAACAGACTACAGTTTTAAACCTAGGCCATGAAAACATGGAGAATTTTAAGGACAGTTTCAGACAGATTACAATTATTTCAAAATTTGCTGTAAGGCAGAGAAGTGATTTCTACCCCATTTTTGGTATGTAATCTGAATTACATTATTCATGCTGTATTTCTGCAATTACTCTACTAACAGCAGGACTTTGATTTTCCTTTCATACTATTTTGTGTAACAGATAATTTGCAAGTGTGCACTTGGTGGATCTGGTTTGTTTTCATTTCCATTTCTGTAAATGTGACCATCAGTTTCTGGGGAGATATTTAATTCACTGCTACAAGCAAGGTCAAAATCAGACTTTCTTCCAAGTCATGTTGTAACAAGTTACATCAAATGGTTTTATGAAACATTTGCTAAATCACAGTAAATAGTTCAAAGGTGCTTTAACAATATTATGGCATTTCAAATTAGAGCAGATGGCTGTAGTCAACACCAGCTTAGTGAAAACTCAGTATTTTAGGTCTGATACGGTTCTTATTAACAAACACCTTGTTTTATTTTACATTATCTGAAGTTTCACATTTGAATTTAAGTTGAAGATAATTTAAGGCTTTACCAGTGTTAAACTGACCAGTATGGATTGAGTTGAAACTAGTTTTAAACAAATTTGGTCCAAAACCTTAAAATAAGTGTCTTTAAATGTTGTTTAAATCACATTGGAATAAATCGGATTTTTTGTTTTGGACAAATTTTACTTTTGCTTCTAGACATGAACAGTAAAAAGCATTGGATTCCTTTGTCATGTCACTGTTTGGTTATTTTTTCATATAATGAAATTACTGATTAATATGAGAAACTCAGCTCTGGCTTTTGAATTTTGTTATAAAACCTATTTGGGGAAGTAGTTTTGCGTTTTGCTGTTTTTCAGACAAAAAGAGAAAATTACATTCTACCCACTTTCCAGCTACAGAAATATATATTTTAAATTCGTTGTCTTTAATTGTCTCATTTACAAGTTCAGGGTCTGAGAAGAAAACTGGACCAGAAAAATATTGAGTTTTAAGATTTTATAGCTTGCACAATGGTTTCTTCTTGTCTTGAAACTGTAAACAGCTCATCTACTCAAATTCTTCAGAAAATTAAAAAAAAACTTGTAAATTGGTTACTGTAGAATAACTAGCTTTCAGAAACAATTTATATTGTTATAATGATCACTTTTCTACTCAAACTATATTTTTAGGCTTTTACCAAAATGAATGTATCCCTAAGTACATATTCAAGGAAGGACATTACAATGTTAGAGTCGTAAGTCAGTAGTGAGAGTGCAGAACAGTTTTGTGTAATAATTGAACATGTGGCATTACTAATTTTAACATGTTCAATATTGTTTGGTATTTCTACTGCATGAGACAAAAACACATGTGGTGCAGGCACACTGGGAAGTGAGTGGTCTGTCCATGGAGTTGTAACAGAAGTGCACAGAAGACATCTGACTTTGAAATGCAAAACAGAAAACTTCCAATTTCCACCTTAAAAACCTTCTGAAAGACAAGCATATTTTCTAACCTTCCAGCTGCTGAAGAAAAAGGGCATCAGCAAAGGTCCATCACCCAGTTTTTGTTTTGCTCTCTTTTATGAAGACTGACCCTTTCTCTAGTTTTTTTAAGAAAAATATGTGGGCACTGATCTCCAGAGGACGTCTTGGTCTGCTGTTCTCAGGCAGGCAGAAGCTGTCAGGCTGAGCAGAGCTGAATGCTGCTCCTGGCCTAGCTGTTGTTTCTGCTTTCAGTCCTCTCCCTGGTGGACATGGGGGTTGCTTCAGGCACTGGATCCTAAAAAGCAGTGCAATGGAAGTGAGTTGGATCCAGGGACTCCATGTGCACAGTAGATGCAGAGTGGGAGGTTTAACTTTAGACTAGAGTTAATCTGTCCCTGGGAATTTAACACCCTTTAGAAGGGAGATGACATTGGAGAGGATCTTGAAGCATATCTACCAGATTAAGTTTCTCCAGAAAGAGTTGAGTCTGTGTGCTGAGACAATATGACCCAACACCCAGTAAGTGTGCTGAGACTGGGATTCACTTCTGAAGGGTACTCCTAACCTAAATTAAGGTGCTAGCATGGGTGCATTCAAAGGTGCTCCACTCTCCTGCACTGGAGAGAGCCTTGGTACTGAATTCAAAGACAGAGTCCAGCAGCACAGAATTAGCTGCACATGGGAATCAGAAGTTTGGTAACAATCAGCTCACAGAAGTTTACCAAAAACAAGTTGCTTTTGTCTTTTAGATTTGCACTTGTATTTTATCAGATTGCCACACCAGTGAGCCACAGCAATTACTTGACCCCATATGCTGAGAAACTGGGATATGGTCTTTACAGGCCAGGCACAGTCCATTTGGCAGTAGCACAATGATATAAACAAAAAAAATTCAGCTCAGTGGTTGTCAAAATCTTTAAATGTTGGACATCACAATGCAGTTAGTGACCACTTGAAACAATATGCTGACTGTGTCCTATTTGTTTCTCTCTACTGTGTTACCTTTATTTTGAAAGCCAGTTTCCAAGCAGTGAACACCAGTAAAGTACATTGCCTGCTATTAACATTTAGAAATTAAATCCTTCTCTGATGACTCAGTCGGCTGGAAAAGCAGATTATACTTTCCTACTGCACCATCAAATTCATTAAATTAATTTCCAGAAAGGGTACAGGACTCTCTCTTCTGCATTTTTCAGCTACTGGCTGTCAACTGGGACTTGCAAGTGCTCAGTTCATCAGTTAATTTTGGATTCTCAGGAACCTTAAAATAAAAATATTTTTAAAAGTTATACAGTCCTTCCTCTCTAAACAGCAACACAGAGAGCAGAATAGCCGAGCTGCAACATCAGAACCTAGAGGGTGAAGAAGGACAGAAGCACTGCCAGGAAGATTGATCACTCAAGATCCAGCAATAGGTTTGCTGTGCTCAGAGAGCACTTACTGTATAGCAAAGATAAGGTGAAATTCACTTTTGTTACAGACCTTCCTCAATGAACACATAACACTGAGCAACAATGGCAGGAGCAGTTTGGTTGATGTTTTACAGAGTACATGACAGCTCATCAGACTGGTCTAACCTTAAATGACTTAAGATTATAATAAGGAATTTTTAGCACTTCCAACAAAAATACAGAGATAACAATTTTTGGCAAAATGCATCTTCATTATTTACCTATTGTTTATATTGAATATATGTATATACCTACAAATTAGAGATTGCTGGGATGGGAGGCTAATAAATCAAACTTCAAAACAAAACACATTGAAACTCAAGCCACATAGTCTCTGCTGGTGGCTATGGCCCCTAATGGTCTTCATTACCCAGGGTGGGCAACCCAGGAGAGCTCTTTGACATGGGAAGCTGGGCCTGACACATGGCCTGACATGGGCTTCTTTCTCCCCTGCCATCACCCTCAGATCAGAGATCCATCTCCTTTTACACGTTTTCAGTCACTGGATGGTTCTGAACTCTTTACCTGTGTTCTTGAGCTGCAGGTGTGCGATGCTTAGATGGGGCTATTTTCCAGGCTGTAGCAGGTATCTTATTACATCACTTGTCTGTTTTCCTTTCTTGCCTGGATGCATCTTCTTGTCTCATACAAAAGCAGCTCTTAGCCAATAGCTGACCATCAGCAAGTTGGTCATAGTTCTCAGGTCTCAATTTTCAACCTGAAAACATACATTCAAGGTTTTCACTGTTATCTCATGCTTCAACTTCACATTATGACAGGAGATAGCTGGTACCAAGTTCCAATTAACACAGCAAGCTCACACAGCAAGTCAGTACGAGCCCTCACTGGAGCTTGTGTAGATTGCATAAGGCACCTTTAGCATAAGGTACATCACGAGGCACTTGTCCTGCTACTAGAAATAATATTGTTTGTACTGGAACACTGCGCACAAAAATGCTTATGATTTGTTCCAGTTATGCTCTATTAGTGTGTTTATGTCTGGGTTCAAAGTAAGCTGATATCAATTAAATCCTTCTTAGCCTGCTGGTACCTTACAAGTAAAAAAGGTCTGTGCTTGGGCTTCACTTGAAGGTTGAAACGTGGACAATCAACAGGTCTTATCCTGCAGCTTTCTGTGGTCTCCATAGGAACAGTGGGTGTTTCTGCACAGAAACAGCTCATTATTAGTTCAAAATTAAACACTTGTGCCCATTAGCTGGAGAAGAAAGGGAGATGTTTGTGAAGCACAAGCTGCCAGCAGCCTTCATGACAAATCCAAAATAATAAGAAAATGGACTTCAGGGCAGCAGATGACTCCAGCAGACCCACAGACCAGGGAGGAGGGGTCATGGGAGATACCATGTGAAACAGCCACTGTTTGTACTGATGCAAATTTCTTTTTTGCACAAATCCAAATTGTTTTTTAACGTACTTACTTCTTGTTATTATAAAATAACAACAATTTGCTCTGAAGCATTAGGATTTCCTTGAGAAGAAACAATTAAAGCAATTTTATAGTCTTCCCAGGTCTTTAAATCCCTGATTAATGATGACAGTGCATGCTACTGTTCTTGCTCATTTGTTTGCTAGCTTAAGGACTGGGAGGCCATTAGTTTGAATTTTTTCCACTAGGACTCAATCCTTGTTCCAGGGAAATGGCACTAGGTCATGTCTCACTGACTGAAGATGGAGTGATAATTTTTGCTCACCCCTTCTCACCCCAGTGAGTCAGGCGAGCTACAAGAGCCATTCTGGTGCTTTTCTTGCTGTAACGTCTTGGGGAGAGCAGGCAAGGATTCAGGATGAAGCTTTTCAATATACTTCACATGTAGGAATATACACACTAAACACTGTGTTTGCACTCTTGGACTGCCTCTGTGAATCTGAAAGGGTATTTATGGCTTTCTGGGTAATGCTAAAAATGTACATAACTAATTAAACTGACAAAAAACAACACTAATTTAAGTTACTGAATCACTACTTAGGCAAGCAATTCCGCCAGTGATCTGAAGCGTGTAAAGCATCACTTTTGTAGTTGAGTTACTCTTTTAAAGTAAAGATACTGGACTAACAAGTTACAATGTACCTTCAGTAATTCCATGTAGTATTTCAACCTCTTTTCTCTTCACTTCCATATCTTTGATAATTCTTCCCCTCAAAGTATGTTCTCAAGTCTGGCCAGACTTCATGTCAGAGCAATAAGATGGCAGACACCTAATCAACAAGCCAAGCAAGTTAGGAAAGTTCTAACTTGATATTTTATCTTAGGTAAGGGAAGGAAAAAAATATTGAAGCCTTAAGAATAAGGAAGACAGTAAGTAGAAAATAGGAAGTGTATACAAAAATTTTAAAAGGCTGTTTTTGAAAGAAACTTATGATTGAAAAAGCCAGGGTGTACAGGAATAAAGAAAGAAAGAAAAGGGGGAAAGGATTCCATGAAGAATGATAATAAATAATTTCTGCTTGTTCCCACAATAACTGCTTTACCTGAATGTAGTTACAAAGTCGAGCTTGGAGACAAAGCCGGGTTACTTAGGGAAAATGAGAAGAAAAGAAAAATTACTGCACCTGAGGTTGAAAGAAATTTCAGCATTTGGTTGACGGATTTTTAATTGTATAAACAAAGTCGTCTTTATCCCAGCATGCTGGAGGAACATGAAGTATGTTCATGAGGAACAAGTATGACAGCAAGGACTGAGCAGAGGTAGTAAAAAACTTATTTCTTATCCTCAAGAAAAGTGGAGGTAGATTGTCCATGTAATGGGGCAAGCACAGGTCTCATCAGAGATGTACAGACTGCACCACCCTGCTAAGTGCTGTGGAAAAGGGCTCCAGAGGAGCAGCACTGGCCACAAAACATAATCTAACCCACATCAGCAACTTTGTACTGGGATTTGGTGTAGTTTGGCTCATCCCAACAGGGTGTATAAAGTTCTTCAACTTTGATCTTGAAGGTGATGCTGAAGCATTTCTCCCTACCTCTTAACCAGCTGTGTCAGCAGCATAGTGGCTCTCTGCACTTAGGTGAATCCTGTTAGCAAGGGCAACTCCCTAAGCTTCAGCTGGAATCCAGCAACGACTCCACCAAGGTAAAGTAGCCTTTCTGCACCAAAAAAAAGAGTGATGGAGAACTGAATCTACCCAAGTAAGAGTGATAAGGAACAGGGTGCACATGTACACTAAGAGTTTATTTCTAATTCTAATTGTCTGCAGTGGACTTTTATATTATGTCTGTATTGTTCAAACATTTACACAAGAGATTTTTCCCACAACATCAAACATTT
Organism: Grantiella picta; assembly: GCA_013397955.1. NCBI lineage: Eukaryota > Metazoa > Chordata > Aves > Passeriformes > Meliphagidae > Grantiella > Grantiella picta. The sequence goes on from VZRM01008322.1 coordinate 2,854,793, forward strand.
CCTGTTTGAATTCCATTGACCTTAAATGCTGAGAAACTCCTTAAGTAGCTTGTCGTGGGTGACAGAAGCTCATGTTTTTATTTCAATGAAAAAAGATGCACATCTAGTGAGGACCATCTATGCATGTGATATGAAACACTGGGGCACAAAAGTTCCAATTTAGCAGTAACACAAAATAAAGTGAGTCAGGTCTCATGTTGAGAAATTACATGTCTTTTTTATTGTGATGCAAAATGTGTAGTTTCTTACTGTTATTCCAATATGTCAAAATCTAAACTCAGATTTCTGCATCCATTCTCTGTTAGCTATTAGAGTTCAAGATCTGTGGATAATATACAGCAAGGTTTTCTTTCCTTTTTTTTTAATTCCAATTGAAAAGTTATTTATATTTTTAATGCTTTCTTGCCTTTACGCCTAAAAGTAATAATTGTTTCTGTGCCAGTGTCTGCGTATAGCATTACCAAACAAATGGAAAGCAGCATCCCAACTTGCCAGTCAACCCCACCAACCTTACATCAACGTCTCCTCTTTGAAATCAATGATGTAAAATTATTGTAAAATCTGTAAAATCAGGATCAGCTTCTCTCAGTTCATACTCTGAAAGTTAATGATAAAAATAGAAGATTATGGAAGTGATCAACCACTTCCTATCACTAGGTCTGTGCTATGGAGACAAAGGGTACCACCAGCAGCTGCCAAAAGTGATTAACTTCTATGAAATTGTCTTCTCAGTAGTGAGTTCAGCAATGTGATCTCTGGCCTAATTCACCACTGCTCAAACCATGTTGAAATCACAACAATAGAGTTTAATAGTTTAAACTATTAAATAGTTTAGTAGTTAAATAGTTTAATAAAACTGTTAGTGGCCAGGCAAACCAGCCCCTCCCAATGCACCCACTGGTATCAGACACTGGGCAAAATTGTCAGTAGAGCTGAAAAGGGATGAGAAAATGTGACAGGCACATGTTAATGCTGCAGTTTGTCTGAAGAGGACCATTGCCCCTGCAAGAGTAAAAGGGAGTAGAATATAAGTCCTGTAGTCAAACATGAAATTATTATCCTAAGTTCAGCTGCAGTTAGGGTACACTGATGTGCCAACAGGAAGAGATAATGTTACCGGAAAAGAAAAGGGGAAATATGCTATGTGTAGTGAAAACACAGAAAATTTCTCACCATCCTCCTGCACATGCTCTGTCCCTCTCTTTCCTTTCTTCCAGGGCCTTTTCCCTCCCTTCATATTTGACATATCATCCTATTAACGAAAAACTCCCGGTTTTTTATCCTCATAAGTGGTGTCACTTACATGTGGCTCACTCAGCTTTTGTTTTGCACCCTTTTGTCCTCTTCTGGGTAGAGCTGTCCACCCAGGCAGATGTTTGCACTGCTCCAAGGCTGACCTGGCTGGGAGAGTCTCCTGGCTGGTCTTTACAGTACATACGATTTTGGCAAGTCAGTAGAAAATATTTTTCAAGGGATGTAATTCGCTCATTCTCCATTCTTCATTTTACCCAATTTTTCTGTTTTCAGACGAAAGCCTATTAAATGGAGGCAGTATCTCAGATGTAAAGAGAAATGAAAGGTATGACTGTCTGTGGTGTCTTACATAGGACAGTCCTACCGATGCCATGGACAATGACATAACAAGGTCTGATGCTTTACAGTGTTATCATGCTGTTAACCCATATGCAGTCACACAGTTCTTCTAAACAACACATCCTGTTCTGCAGTGTGTCAATCTCATCTTTGAATGTGCATGGTATTTATCTGTCTAGACCTCAGTCATTTTGCCAGTCTTCTTCTTCTTTCTTCTCTCTCTGTCCTCTGAAAGATTTTAAACCCATTGATCAACTTCAGTCAAATTCAACGGCAGTAAGAATCTCACAGGTATAGCAAGTTTAAGCAGCCAGAAAAATAAACTCCATTAAAACTCATTTTGACAAGTAAAATTTCTAATCTGAACTAATTCTAATATGTAAGGGCTCTGTAGAGCTTATTACAGCTCCCATTTCCTTCTGTTGAAGGAATGGATACAGGCTCAGTCCCTTCGAGAAACCTGAAGGTTAGCACTGTTTCTGTTTTTTATGGTTCAACATCACAGCTGGCAAAACACTCCTTTGTTTTATAGGTAAGGAAGAACTATAAAAACCTGCAAGGCATTCAGATATTACCTTAGTGAGGACGGACACATAAATACCTAAAAGACACAACTTTTGTTCCCCGTGTCAGCACTAAGTTAGTTTGATTCACAGTTTTGTGCTTCTGCATTAAAATTTCCCACCCTTGTCCATGAAAGGAAAAAAGCCCAGTTCTTAAAAAATAATGTTAGAAACCCGGTGCTAATATATTTGTTGTAGTAACATCAGTATTTTTCTGGTTTAGATGGAAACCTTGCTATCAACTGATAGAATTATAGAATCACTAAGGCTGGAAAAGACCTCCAAGATCATCAAGTCCAACATTCAACTGAATACCACTGTGTCCACGAAACCATATTGTGAAGTTCCATATTTACCTTTTCTTGAAAATTTCCAGGGATGGTGACTCCACTACTCCCTCTGGCAGCCAGTAACAATGCTTAATCACTCTTTCAGTGAAGAAATTCTTTCTAATATCCAACCTGAACCTCCCCTAGTAAGACTTGAAGCCATTTCCCCTTGATATATCATATCAGTATAGTATAGTCTCTCTGTATTTCCATATATATATATATAAAATATTTCTGTTTTCAAGAGCTGAAAAATGTTACAGAACAGTTTACTCAGTTTAAACTCACTGGTAATATTGTCTTAGGGAATAACAAGATGTGGATATAAATAAAATAAAGACTTCCTTCTGGAGCATTTTTTCTCCTAAAAACCAAACTACTGTCCAACATTTACTCAGGAGGAATCAAAGACAACTGTTAAGGACAACTATTTTTGTGTTGCTTCTAGCCTTATGTGTGCTAGTGTTCTGAGTGCAAACAGGAGAAAATATAAATAAAACATAAAGCAATTCATTTCAAATCAGAGTAGACATTATTATACAGAGTTAGAAATTACCCAGTTTACTGAGAATCAGTCTTCATAAAATTGTACTACTGCTGGTCTTTTAAGGAAGTGAAAGCAAAGAGTAATGCTTTGTAATACTAATTCAGTATATTCAGGAACTACTTAGCAAGAAATAGGGCCTCATTATAGCACAGGCCAAATTTGTAAGTGCAGCTTTTTTCATAATTATGATGAAATAGGATAGTGGTCAATCCAATATTGTTGATTGTTTAAGCAAAATTTATAGAAGTGTGAGATCACCAGTATTTCTCAAGAGAAGTATTTAGCACATGAATCTGGTGAAGATGAGCTTGTAAAAGTTAAAAGCAAGAAAACAGTTGAGCAAACACAATGGATATTGATGAAGAGAAAATTAAAATATATTAGAGCACAAAAATGTTCTGAAGTCATTACTAGTAATCAAATCCTACTATTTCAGAAGGTCCAATAAATCTTTTGTAAACCTTTTGCAACTTAGCCAGTACCATTAAAAAAACACCAGGACTTGATCCTTCCTCTCCATTTTCTTAGGATTTAAAATCAAGTCTTTTTAACCTCTTTTCACAGTAAGATTAAGAAAGCATAGGATAGGATCCCAAAAATATTATTGATTCTCTTTTATTATTCACAGTATAGAAAAACTGTGACAGTAAAACTAAAAACTATGGATTTAAATGGCTGTAAACACAACAAAGTTCAGAATCATGCCCTTTGTATTTCCATGCTGCATATTACCAAACCATTACAGCAGAAGATCTATCCAATATAGTATATCCTCAGACGTTACCTCCACATTGTTCACAGTACAATTTTAGGCAGGGCAAAAGCTGGATACAGAATATTTCTTTTACTTAAAACCATCTCATTGAACATCTTATTAGTCTAAATGTGATACTGATATATTTACTGGGGAGTTGGTACTCTATATTTACAAACACTTGCTTAGATTCTGACATAAGGAATTGGTATTTCATTTTCAATTGGGCCAATTCAGCTGACCAAGCACCAAATTCAGGTCTACATGTATGTTTATCACTGCACTTCCTATAAGAAAATTGTCAGGCTGAGTGAAATCAATCACAAAGGATGCAACCCAGGGTTAAATATTGTCTGTCTGCACTGGGAATCACCTAGGTTGCCCTATTCTGCTGCAATAGAAAAGCAATCAAATTACACAGCAACTTGTTCACAAAACTATTTGAATGTCAAGGCCCCTGCAGAGTTAATCATCATGGATCTGATAACTCTCTGTGCTCCTGTTGTAAGTAGTAATTATGTGAGGCCCTAAGAACCTGGACAGCTACTGTCTCTGGATGTGTCCCACAGTGTTTCAAGTGGTCTCCTAGATGTTTAGTGATGCTTACTAGTGACTACAGTAACTTGAGTTGATCTGATGATAAAGTGCCTGACCTTACACTGAGATGGAAGGGGTAAACATTTGCATCCCTGCATCAATTTACTGCCATGAGCAGGATTAAGGACCTGCGCAGGTGGATCCTTTTGCAGGTTCTGGATACAATGAGCTGAACATTCTTGAACATTGTTGAAGAAAATAGTCAGTAGCATCATTCCTCGACTGAATGCATGTGTATTTGCAGTCCATTTGTGTTACACATTGTTATCATGAGACTGAAACAGCTTACATAAACTGTAACTTTCATAAATACAATAATTTAGATTAGGTTAAAGAGCCACCTTCTGCTTTCCTTCTCTACATCCCTGTAGACAGCTGTAGGTTTTGCTGAGATTCTGTCTCTCCTTACAAAGAACAGCTTATACTGGTGAAATTTTAAAGGAAACCTCTTTCTTCTTTAATTACCATGTCCCAGCTCATCTTATGACTGCACTCATTACTGATGTCTGCTTAGAAGCTGCAAGGCTGCCAGAGCCTCACTGAAAAACTTGGCTTAGAGGATTTCATGTTCCTCTCATCTTCTGCAGAAAACCCCTTGATATTCAACATTTTTGTGACAAATATTATCTTTAATGAAGTAGGGTCCAGTATAAATAAATAAATAAATAATCTGTCAGAAAATTGTTTCCTATAATTTCTTCTGTTCTTCCTCACTTTACTTTGTTCATTTGTTCCAGAGTGTCACCCTACTAATCTCTTCCTACATGTTTAGTCTAGTCTCTATTGTCTGATTCACCGTACTTCTGAGGATTTTGTGTGTGGGCATAGTGATCATCTACTTTTCCAGGCACAGAAACCTACAGCAGCCTCATGTGGAGAATCACAATCATTACCACTATACCTGCCATACACAGCAGATATTCAACACAGGGCAATCTCTTGGGTGAGCAAGCTCAAGCTGAAACAGAAGCTTTAATGAAATATGAAATGTTGCCTTTGGGTACATCATCAAATTTAATCATGCACTTAGTGGAAAATGTGCACTTGGTCTCTCTCAGGCTGGAGACTGCAGCCTTTATGGAGCTGTCCAATCACTTGTTTCATCCCCTAAAAGCAGCTCCATCCAGAACACAAAGTATGAGCTAGTCATTTATAGTTCAAAGCACAATTAAAGTACTCAAATCAGGGGTGGGTTTCCAAGCCGTGACTTTCAGTCAGTCTCATACGAGAAAATGAGAAATACTCAAGTCCTCCCTCTTTTCCCTTCGAGGTTCAACAGCCCTTCCTCCTGGCTGGTTTAGATATACTCTAGAGAGGAGACTCCCTCTAAAAGCACAGGGAGCAGGCACCGAGGTTGGGCCAAGAATGCACAGAAAGAGCCCCTCCTGTTTCTAAGGGCTTGACTCATGCACTGTAGATGCCGAATGAGGAAAAGTAAAGCTGGTCTCAGAGATCAGCTCAATGATTGCTCTTGATTTATTCCTGTACTTGCCTCTGAATGACAATCTGATTCTGCATAACTAACTTTAAGATTTTCATGAGTTGTAACTAAACTGCATGTTTCTTATTTTCTGGATACCTGACAAGATGCTCCAGGCTCTATTTTTCTGAAGCACCAAGCATTTCCATCTGTGTTATACAATACAAAGTATTTTGAAAAGGCTTAGTCTTTAGTAGACACCTCCGTGTGTCTCAGTCCCTAAGGCATGCAATGAGGATAAAAACAGGGCTTCTAACAGTATTTTTGTGAAACTAAATTAGTATGTTAAAAAGCCTTACATTTCACATGGTGATTGTGATGGAAGGAGCACAAGGAAAGTATTAGTTTTATTTTCAGAGAAGTGTATGGTACACATAGGACAAGGCCATGGCTTGGTCAATTAATATAAGACAAAACAGTGATCAGTGTAACACAGTCAGCACACCTGGTCCACTGTATGAGGCAGTGTACCTCTGCAAAGAGAATATGCTGTCATGAAATATTTAGTCATGCACACAAATTTTCAAGTGACTTGCTCTACAGCTTTCCCACTCTAATCATTTAATAATAATACCTTTGCAGACACTCATGCAGAACTAAATAGAGAATTGTGTACCAATATACATACACAGTCATCTATAGATATGTATAAGAACACTTCACAAAATGTTTGCATTTTTACTTTTAGCATTAAAAGCTACCACTGCTTTTCCTGTCCTATAATATTGACATTAGTATATCAAAGGTTTCTTCTGCTGGAGCTCATGTACAGGTAGTTGCATTTCTTTTCTTCTTTTTATTTTCTTTACTTTTATTTTTTTTTCCATGTTTTTTCCCAGCTTCAATAATTTTCAAAGTGGCAACCTGTTTGCGTAAGAAAAGCTTAACAGGATATCATTTAACTCAGGGTAGCTATAACAGACACTACCATATGGCTTAACCAATTTGGTTCTCTCTTTTCTGAAGGTCTTTGAAAATTTGATTTAGAAACCAAAAAACCCTGCATCTGTCTAACCAGAGCTAAAAAAAAAAAAAACAAAAAAACCCAAAAAAAACTCCTGCCTTTGCCCATGCATCCACTGGAATCCTTTCCCTTTGTGCAACAGATTCAAACTTCTTGACCTCACCTTCATAATTCTTCACGGAAAGTGCTGCCTGTCATCTAGTTTCCAGTTCTACCTCATCTTCTACCTCTCTCCATCTCTACCTTCTGCTCAGTCTTCTCCTTGATACCTCTGTACTTTCTTTTGTCCTTTTTACCTGTTTTCAGTCAACCCATGGAACAGATTCCCAGCCCCTCTCCATTAGGCAATTTTCAGTTTCTCCATACTAGGTCCTTAAAAATTCACTGTCTTGCCTTCATGACTCACCTTGGAGTCCCACGTTAATGATAAGCCCCTTATGATGGTCTGGCTTCTACTTGTTCAAATGAGATTATCATCAGCTCAGAGCAGTGACTCCTCCGTCATGATGTTAATCCTAAAGTGGATATTATCCAGAATTAGCCAATTTCTGTACAAGTAGCTCTGAGAGGATACAGAAGAGTACCTGAGTACTGACTGGGGGGAGCAGGACAATAACCTCGTAAGGAAAACCTCACTGGCACAAATTTATGTTTCAGCTGTGACTTATTGCTCCAAACAGCACTTCCATCCTCTCCCTTTCCCAGGAGCTGGCTTTGATGGACAGGCTGAGATCACAAACTAGAAAGACCTAACAAAATAGCAAATGTAAGAAGCAGAGCTAAATAAAAGCAGGAGATGATTGTCCTGGTGTGGACCAGATGGTTTCAACATTCATCAGAGCACTGAGGTGGCAGAGAGATGAAGAGATCTCGGTCAGGGACAGATATGTGCCAGGTGTCTAGTGAACACATTTAGTTTCATGCCAGTGTAAACATTTTAAGGGAGTATGACGTATGTGAGATTGCAGGGCTCCCTGACCCTATCTAAATCAACAAATAGCCATCAGTTTTTATTCCTTTCCCTCCTCCAGATATCTCCATGCCAAGCTCTAGCAAATCTTATGCTGCCTATTTCATTCTTTCCTCCCCAAACCCTCTTCCACAGGAAATGGCAGATGTGGGAGGCACATGGAATCAAATTATTTTAGAAAGCAAGAGCAAAGTCAGCATTTGAGAATATCCTGTTGGGGGAAGCTATGTCTGCAGCAGGGGCTGGGAAGGCAGGGAGGAGCACTGGTTCCCTGAGCCCCTGCCCCCAGGACTGCCAGGAGACAGGGACACAGGGAGATGGCGCTTGGCACCAAGCAGAAGGCATCTATGGGGAGCACGACTTTTATTTTTTCTCAGCTCTCAGCCAATTGCTCCTGGGCCAAAGCTGATTTCCTTGGAGTAAAAATAGCCACTACAGGGCCTGGGCACTACTGCTGTACTTTTGCTGGTTCTCAAACACATATGGGGTCCCACTCCACATGTCAAAAAAGACTTTTAGGTCTCTTGTGGGGTCCCAGACATCAGGTTACACTGAGCTTATGAAGAACAACTGAAGAACACAGATGAAAAATAAATAGAAAACAACACAGCAAACAGGCTTCCAAAATCTTCTAACCCCAGTATTTTTCAATAGAAAACTGTTGGCCAAAAAAGTTTCTAAAACTTCTTCAGCTCTACCTAATTTATTTATCTATACTTCACCAGCAATAAAAAAATATTTTTAATATTTCTAAGAACCATGTACAGACGGTTATTTAATAAGAAAACACCTTAAGATGCTTTCAGTACTCCTGAAGAAAATCCTTCCTTAATTGTGCAAATTCAGAAACATTGAAAAATCTCTCTACCTCAAGAATTTAATCAACTCACTACACTCACAGCTGTAAAGGATTTAAATAATCACTGTATCACAGAGGTGCCATCAAAAACTTCTGTAATATTTTTGGTGTTTGCTTTATAACTAAGGAACTTGATATTTTCTAAAGACCAGCCTCTTCAAAAAAGCCTTGAACAATTTACGGGTGGACCAAATGGATCAGCTGAGATCTGCCTATCCAGCAACAAGAGCAATCACATATTTATACAGCAGATCTGATTCCAGAATAGTCCTGGCTATTTTAAACTACAGAAGAATATATTTTACTCCCATTTAAAAGGAGTTTTGAAAGTTTTCTCTCAAAAAACCGCCCATTCCTCAATCTAAGCTTACATGCTTCAGTGCATTGCAAGGCTCTCTACCATGAAGTAGGCCTAAAGCAGACTCATATATCCTTCCTTCATATCCTTGACTTAGAAAAATTCCATGCAGGAAGAGTCTGTATTCCAAAGAGTTTTTCCCTTAACTATAATCGAGAATGGCAAACATTTGGCTCAAGGTAGTGATGCATACATGTAAGCTTTCCTTGCTCCTGCATGGCTTCTAAAAATGTTGAATCTGGAATATGAGCAGTTGCTTTTCTGATGTAATTTGAGAAAGCAAGTTTGTAAATAATTGGACTGTATCTGCTGTTGATGATATTAACTGCATCTATTAGTGAATCCATACATACAATTACTGTCTTCAGTAACTCTGTAAGTAGTGCTGTGGAAAAAGACAGAGGTTTTTCAATGAACAGCATCAACTATTCAATATAATTATATTTGATTTTCTCCAAACCAGCTGTGGAATTTTCCTATCCTTCTAAAACTACTTTCCTCACAGCCTAAAAAATAAATTAACCCAAGGCTTTCTCTAAGCAACATTTCAAAAAGTTATTGACAAACTCATCAAATAAAACCTTGTCACATACATTTTTCCAAATCAACAAAAACACAGAGCCTTTTAGGTTTAAAATTCTTTTATAGCTACTTCTGTGGAGCAGCTTAATCACAGTAGATTCAATTTAATAGAGATTTCACTTTATAACATAGCTTGAGCACACTCTATAAATGCAACTCAAAGGAACACCTTGCCCCAAAATGTCCAATACTAAATTTAATTAAATATTTCAGCTAAAAATCTTTTGCCTTGATTTACTAATCAAGGGTTCTAAACTGAGACTTCAGCTTCTAGAAAAATACCTCCTTTGGGTATCCGCCTGCTCCAGTGTGGGGTCTCCCATGGGTTCCAGATCCCATGGACCTCCCTGGGCTGCAGGGGCACAGCTGCCCCACCATGATCTGCACCAGGAGCTGCAGGACAATCTCTGTTCTGGTGCCTGAAGCACCTCCTGCCCCTCCTTCTGCACTGACCTTGGTGTCTGCAGGGCTGTCCCTCTCACATGCTCTTTCTCCTCTCTCCTCTCTGCAGGTTGTCTGACAGAATTCAATGACCGTTGGTCTGATGTTAATCCCAAGCAAAAGAAAATTGCAAGTTCTACAAGGGATTTGGTTAATACAGAAGAGGAATAGCAGGTTTATTCCTCATCTCTAATGCATTATCCCAGACGTGCTACCACTGCTGTTGATGGGCTCAGCCTTGGCCAGCAGCAGGTCCATCTTGGAGCCAGCTGGCATTGGCTCTGCTGAACATGGGGAAAGCTTCTGGCAGCTTCTCACAGAAGCTTCCAGCAGCTTCTCACACTCCTGTAGCCCCCCTGCAGCCCCCCTGCTTCCAAAACCTTGACACACAAACTGAATGCAGTGTTTCAGGATTATAAGCACTAATCAATCACTCATTTCCATTAAAATGTAGGAGTTATTTCTGCTTATGTGTTGTAATTATTAATGTAAAAGGACAGAAAGAAAGTGGAAACAAATAGCTGAAGCATCTAAAAAGGTATTAACAAAAGAATATAATGCAAAATATGAAAAATTACATATCTGAATTCCTTCAAATATTTCACTAGAAAATAGAGTGTGCTTTTTTTTTCTGATTGCAATTTCCGGATAAGAAAGAAGTTATTAAAATTGTAATAGCTAACAGGCTTTGCACAAAATATTCTTTTATATTGCTAGGACCTTCTCAACTTTTGTACTCTGGCCTGCTGAATTCTGTTTATTTCTCAGCATTTTAGAGGACTGCCAATGTGATTGAATCAGAATGCTAGAAAAGTTGGAAAAATATTTAAACTTTCAAAAATACAAGACCTTATTGAATATTATGAGGCACAAATAGCTGAAAATACAAAAATTAATCTGTTGTCATAGGCAGGAGACATACAACACGAAGCCTTATTTTTTTAACACTCAGTTTTGTACTTGTGTGCCTGTGTTGAGTTCTCAGTTTCATAACTCATTTATTTAGTTTTGCAATCCAAAAAAACACAGAAGAAAAAATAATTTCTATTTTGCATCTGTTATTGTAGAAAATTAATTGGATTTTGACATTTTTTGTCTGTAGATACATGCCACAAAATAGCTGAGACTGGAAGGATTTACTTCATTTTCCTGTATATCTCAGAGTTTCCCCAACCCTGTTTCAGTTGAGGGACACAAATCTATGTTCTTTTGTACATGGCCCAGGAAAAGAGGCACAAGGAGGGCAGGGTGACATCTCCCTCTGCACTGTGTGTGGGTACATGGTGAACTCAGAAGTCCTGACCCGATGAGTCCTCTGACCAGCCCCTGGTCAAAGTGTGCTCTAGTGCCTGCCTAGGAAATGCTGAGTGTTACTTCTTCATGAAAACTCCAGTGCATCAGAGGGATGAGGGTCTGGGAGGGTCTGGGAGGGGAGGGAGGAGGGAGGAGGGAGGAGGGAAGAGGGAAGAGGGAAGAGGAAAGAAGGAAGAGGGGGGAAGGGAAGGGAAGGATGCCGCACGCGCCCCCTAGCGGCTGCCCGAGCGCTCGGTTCCCGCCGGGACCAGTTCCCCCCTCGCCCTGCCGGGATCTGGAACTGCGTGGTATTCAAACCCTCAGCAGCGGACAAAAGAGATGTAACTGGGGAAACCCTCTCAGTTTTGAATGGGTTTTGCAACAAAGCTTTGCTAGACTCAAAGCTGAGCCCAGTCTTTGCTTCTGAAGATTTGTTTTTGTTAAGACAGTCTTGCCTGTGAGCCCCCTGCCAAGGACAGCCCCCTGCCCGCAAGCACAAAACCCAAAACTGTGAGGACAGATGAGGCTGGGGAAAAGCTGAGGATGCAGTTGAGGAAATGGTTGTGAGCCCCTTTGATACTGGTCTTATCTATTCTTGTTTTTGCTTATGCAATTCTGTCTCACAGGGAATTGCATTAGAAATATGTACCTGAGTTTGCTACACACACACACAAATCTAAAAATTAAAATGATGGAGCAAAAAAGCTTTCTGTTGTTAAAAGATCATTCCTTTCTACATACATATTATATCTTTGTACAATCCTGAATAGTACAGTGTCGTTTGCACCATTCCATATAAGAAATATTCATTAGAGCATGTTGTAAAGTAACAACTTAGCTTCTGGTCGATGAATATGGAACATGTCAGCAAAACCTGTGTCTGCTGAAAGGTATGGATGCCTTTCTTTCCTCAATTTTAACTCATTTTACAATGAGCTGCAAAATTAAGTGCATCCTGTCTTTATAGATCAGAACACCTGGCAGATCAATACACAGCCTGGAAATGGGTGTGCAGGTTTCCAGTACCCCTAAATTACTTACATTCTCTATACAGTCATATCAACAGAAATCACACAAAACACTTCTCCCATGCCAATGGATTGTCTCTGCTGGCTTCCGGTTTGGCAATGGGACAATACAGGGCGTGCTCCAGAGGGAGACATGCAAAACAAAATTAAAGTTACCAGAAAGGTTTTCTGTGACCAGAATGGTCAAATAACTAAATCATTTGAGTTCACCAAACTGAGATTTGCAAATTAAAGACATACTACTGGAAAAAGAAAACAAAAGAAAGAAGTGCAGTTTCACAACATCAGAGATTACATGTCCTTTAATGACAACTTCTCATAGTTTGAAGTATCATTCCTGGAGTAGATACTAAGTGTAGTTAAACAAGATATTCTTTATTTGAAACAATCAGTTTCTCTTGATATGCTACACTCTACATGTTCCTTTATATTATCGTTGAAACAAGATTTTTGGGAAATAACCAACTGATTACCAGTCCTAAATAAATGGCCACATAAATCTTATGCTGTCTTATGGCAGTTGGGAACCATCAGCTGCAAATATGAAACACAGGCCCCTGTAAACAGTTTAATGTCCTTGCAAATTCTCTGTGTTTAACAAAAAATTATTTGTTTGCACAGTTTTTTTGTTACTAGGGAGAAAATGGAATGAACCTTTGAAGACAATAGCTTTCTATCACATGGAAAATACTCTCTTGTCATTGCTGTATTTCAGATTTGCACCAGGAAGCTGCCAACAAATGTCTAGCACTCTGACTTTCTAGGCACACACTACATTTTAAATCTATTTGCAAGAATGATTCTTTAAGCTCTAATTATCTTTTCAGGTCCCTCTCCTTTAAGATTTGGTGCAGCCAGCTAATCTAGCCAATGCTGACAATGGGGAGATTAAACCTCATAATTAAATGTGGTAATATCTGCCAGCACAGGCCTGCAATCTTCATTTGCTACCTTTGTTTTTAAGCAGGGATTCTAATTAAGCCAAAAGCAGCCTCAGGGTGTCAGTAGAATATAGCTCTCTACATCCAAAGTACCTAGACTCCTGCTCACAGGCTCGGACCTGGCTGTCAGAACAGAGGCCCCACCATCAAAATTTGAGGCTTTCATTAAAGCCATTAAATTTCCATGAAATTTAGCCACTGGCATTCTCCAGTAGGATTGTCGTGCCACAGGCTGGGGACTCTTTCTGGCATAAGACCCTTAATACAGTGACAACATCCAGGCTTGCAGCCAGAATTAATAGTCCTTTTAAGCTCCAGTGCTTGGTAATCTTACTGCAGAAGCTCTTTCATTTTAATATCTACCTTTATGGGTCTGCTGGGTCCAGGCTGCTGTTCAAAGCAATTGCATTCAAAATAAGGCTGGTGTGAGGGAGGGCTGAAGAGGGTGTACATACAATCTCTTCATCTCTAATCATCTTCATCTATGCCAGTGTCTGACAAAAAACCCCCGCTGTGCTCAGAGAATTCAGTCTCCCCCAAGAGCGGGACCTATCCCCTTTATCACAAACCCTCTACAAGGCCTGTGATATTTTTCCTCAAGCTACTTCCTACTGTGCTTTTCCTTAAACCCCTGCTAAAAGATAGTCCTCAGTTTCCCTCCAGCAGAGAGAAACCTGCTTTTAGCAACTTTTTACCTGCAACTGTTAAAGACTAGTCAGGCATACAAGAAAAGAGGACTGTTCTCTCTCCCTTAACTTTGTAACATACCCTGTGAAAAGCTTTGTTTCCTCCTATAGCTACATAAATCTTTGGGAAGAAGTCCTAAACCACAATGGTTCTGAATTGATGATGGCTTCTGCTCACTATATTAATGCTTGGTTAAAATAAAAAACATCAAAGAGGAAACTCATAGTTTTTACCTGTTTTCATTTCACATGCTACTTACTACACAGCTGATCTGCTTTGACCGAAGCAAAGATGAGAAATACTGTGCCTAGCTGCTACAGGTTAGATGCCAGGTTCAAGAAATACTGCTGTATTGACAATATTCACATTTTTATTGACATTATTCTATTTTTACTGACAGAAATTCAAAGAACTCACAATCCTTAAAGTGTTTGTACAGCTTAAGTTGGTTTGTTCATTACCACATGATTGTTCACAAAGTGAATGCCACTAGGAATGAAAAACATATGATCAGGCCCATATTTCCAAAAATGAAAATTCCAAAGGTTTTATGAAAAGCTGTAAGTTTTCTAGTTTTCTTTGAAAAAAAAAATTCGTATGTAGTGAATTGTGAAGTAGACAATGGTAAAGATCAGATTCTGGAACACATTGACTGTGAAAATTAAATACAAAATAGATCATAGTTCTTGAATGTCACTATCAACCTTACTTGTATAAAAATCAGGCCCTGAGGGTATACAAAACTTTATTCATACATTGAAACAATTGTTATCTTGCCTGATAAGGGATATAGGAAGAAGAGCTGATTCTGGAAAACTAACCTAAGGTGAAGAACAAATATTTTTCCAAAATATTATGATAAAAATGGCAAGTATAGGGATTTTTTTTAAAAAATTGAAATTTCTTGGCAATTTATATATGCAGAGAGCATAGAAAAAGCACATTCAAAAGTCAACATTACACTTCTTTTTATAATTTTTGTGCTGGTTCTGAGATTGCCTAAGCGGCAGTTGAATAAAAGCTGACAAACTCTCAGCTTAATCCTTTTTCTGGAAACCCAGTTCTTACGACCTTATTTCTTAAGCAGGAACACTATAAATGCTGACATTTCATAATAAAAATGAGTAACTGCATTATAGAAATATCTAATAAAGTTTTAAGACTGAACTGTTCAAGTGAAGATGAAAGGTATTCATGATTGTAGCGATACATTATTCCACATAATTGCAAGAAGAGAGACATACCTATTTTTATATGTTAACGGAAATATGGATAATAGGTTCTCCGAATTTTCATTGAAACTGATTTAATTTTGACTGGTTTTTTGTTCATTGTCCATGTATCCCAGTGAATCCCAGTTGCAAGGAGTCTACCTGTGTAGCGATGAACACCATTAAGATTTGCAAGGCCACACTTGTTGAACCACCATCCAGTGTTATCACTGAAGTTACTGCAGCTCTTTACAGGATGTCTTTTAATAGTGCACCTTGGCCTGCATCCATCATTATCAACATCAAAAGTGCTGAAAGGCATGGAATTTTGGTTATCTTCTTTTCTATATCCTCTAAATGCATCACCTAAGTACAACAGAAAGATAAAAACATATTTACAGAGTTGCACACCTCGCAAACTTTTCCTCTGAATTTATTAGAAAAGTAGAATTCTTCAAAAGCCATTGAGGAGTACCAGATAATGAACTGTAAAAGTGTTAAAGTGGAAAGAAAAAATAAAATACTGATAAATAAGGCAGAAGTTGAAATGCAATGAAACGTCTTTATATTTTTGTTGCTTTTAGTGATGCGTGTTGTCTATGGAGGTAAAGGCTTCTGTTCTCAAAGAAAGAGGAAGAAAATATAAAAGTAAACAAAAAGGGTTGTAACTTCAGATTTTCCATTAACATGCCCAAAGCCCCAGAGTGAGTCATGAAGAAAAGATGGAATTTTTAAAACACAAAGGTCAGTTATTACTGTATGTTGTCTTACTAAAGAACTTACAAAAGAAATAGGTTTTTTTACAAATACAGAGTAAAGCACCAACACCTTTAGAGAGTAACTGTGTGATTGATAATTGATAATAAGGACCATTCTTGCATAACATGGGAAAAAGCCAGTAAGACATGATGCAATACTGAATGCAAATCTTTGCACGCCTAGTATGTTTATGCTATTAAGGGAGGTCTGGAATTAATTTGTGTCTATGTATCACCCAGCAACTGTTACATAGTGCAGGCCAGCTTTGTTTCACTCAGTTTCTTTCTCTCTCCTTTGTACAAGACCATCCGGGCACTTCTGAGTTATCTAAAGCATCATCAGGAAGACTGCCACTAACATCAGCACATCTGTGATGAGATAATGGGCATCTAAATAAGTGTGCCATTAGGTAAAAAAACATTAACACCCACGAAATACCTTACTTATTTTATAAATAGCCCATTCAATTAAAGATCCTTTCTTTTCTTTCTTTTTTTTTTTTTTTAATTTATTACAGGAATGTTTATCCAATTATTCCATTAAAGACATTGAAGTGATAAAGTGATTTCCAGCTATGTAAAGATTAATGCTGACATAGCTGATCACCCTATCATTAAATATTGATCTGCATAAGCGTTTATTAAATACCAGAGAAAAACACATTAGGTATAAAATTTTTGAAGTTAGCTTAATTATTATTCTTTTGAAAGCATTTTTTCACATTAAGAAAGGGAGCAAATAGCTTTAAATGCTTCAAAGAAGGAAGTTCTTACCAGCATTTCCTGAATAATGCCCCAAATGGATCTTAAAAGAACATGCTTCATCCTCTATCCAAAATCCATCATATGATGCATAAGCATGCTTCTCATTTTCTGATTCCAAATCCACATAAAGACTGAAACGAGTGGCCTTTTGATTTACTATGTCAAAAATCTTCCTCAGTCCAAGCCAAAATTCTCCTTAAACAGAAATATAATATATAGTCTAGAAATGAAAACTGTAAAAGAAAAAATTATTGTCCTTGTTTTTCTACTTTCCTTCCTGAATCAAATGCAATAAATGCTGCATGATAGGCTTATATTCCTTTGAAAGACTAACGAGGGAACAGAATAATCTTCCTACTTCCTTCAGAAATTCATGTCAAGAATTTCCATGTGTTTTTTAATCTGTGATATTTTTTAGAAAATTCTCCACATGAATATATTTCAAATATTCATCTACAATATCTCTTAGATGACCACAAAAATTGGATGTGCTAAAGATTTGCTTGCATGAACAGTGGATCAGCTCCAGTGGATCAGAACAGTGGAACAGAATTCAGTAGCACTCCTAAGGGCAATACTGAGAAATGATAAATGTTAGCATTCTATGAAATGCAAAAATTGCAAATCCTATTCTCAAAATTTGAACCCTGTTCTTGAGATTTGCTGCCTCAATAAATCACACTGTGCAGCACAGTAAGAGCTGCACTTTTTTGTTCAGAAAAGCTGGGTGCTTTCATTGCAATTCCAGATAAACTTCTGAAAAAGAAAAAAGGGTTTAAACTTGAGATTAAAGGTGGCGATAAAAAAATTAATATTGCAGTTGTGTTGCTTTTAGCTAATAAAATATTTCCATGTTTATAACTTTGCATGCCCTATGGTGAAATATTATTGATTTTTCTCTGCTCTAAGGAAATATTTTGCAAATATGATTCAAACCAAGGCACTTTTTTTTTAATCTTAAAAGAGAGGAAATACAATCTATATTTTTTTTCAGGCAGGAAATACAATATTTTAAACACTCTTGTGAGACTGCAATAGCTAAAGACTCTAGTGGGGTAATAGTCATTTTTTGAAAGATCACACAACAAATTTGATGACAAAAAACTCCATAAGTAAAAAAACCACTTCTAATAGGCAAGAACTTTATGCTACTAAAACTACCACACAATTTAGTGGAATGTTGCTCACATAAAGGTAGGAGAAATGTAGGATCCAAAGCACTTTAGAGTATTTAAAATTAATACCAGTAAGGTCACCAAATCCATCCAGATACTCAGACCATGTTCTCTGAAACTGAACAATTCCATCAGTTCTTTTCTGAATCACAGTCCATCCACCTCCTCGAAAATCCATGTCACACAAAACCTAAAGTAGACATAGATATTATTAAGCATTCTTAAAGCAGCTGTTATGAGGAAAACATTTTAATTAAATAAAGGTGGACCATTCAGAGTTTTGCTAAGTAACGTACTTTGGAAATATCTTAACAAAAAGCTCAAAGAAAATAAAAGATGAAGCTGCAGTATTTTCTTATAAGTTCTTGTTGAACTGTTTGATTTGGGTACTTCTTCAACCAGTAGAAACTGCTGTGTGCAGTACTCTGTTCATAACAAACATAATAAACAAGCTTTGACAAATGTTACTGTAACACAGCATGAAAGGGAAGCAACTTGCAATGTCATGTATTAATCAAGTTAAATGGTATCGATACAGGCAGGAACACTGAATAAACTTTTATTTCAGCAAAGCAAAAGAGACACAACTTCTTATATGTTCTCCCTCACCATCATGCCTTCTTCTAGAAAATACCGTGTTTGTGGTGCCTGGGAAATTTAGAGCCTTTAATAAGGGTGAAGAAATGGAAAGCAGTGATAGCAATAACCCAGCATATAACAATAATTTGCAGCAGCAAAAACCTCTACATAAGAAATGGCCCCGATCCAGGGAAGTCCCAATGTGAACATATAACTGCCTGCAACTGAGTAGTACCACTGAATACATAAGATCAGCTCTCAAATTTATGAGTCTTTATGAGTCCTTGCTAAAATTTGTGCCCAACAGTATGTCAAATGGCAGTGGTCCAGCTGCCATCTGCTCTGTTTTGGAATATCACATTATGTGGCAGGTTTTCTCCTCAGCCCATCTAACTTAAGATTTGTAATTGACTTTCCCAAGCATGTCCCCAGTGCCAAATCTTGACCAGTTCTAACAGGGATTATAAATTCTGGGAATCTAATGTAGAAAGATCATATTGCACATTTAGACACTGCACTACCTAAGCAATTCAAAGTAGTTCTAAGGGATAGCATGCACAATTAGTGTTTAAAAACAGAGGCTCATTTTTGTCTACAAATGTGACTAATATCAGGAGAATTAACCCAGAAAATGCTTATAGCTATGGAGCCAGTAAGGTACTTGTGGTAACAAAAGTAACTTCAGAATATAATGTTGGCTGTCACAACATTAAGAGGATGCACAAGTGATGGAGTAAAGTAAGAAATTTTTGTTGACGTTACAGGAAATATACACAATGAATCATGTTTCAGAAATGAGAGATTTGCAGTCTTAGCCAGCTGATAAAAGTGGAAACTAGGTGTAAATCAGTTTAACCCTCAAAATACTTGTGGCAGGCTGAGCATTATATGTTGCACCCCCATTACCTATGGTAGCCATATATTTTTCAGGAAACCAGACTTGTTCCTTGGCAGGAAAACACCAACTTTGTAGTCAGCACATCTGTGACTCAACAAGGTCTTCTCAATGAACAAGAAGAAAGCAACAGGACAGAGGTGCAACATGCTCTAATGCAACCTGGGCAATCTTGGAGTAAGATACTTGGGGCAACAGAAATCTTAAATGAATCATAGTAAGGCTCATGTGCATGAAAATATTTGTGACCCTCATTCACTGGAGAATCACATGCTTATTTCAGTCCCCCAAGGAGGGTAGAACTGGAATAAAAAGAAATACAGAACATTCCAAAATGAATATTTATATGAAAATACCTAAACCTCATTCGAAATAATCCCATTGCCTCATCCACTGTCTCAAGAAGATGATTGCATGCTTGGCTACTCCTCTGACTATGAGTCAGAAATATTATGAGGAGCCCACTTGGTCACAACATCAATCTTTGGTCCAATATATATCAGTGGGAGTGTTGATAATTCTCAGAAGGAGCAGATTTGGTTCTACATGAGAGGCCATCAGCCAGTTAGATACAGCACCAATACATACAACAGCTAAATAAAAATATGAGATAGATACAGAAAAATAGTTATAGCTGTGTAGTTTTCTTAATCCCTTATGGAAATGTTGCAATTTTAAAGCCTTACAATCGTTAATCTGCTTTAGAGTTTGCTCCATGTCTCATATCATGAAAGGTATGAAGGGCATGATTGTGTCAGGTACAACTTAAATTAAATGAGGAGGATGCTTCTACTGAATATTTCTTCCCTTTCCACCTGCAGTGTGTATAAGAGGTATATTCTAAACTACTGTTTAGTTTGCTGATCCACCTGAGAACTATCATTGATCCATATTTACTAATTGAAAAATATATCAGAAATTGGTCATGATTCATTTTTCCGAAAGTGAAATTGGTTTTAATCACCCCATGATTAAATGCTCAGACAAAAGCCTATTTGGGAGTAACTTTCTGAGGTGACAGAAACCTGCCACTACCACTAAAGTTAGATGTTCTTATTTCTCCCGGAATTTGGAGTTCAATTAGCCCAAGTTAAGCATCAAAATCTGTACTTACTTTTGGAAACATGAAGTATCAAACATGAAAAATAAGAGTAGGATCACATTGCCCAAATTGTTTTCATTTAACTGATATCTTTATGCAAATTATTCTAAACACATTTAGATTTCATTGCATTAAAAAGGCAGCTTATTGCTGAAAAGGTCCTCATTGAAATAAATTGTTTCATGTTGACTTTGTTTCCTGTTTTTTAGTTTCTTACTATTGTTTTCTGTGTCTCTATTTTTTCTTATTTTGCCGGTCTGCAGAACATTTAGAACTCTTGGCTATTAGCCTCTAAAAGATGCTTTTTAATTTCTTGTTTATATTTTAATGTCTTGATATTTTTGTCCATCTATCACTTTTCTTGTACTCTTTTTATACTTCAACACATGAAAGAATTCACATTAAATAGTTTTCCTTAAAATAACATTCCTTATGGAATACATATTTTAGATATTTTTCTCTGAGAGCTTTTTGGCACTGTCTTTTAAGTTCTGTGCAACATCTACCAGACAAGAAATTAGACACTCATGACTGCAGACATTCTTCTCATTATTTATTGTTACCTTGTTCTTTTAATCAAATTACTATGATTTTTCTTTTGCATTTCTGGAATACCTCTCAATCCGGAAGTAATTCTGAAACAGATGCACTTTTTGCTATGGTAGCATTTTCTTCATACCATAAATATGGTTGTTCTGTGAACACTGCAACATGTCTTTGCCTTTCTTTTACATGGAAGGAATTTGTCAATGAGTTACAGATCTTTTTCCTGAGCTCACTGCATTGTATAAAGAGAATAACAGGTTTTTCTATCAGGGAGTTGCAGAATCAAGTTCATTTCTTCTTTTGAGATCCCAGCATAATTCTGAAGCCTTTTCTTAACCAATTTGAGCTCGTTTTTTGTAGCATTTTGTAGGCTCGACTTGGCTAGAGATGAAGGGATTTATTCTTCCTTTGTTACACATAAAGGAACACTTTATATGTATATAAGGTTAGACACTAAACTTTGGGAGTTATTAGTTGGCTTACATTCCTCATTTTTCTTCAAAAATGAATTACCTCAACAAGTACTGCAAAGTTAAAAGTTTGAAAGTACCACATCTGCCTTTCTACTATGCCTAAGGCCTTCTCTAAATACAACAGCCTGAAATGGAAACAAACACATAAAACAAAACATTCCTTTTTTTGTTTGCATGGATCTGAATATTCTGAGTCTGAGGAAATTAATCCAAAATTCTCTTCTAGAGGAACACTATTACCCTGAGCAATTACATAAAGTGCAGGCAGTGATAGGAACCATGATTGCTGCAGTTTGTTTTGGGAATATATATCCTTGTTTTAGGAATACATATCCTGCACACTCTAAAAAAGAAGAGAACATCATTTCGCCATATCCAAAAGAGGTGCTGGGATTTTCCTCTTTGGTACATTATCCACTGCATATGAAAACTGACAATGGGTTCTTATGAGAGATGTTAAATTTCTTTGTAGAAAATGAGAAAACTGTCAAAATATAGTAACAGCAGACACATGTAGATCTTTTTTTATTTTTCTGTTGAGAAATTGTCATGGAAAACACTTCAAATCTATTAAAAATATTCTAAATGCATATTCTCAAGCAAATTGTGACTATAATAATAAACGTATTACCTCAAATGGATAATTTGATCCTTCTGGATGGATAATGTACAGACCACTTGGGGTTTTTGAAACTGAACCAACAGTATCTTTAATATGAGTGCAGTCCAAACCTGGAGACAAAAGTTATTCAATGATATTCATTAACAAAATCTGTTAAAACAATACAGATTAAGCACAGGAATATTAATTTTCTTGGTGACATATGAATTATTTAAAATATAATTTTCTTCTCATGCAAACTTTAAAGTAAAGCTTTGTTATGAATTTATCTTGTAAATTAAAATGCTCTAAACACCATTAAGCTCCAAAGTATAAATGACACTGTATAGAAAAAGCTCTTTGTAATCTTAATAGATATGATACAGAAATTAAAGATTATGTATCTGGGTCACTTTACAGATTTTTTTTCATTTTATTTATAACACCGGTACTATGAAAAAAGAAATATTATCTGGGAAATTAAGTCTTTTTCCTACAGATATTTGTACTTATACTTGTAAAAGCCTTTCCATCATAATGTATACATGAAAAACCATTTACCAATAAGTGTTAAGCCAGGTACATGGGAAACATACTCAAACAAGCAGTTTGACAACGTATTCAAACAGCTAGCATGACTGCTTAGAGGTCATGTTTCCTTTAGTTTGGATGGACACTAAAAAGAAGATTAACTGTCCAGTGTATTAGTGGCTTCCATCCCATTTGAATAGGCATAATACAGATGTAGAGCACACTTTATTTCATTGCAAAAGAACGTGCCATTAACCAGCCTCAGAGCACTTGCTAACTGATAATCCTACTCATCATTTTGCATAAAATTCAACATGCTAAACACGATGCCCAGAGTTGTCAGTTTCAATGATTTAAAGCAGTATTTATTATAACATTTTTAAACAGTTCATTAAGTTTCCATAGTTTATATGTTACTAACACAGAATAAATGTCAATGTTACAATTGCTTACCTTTGCTTTAATTGGCTCCTTTTCAACATAAAAAGGGAAGGTGTCAAGACAGTATCCGAAAAATACTTACCGTGAGACTGAACTGCTTTATTAGGAAGTGGATCCAGATGTTTCCTCAAAACTATTGTGTTCAAAAGAACAAGTTTGTTCATGAGTTCATTTACCTGCAAATTCAAATAAAATATCTTTAATTAGGTTGCATTGAGGAATCTTACATTCTAAATATTTTTTCTGACTAATAGTAAATATAATCTGAAGTTCATTTTTGTGATGTTCAGTAATTTGTAACAATGTGAAGAAATAGTCCTCCACTTTCCCTACTGCCATGTATGACACTAAGTTGTGAAACAGGTGGTGCTTAAAACTCCTCTTAGAAATGGAACTCACACCCTACCAGAAGTAAAAGGACTGGTGATAGAATGGTTTAATGACAATTTAAATGTTTAATGAGCCCAATTTTTCCTCAGAAAGACAACACCTGCAGTGAGAAATAACAAATACAAATCTTTATAATGAACAAAATAAGTACCTGATTAGAAAGGTAATCCAAAGAAGATTGTTGATCATCCATCATGTCTCTTACCAGTTTTTTTGTGCTTCTTGCATATTCAGCAAGAGAGTTCTGCAAATTTCCTTCAAAAGAAATACGTTCATCCACTTTTTTTAATAACTTGAGAAATATTCTTGACTAAATGACAACATACTTTGTTATGATATCTAAGTGAATACTGAAGGTGTTTTACCTTATGGCACCTAAAAGTGAAATGAAAGTAATACAGAAACCACAGATTAAAGCCAAAGATGCTAAAAACTTCAGACTTGCTGATTGCAGTAAAGCATCTTAAGGAGCAATAGCTCTTCCCATGTTTTGAAGATGAATTTCATCTCATCCTTAGGCAACCTGGACAGCCAGTTAATGGATATCACAGAAATATAAATGCATATGATAATATACAGATATGTATAAGGTTTCTTGTTACTTATATTTGCTCATTCACTGTACTACTCCTGGCTTTTGCCCTGATACTAAAAATCATGATCATCATCATAATTATATATAATTAATAATATCTATTTAAAAATCATATGTGAAAACCAAGAATTTATGCAATTATTTTCAGAGGCTGATTGTAAAATTTGCTGTGTAGTTTGTCAAAATAGTGAATAGAGAATGTCCTGTGTAAGCCTCTGTAACAGGTAAGATGAAATACACATTTACTCCCATGTATCTGACTAACTTACTTTATTCCACTTTACACCCCCACACCTAGCTATGGTGTTTAAATGAGGGACAGACAACCTCCTCTTCTTCTCTAATAGAGAGGGATACTGGCATTCAGAGGGTAACAGATCTAGGTGGGTTGTGCTGCTGCTTGGATTTGCCTGTCTTCACTAATGATTACACTTTGTCACACCAGCTCCATCCCAAAAACAGGGTACCCCAAATTTTCTGAACGATACACAGTTTGGGCAGCAGGGTCACAAGGCTGTCACATGTGCTCAAGAAGATTAAAAAATAAATTTGCACAGCATAGCGTAGCACAGGAGAGGATTGCATAGCATGGCACTGCATAGCTCATCACTAAAAGTATTCTTGATGAATACATACTGCACATGTAATGTTTGTCCCCTCGTAAAATGTTAGCATCACACGGTACAAGGCATTGTTCTTTTTGATTTGAAATATCTGCAGATTTATTTTTCTCTTCTGCCTGGAGTGGTCCCTCCACAGCTCCAACACTCCTTGTGTCCTGTTGCACCAAACAATGGAGGGGGAAATAAATTGAACATAAAGCACATATAAAATAGCTCAGTCTGTCAAAATGAAGTAGATTGCTCCACAGGCCTTCCTTTGAAACCTGTTTTTTTAAAGCTTTATCAAGCAATAATTGACAGATCTGAGACCAAAACTGATTAGGTGTTCTCTGCTTAGCCATACCTCACAAGAACAAGGTAGTGTCAGAGACAAAGAGTAACACCTACAAATTAAAGAAATACCACCACCATTTCTGGTGAGGTATTCTACTTGTGTGCACTGCGAACTGGAGGTAAGAACTTACAAATCCTGTGTTTTAGAAGCTCACATTTTAGGAAACACCAAACCCAAGAGATATCTCAAATACTAAGGAACTTATTTTCACTGGAAAGGAGCAGGCTTTTGGATTTACCAGATATTAGCAAAACACTTCCACTCTTGAATATCCCTAAATTAATTAATTAGACTCTGATCAGGGAAATATTTGCATAAGTTTTTAACTTATGCACACAAGCAGTCCTGAGAAGATTTGCAGACCAATTCAGCATTAAAAAAAATATTTTAAATGTTCTTCTGGGGAAAGAATAAAGGGACAGTATTCATGGGCACACAATTATCTGAAATAGTAACAATAATAGCATTAGTACGAGTAGTTACACCGATTTCTGATATTTTTAAATTATATTGCCATATTTAATAGTTTTTCTTCCACGGTGCCATATGACATAAAATAAGGAAATGCCTCTGAATCATCACGTAAAATAATTACAAAAAGTAATTCCCAAAATACATGTCATTGTTAAAAGACTAAGCAACATGTTTTCATATGAATCTTTGTTTGATGATTTCATAATCTCAACAAATCATTTGTAGCATGTTCATGTATTGTGTTTTCAAATGTAAATATGATCGTTAGAAATGTCAGGATTTTAATGAAAGACAAAACTTATTTAGACTTGAATACATCTTCAACATAGTTGTTTTTTCCTGCTCCAGTTTTCTCCTTCTGGAATTGGCACTGTACCAGCAAGCACTAAAGAGGGCTTTTTTTCCTGCTTTTTTGCTCTTAAAAAGTGAAAGTAAAAATTACAAAAAGCTGTTAACAAGGGGATTTTACAACAAAAGATTTCTGAATTACTAGTATAATTGCATTTTGTGCCTGGAGAATGGTAGACAAGTAAAAGAATACGTTCCTTTAATTTTGACATAAGCACAAAATAAAGGAAGAAAAATTATGTAAGAGTTATAAACAGATCACTTGAAACTTATAAATAGAACACTTGAAAGTATGGCTTGTTGCAGGGCTATCACAGCTACTCCCCAGATGTTCAATTAAATACTCTCAAGCAAATATTTTTAATCAATATTTATCTTTAACAAAAGCCAACACGAAACAAGCACTTAAGTCTGATCTCAGCAATTCAAGCAAAAACTGTCTCTGCCAAAAACAATAGTTACTCTGCATTTACAGTCATGCAGATGAGATTAAAATATGACCTAACAATTGAGCTGTGATAAAGGACATTACACAGGAATGTTCTAATATACTGAATTCCTACAATTTCAACGTAGTTTCTTTTCTCTGTCTGAAAATACCTGATTCTTCTGTATTTTCATATCTTGAATAAGGCAATCCACATTTTTAAAACATCTGTCGCTTTTCTGAGAAATCAGTCACATTCATTATCTTATCTAAACAAAGTAATTGAAAATCTTACCTTAGATGAACAAGGTTGCCCATTATTTATGACAGTTTCTACTAAACTGAACAAAAAAATATTAAGACAAATCAATGAAGTTACTCTTAAGTGGTGGTTCATCTTTTACTTGAAGAAATGCAAATGTTTTGATGGGTTTCAAATTTCTGTGGAAAGAATTGTACACTATAAAGGCCTGATCTAACTATTTGGGAATGTCTACAGCACAAAGGGCAGCCAACACATCACTTCTTTACTGCCTGGATTTAATAAACTACATTTCAACTGCACAGTAGATTTTATATACTGCTATTTGCATCCTGAGGGATATTACTGCTTATCACCTCTACATGACACATTAAACATATATATTTTCATTGCGATAAACTCTGACAGATTTTCTTATATGCTATTTTTGAGCATTTGTGTTTATTTGGCATGGGTGGTCTGGGCTACTTGAAAGAAAACTAGTATTACTTGATGTTTTCAAATTTTTATGAAGTTTTTTTATCATTAAAATGAAGGTGTTGTTTGTATTGTGTTGTGGTGTAGTGCACAACCTCCAGTTGTGGAGGCAATTTTGAAATATACCATAAAAGCAAGTTCAAAGCAGAAAACTTAAAAAACGTTATTTTTAATTTTGTATTTCATAGAAAATCTTTTAGGGGGAGGACAATAGCAGTATTTTCATCTCACTGGTAGCCCACTCATAATAACACAGTTATTGAAACTGAGACAATCATTTAATACAATGATTTTTAGCCCTGAAAAAAGCCAAACTACAAGAGAATGGTGTGAAAAAGAAGAAAATTAAATGTAGCCCACAGAAGCTTAATTTAAACAATGAGGCACTTAAGAGTTTTTACACACTCAAGTCCACTACTTTTGTATCTTAAAAACTGAATCTGATAGTCTAACAAAAAAAAAGTTCATTAACGTTCAACAGATTTTCAACTCCTCATGCACATTAGAGAATTTAAATTGTTTGTGATCTGGCTGAATAAATGAAACCTCAGCTTCCAAAGTACTATCGGGAAACACTGTCTAAAGGATCTTTAGAATACACTGTTCAACTGTACCTCACATTGGTACAACAAGACAATGTTCCAAATTTGTCTTGATAATGTGGTTCATCTCCCCCCTATCAAAAGTTGGAAAACACTGGGAATAGCTTTTGCTACTGAGGTTTGTTGTGAGCAGGAGATTAATACACTTTTTATTCCAATGTTTTCTTTAAAAATCAATAGCGAAAAGGTACTAAGCGCCTGTAACTGAGAGGAGCATATTCAACTGCCTGTGAAATTCTGAACAACTTTGGCTCTTCTGTATGTCTCAAAACCAAATTTTAATTTGTTCTAAAGTACCACATGGCACATCATAGTCTTCCAATATGAGACTTACTAGGGTTTAATTAGTGCATCAGTTGATGGTCTCAAGAAGATGAAGATTGTGATCCATAGTTCAGTCTCAGGAAGAGGGTGAAAAGATTTTCACGGCTACCTATATATCATATTTAGGGCAAATGAACAGTTTTTTTCTTCCCCTTT
Source organism: Grantiella picta (assembly GCA_013397955.1). Lineage (NCBI taxonomy): Eukaryota > Metazoa > Chordata > Aves > Passeriformes > Meliphagidae > Grantiella > Grantiella picta. Next base: position 2,882,868 of record VZRM01008322.1, read on the forward strand.
CTATGTACATAAATAGGCAGAGGTGATAAATTTCAGGACTGAACGGTTAAAATAGTCAGAACATTAACTGAACTTTTTCTCCCATGCAGTTGCCTACACACCCTGGAGGAAAGCAATGGGACATTAGCAGATTAATCCTCCACTGGAACAAGAAGGAAAGAAAAATGTGTTTCTCCAGCAGCACAGCTATGCTTCAGCCTTCAAATAAGACTTGTAATGAACTCAGAATCCATCCCACAAAGTTTTAAGAGCTGATCTTTATCCTTCACTGGAATATCAGTGTCTAGCCCACAGTAAAATTTATAAAACTTCTTTCAAACCAGCTGCCAGAGCAGAACCTTCCATTCTGTAACTACTTAAGATCAGGTTTCTTGCTGTCCCAGAATAATTATATGCTTCTGAATTACATGGCCTTCAGCTTGTTACCTTCTTGTCCCACAGTCTGAAAGATGTAAGGTTACTCAAAAGGAGGAATTAGCCAATAACTGTAAAGGAGGACTATGAAGACCTAATAAAAAATTAAACAAGGGAAAGACAGAAAGAGATATAAACACTATTCTTAGTTCTAAATCTCAGAAGGTACCTTAAGGTGAAGCTGCAAGTTGTGCAGTATTAGATCAAAATTTTCACTAAATCTAAGGAAGCTCAAATTCTGCCAGTGGAATGAGTTGACCATGAACTTCAATCTTCCTAGGTGGGACAGGGCCTCAAATTCTGCAGTTGCTCAGCTTTCCTTCAGTTCTGCTTTGGTGCCTGAGTTCTCCATCCTGATAAAGACTTCTACTGTATGTGAATGAAATAGTGCATTTTATCAGGCAAACTGGGATTTCAAAAGCAATATGCAGATTGAAAAGCACACAGTGGTGACAACTACTTTTCCACCTGCAACACAATGGAGCAGATGGGACAAAGAAGCGGTGAATTTGAGGTTGGTATTCTGGACTAGGAGGTGAAAGATTTCCATTTTGGGGTCATCTTCTCAACTGCAATAAATGGAATAATATAAATATTAAGCACATTTGCCTTAACCAGTGGTCTTGACTCTAAAATGGTAACACTCACTTCACAAACTGGGCTACAAATATGGGGGAGGGGTCTGTGGAGAAAGCTATTTTACAAAGGAAGAGTATTATTTTTACCTTTCTAGTCAAAGACATAGAACAGCTGCACACCGGGGGAAAAAAAAAATTGGTTTAAGCTCAAATACACCAGCCAAGAAACGTCTCGCCAGGAAATCACCAAGGCATTCAGCCTGTTCCTGACAGCTCCTCCAAGGCAGGGCAATATCCCAAGATGACACACCCTGCTTTGCCTTAAAAAAAATTAAAAAGAAATAAAAAAGGTTTTGCAGTCTTATGAAGAAACTGGGGGGTTTTTTGGTTTGGTGGGTTTGG
>VZRM01008322.1:2884772-2905785 GCA_013397955.1 Grantiella picta
GGCCCGTGTGGGGCGGCGGCGGGGCCGGGCGGCGGTGGCTCAGCCCCCGCTCTGCTCCGCGGTCAGCGACCGCCTCGGGGGTGTCTTCAGATTAAAACTTGGGCATTGCGCGTTGTTAACGGCTGTGGGAAAGTTGACTTCTCAAGCAACTTCGGAGTTTTCTTATTTTTAAATTTTAGTAATAAGAACTACTGACACAAACGCTAAGATCCGCCTTCATAGTGCTGCTTAAATAGTTACTGGCGTGAGGCAGGACTGAGCTGGCACCGTGGAGAGCTTTTGTTAAGTGATAATCAATTTCACTGTAAACAACCAGTCCTTTGGGGGCTGGATGTGTGTGTGTGTGTGTGTGTGTGTTTGTGCATTTACTATTTAACATTTCCACTGTGATACCTGCATCCTTATTCCACAGGTTTAGACAACTACACAAAATGTCCCTTCTAATGACTAAAATAAAGGTGGAATTTTTCAGGTGGTGATATAATGAAAGATAAGTGAAAAGCCTCTCCTAAAATCCCTTTAAAAAGTAAAATGCAATTACATTTTTTCTGGATGAGCATAAAGTTAGTTATGACTATAACATACAGTTATTGGACCTACTCTTGTGTACTCTTGTGTAGTCAAAAGGCAAATCAGCATTTTGTATCTCATAGATAAAGTATCTCAAAGATACATACCTTTCTTGCCCTTTGTCAGAAAGGCATATAAGGTCAATCAAACAGGCTGTGAAGTCTTTTAATGAGCTGTTTGATCCATTTCTGTTGTCCTTAACACAATCTTAGGGGCAGAGATTTAACATATTGTTTTGAACGGGATTTACAAGAAGAACGTCGGGCATTGAAAGAGGATCAAAAAGTATGTCGAAGCAAGGCGATGCAACATTTGATAGAGACAAACAGAAGAAGAAGGCAAGTAACTAGGGTTCCTTTAGTGGAGGATTGTATTTAGAAAAAAAAAAGAAGCAAAAACCAATCAAAAAGAGTCAAAACCTTGAGACAGCTCAATATATCTCTACTGTTTTCATGTTCACCTTGATAAATAGCCTCGCTGGTCTGGCATAGAGGAATCCAAGCTAAAAAAGTTTCACCAATTCAGTTTCTTGCTATAGGACAAATAAAATATTAAAAGGGCAATATTCTGATTTAGTTGCTAATTTTTGGAAGCTTGCTGTAGTCACATCTCGTATAAACTAAAGGTAAGCAGCACTTTCGTCTTGTGCCTCTGATCTGCATTTCTGGTGTTCTAGGTTTTATTAGCTTCAGTGGTGGATGTAAGGAAAATACACTGAGCTGTAGAGTATGGGCCAGCAGTCAGGCAATTGTTGCCCTCTGAAATGAGTGCTTTTCTGTCTGCAAGGCATAGCAGCTGCACAGCCTCCCCTTCATGGCGAGGCTTTTTGCTCCCACTTCCCTATAAACACAAAGCAATGTCTTTCTAGTACAGGATTATATTGATTATAAAGTTATTTTGTACTGACATTTTAAACAGGGCTTTGCATAGTCTGTCTTTCTGCATACATGCGAATGCAAAGCCATGAAATATTCTGTGACAAATGGATTAAGTAAATTATGTACTGAAATGTCTCAGTGAAGTGCTGTTAAGAATTTACTGGGCATAGAGGTCTTTCCCCTCGCACTGAGATGGTGCTCACACATACAGGAGGCTCAGCTGTGTGTGCTGTAGGGGCAGATGGGTTCCTCCTTGCAAGCCCCCAGCCTCACACCAGCTTCATCTGCCTCTTGTTAACTCCTTAATGCTCATGCCCCACAGTTCCCCTATCAGATGACTTCTGTTGTACAATGTTTACTTATTGGCATATGTTGATAACTCATAAAAGAGGTGGTATAAATTGTTTCTATTGCCATTTTAGTTGACAGTATGTGCTGTCAACTTATGCTTTGAAATATAAAGAAAAATGGAAGAGGAGGTGTGACAGTGTGTGACCCACAACCTTTGCAGATAATAAACTGAATCTCAGTTGCAAAATTAAATATCTAATTTCATTTTCTGGTACAGAACCACTGTAATGCTACGCATCTCAGATGAACACTGTTTATTGTATTCCTGCTATTGAAATATTATACTCTAATGTAAAAGCAAATACCAGACAGCCTGCATATTTTTGACAGACTGGTGCAATTAAAGTAATACTCATGGATACATAAATACATTTCCATATGTATTTCATTGCAGCCTTAAGAAACACAGTATAAATCCAAGTTACTCAGGTGAGCCAGTTAAAAATTTAGGTATGCTATTCATAAAATCAAATAATTTCAATTCATGATAATTGAAAATGGCATAATTATTAGCATAATAAACAGTTCAAATGGAAGTCTATGGTAACAAGTTTTCTCCTAATAACTGAAAAGGATTAAGTTATCTAATGTTAGAAACTTAGTAAGCACATATAATGTTATAAGCTGTGACACATAATTAAAAATTAAGGGTCACTGCATATATGCAGGAAAGTAATTTGAAAATAAAGTTTCTTGAATCTGAATATTTTTTACGGACAGTTATACAGGTAGGAGTTGATTGATCAACCATCAGGTCATGTCTCAAATCTGTATATGAGCCACATTCCATTAGCTTTCTTACACATGTAAAGGTGTTAGATATGGTGATGGTTTCTCAAGGGCAGCATGACTTTCTTAAACTCCATATTTTCACCTGGCAGCATCCAAAATTCTCCCTGCCAGGGCTTACAGGCATGTATCAGGAGTTATTCTTGGCACTGCTGGTGTATAATTTCAAAAGTGAAATTGTATCTTTTGTATTTTTTATATGGAGAGTAGGAATGAGTGCACTGTGAAGTGTGGCAGTCTATCTTCTGCCTCTAACCTTCACAAAGAATGGTTGAGTTTGGAAGGGACCTTGAAGCCATCTGGACAAACGTCTCTGATCAGGAAGGGCGACCTAGAGCTGGCTGCTCAGGACTAGCTTTTGAGCTTCTCCAGGAATGGAGTCTCCACAACCTCTCAGGGTGATCTGTGTCAGTGCTTGGTGATTCTTACAAAAAAAAAAAAAAAGGGTTTCCTGATATTCCAAGGGAAGCTTCTGTGTTTTAGTTTGGTCCCATCAGCAAGCATCACTGACGGCAGCCTGGCTCTCTCCACTTTGCACCTTTCTCCCAGGAATTTATAGACATTAATAAAGTACCCTTGAGCCTTCTCTTCTCCAGGCTGAATAGTCCCAGATATCAGTTTTCAACCTTTTCTCTATGTACTTGTAGTGAAATTTTCCCTGACAGTCCAGTATTGATTAGTTGTCAATACTACTAAAATGCAGCACCTTCAGCATTAAAAATGTTCAACTTCTACAAGCTGTGCTCAGCTAGTTGGTTTAGTAGTGAAAGACAAAAACATCACTTGCTCAGAACAGGGCAAGGATAGCTTTGGAAAGAAAAGTCTCAGTAACTTAAATCACAGATCTTTTTCAACTCCTCTGATGCCATCTGTTTCTTTGCATCTGTTGTACTGACCAAGCTCCTTAGTTTTGTGTTAACAACAGTACTTCAACACAGCAAAAAACCCTAGCCTACAGTTTATATAAGTTGCCTGATTATCAAGAAAGTAATTTCTTTATTGTCTCACTGATATATAAAGTTGCAATTTCTAGATCAGATTAAGAATCAAATATTCTCTGGGGCAGTAGCTGGCAGGTATTTTGTTTAAATAACAATATTCTGGAAATAAGAGCTACTGACTAAGCACATACTTGAGGCAAATTAATAGGATATCATATTTTTATGTTTATATAACACACTGCTTTCTAAATACCAGCTGTCAGTTTTGCTGGGGACTATAGACTTCCTGCTGTTAGTGCTCAACGCAAAATGTGCATCCCATTTTACTGAGATGTTAGTGTCTGCAGGTAGCCAGTTCGTTCTGGAAATGCAGTTGACTATGTGCATTTTTAAATAAACATTACAGTCATTTATCTTGGTTCAGAATTCTGAATTACCTTGAAATTGCTAATCCATCTGTTGTAACTGGGGAAGGAAATCTATATCAGTTTCCAGTCTATTCCCAATCTATTGTTCTTTCCATAATAATTTATTTTCAGCATATGCACAAGCTTTGTGCTCCACCTACTGGCTGATTAACATTGATTATTTAATAAAAGTTCTTTAAATTATTCATCAGTGCTATTGATAGAGAAAGAAAAGCAGTCTAGGGCCAGAAATATGAGAACAATGTCAGCACTTGGTAAACAGAGAGAGCAAAGTGTTAAGAATTTTGTATTGCTTTCTACATCAGGATGGAACTGTGAAAAGTAGGTGATCACTGTAACCATGTAGACATGAAATGCAGTATTGCCATTTCTGATAATAGGCCACAGGTTTGTGCTGAATTTGCAAGGCCTCAGGATAGATGCTTGCCAAGCTTTCTCTCTTAGAACTTTTCTTGACCTGACAGCAGCTTTGCTTTGCTTGGTTTAGCTGTAACAGCAATTTCTCTAATGACCAGGTGTCTGTGGCTAATTTATTTTGCCATTGTTTTTCTTTTTATGGTATGGCCATAGTTTTATATAGGTAGCTGTAACAAGCAGTTATTCTATGTAGAGAATGAGATATTTATGATTCTAAAATAATGAAGTAGTGTAGAGGAATGCAAGCCTGGTAGAGTAGCAGAGGCCTTGAGAACTGGAGGTGCAGGGTGTGGCATTGAGGTGGTAAGAGATGGCACACAGACTTGGCATTGGAGACCCCATGGCTATAAACAACTCACCAATAATTGGTTAGAGAAATGCAGAACTAGATCTAACAAACCTGTCTTCAGAGGTAAAGAGGAAAAAAGAACAGTATGTGATATACATAAAAGCAACCATGTATGGAATATTTGGAGGTAGTGTGTAGCTACAGATTGATGATGATAGAGCAGAAGTGTAAAAGTGTATTAGCAAATATAAAAATTACTCCAAGTGGATCCTAAGGTGAGGGAGAAGAAAGCATTAACGTGAACATCCTGTTGGTCCTGCTTAGGGGACTCCAGATGCTGCCAGTTCACCCTAACACCCCAGCACAACCAGAATGAAACTACAAGCCTTGGGATGCAAAAGAGCAATTCAAGAATGAGCATCAGGAAAAGGGATAGAAACTCAATGTATGAATAACACTTCAAAACATTTTATCATATTATTAAGCCCTTTTCTGTACAGAAATATTATTTTTATTATATATATATAATAAAATATATATATACACTTATATTAATATTATAATAGTACTGTTACTTTTCAGTAACAATTATAGCTGGATTAATAACAGACTCTTAATATTTTAATTATGCTAACAAAAAGAATGCTTGACTTTATATAAGATGTCCTTGGGTTTTGCCTATGAACAAGACTTGGGGTGAGCCAAGTGGTTTATAGTGCGGGCAGCCGTCCTGTGAACCTCTGGGGCATATTGCAGGACAGCCCTCTGTGAGCCCCTGCAGTATTGTAAGGGTTGGTCCTTCTGAAACTCTCACAGCAATTTCAGGCTGTCTTTTTGTATTCAGCATACAATAATCAAAGAAGATGATTTAATATGTGTTCCTGGTCTTAGTAAGTATCTCAGATAAATTCCCCATTGTTTTTCGGGCAATGTCCGCAAATCTTTTTAAGGATGTGAGATTGCTTCCTGTTTGCGGAAGAGGAGAATTTTAAGTGTGATACCCCATTCTAGCCTTTTCTGGATCTTACTGTAGTCATTGACTATACAAATAACTCGCTACCTCAATTTTAAAATTATTGTGCACTATTTTGCAACATGGTATGGCCATGGGTTAATAATATCAACTCAGTACCAAAAGGTTCATTTCATAGCACTCTATATGCACTGTATGTATTCCTTTTTTAATTATTATTTTCATTCAAGGCAGTAATAAGCATTTTGTCCACCTGGGAATGTAGCATCCATCACTTCACTGTGAAGACAATTTCATAAAATTAACCAGGAAATAGTTCCACCATCTAGTCATACTGTTTTAACATAAAAATGCCTTCCACATAATGTATGTATATGTGAGACAGCTAAGTATTTTAAGTTTCATATTCCAAATTCTCCATAAACACTTTGGCAGCCGTTCCAAAAATTGCTGCACCACTGGGTTGTTTATAGTAGACAGAAAAACTGGGTTAAAAAAACACCAGTCAGGAAATTCTTCTGCTAACTATCCATCTTAAAGCCATACTCTTTTGCCAGTGTTACATCTGTGATATGAACCTAAGCTGGTGGCTTAAGGGGAGTGCATTAACAAACATGTGCTTTAACTGTTTTTCTGTGAGATGTAAATGTGCATTTTTAAAATTATTTATTTTACATAATGCACCTGGGTGTTACAATTTACATTCTATGAGGTCAAGAAGTTAATAAGCCTTCATGGAATAACTTTAATGCATTTCCTTATATTAAAATAAGATAATTTTTACTCCTTCTTGTCTCAATCCAAACCAAATAGTGATTATGATGAGCTGTGGTGAAAAAGACCTCTTGCATCAGCATTTGGACTTGCTCATTCCCAGCTATATGGAACAACAGTCCTTTTTTATGCCAGTTATTAGGAATGTGGAAGAGTGCAGCTAAGTCATACTCAAAATAATTTTTTAAAAATAAATAATAAAAACTCTGTCAGAATTTACTTTTTCCCTTTTTGGAGTTATACGCTGGAATTACTCCAGGTATAAAGTTGTAGAATTTCCCACATGTCTGAATTTCAAAACTACAGTTCAACAAAAGGCCTTCTTGATCAACTTCTAGAAATACTAAAAGGCATCAAGAAGAATGTGTTTAAACTACTTACTGGAATAAGCAAGCCTGTTTCCTTTTTTGTGATTTTCCTATTTCTTTACCCAGGATAAAATTGCAGATTTCTGTATTAGATTTTAAGGTGAGTGAAATTCAGGAATGCTGAAAGTGAACAATGAACTCTAGTTCTGCTTTTTAGTGCTATCGTGTTTTGACTGACATGTATATATGAGTTCCCTAAATAGTGAAAGCTCTTTATGTCTCTCTCTCTCTCTCTGCTATGCTATGGCTTCCAAGTGGATTAAAGTGGATATTCCTGTATAAGTGTGTACTTGGGAATTAGTTGGCAGTTTTCCTAGTTTTTCCTATTGTGCAATTACAGCCTTTAAGCTTTCTAAAATAAAAAGTACCTGTTTCAATTATTATTGTGTTTGTTTTCGCAGAAGATCAGTCATCACTTTGAAGGGATACTAGAGAGGGTCAAGTTGAATATTTCAGTTTGAACTTTTTCCCTGAAAAGCAAAAGGGAAGAATAATAAAAATAGCTTGAGTTAAGGAGTAGCTTGGTAAAGTAACAACTTTGCTCCGTTAAGCAAGAAGAACTATGAAGCAACTAGTAGTGATTGGAGTTATAGGAAGGTATCTTATTGTGATGAAACAAACATGGGGCTAAACATTTCTTTCCATTAATGTTGCCTAGAGGGGGACCTTACCTAGCATACTAGTGACCTGTTAAATCACATTTCTGATATGCAGATGGGAAGCTCCCAGTGGTAGTGAACTTTGCATGGCAGGCTGTGGAAGGTTAACTTGAAGAGCATAACTTTTACAGTATTACTGCATTTAGAATGGAATGTTCCCGGGGATGGGGCATCCACAGCCTCTCTGGGTGACCTTCTCCAGTGTTTCGCCACCCTCATGATACAAAATTTTTTCCTTATGTCTAGTCTGAATCTACCTTCTTTCAGTTTAAAACCATTAAATGTGACTTGCCTACACAGGCACTGTGCCAATAAATATACTGGGTATATTTCACTCAAGGAGCTAGTTTGTCAGTAGAAGTTGATGATTTTGTCAGCGGGAGAAGATTCCACATAGCTTCATTGAGCTCATACCTACTGAAGGAACCCTTTGTGATGATGTTGTTTTGGACTAGAGCCTGCTTTGCTTTCCAACCAGTGGGAAGACACATTTAACAAAGTTATTATTAACAACTGATTCTGTCAATTATAGTTTCACATTACTATTTTATCCCATTTTGTGCTGCTAATCCGATTGTCTTTCAGGAAGCTTCTTAACAACTACAATTGGATACTAAATCTTGCATATTTATAGGTAAAAGCTGTAGTTCATTTGTGTTATTTCTAAATAACAACTTTTAAACTGCTATTATTTCTCCAACAGCTTGTGCAAAGCACACACAGACCATTTGCAGTTAACCTTCCAATTGATCTGCTCACTGTGATAGATTTATGTGGTACTGTAAAGGCTGTTGTAAAAGTCACACTGGTGACAAGAACTGGTCGAGTCAGCATGTTAATTCACCTATAAAAAAAAATCAAATCTCTGGTTGAGGTTAAAAAATAAAAGGATGTTGTTACCCTTCTTCACCACCCACTGTCTCATTTACATTCAGACAACCTATAAAAATCCAGCTGTGCTGAAGTGAATAGTATTTAATTTATGGGAAAGCAAGCTTTTGTACTAAAATGGCAAGTTGGTAAGTAAGTTACTAATATTTTGGTAAATTTAATTCTTAAACAGGAATTATTTACTTTTTCTTCTTTAATACAGAGCCTTTGAAGAAAGACAGAAGGAAGAAGAAGAAAAAGAACAAAGATTTAGAAACCAAGTTCTGCAGCAGAGAAAAATTAAATTTGAGGAGGCAACTGCTAAGTTCCTACGTGCTCCATCATCTTTTCCTCAGCACAAACGAACAGGTTTGTAAATTAAAATTTAACCAATTATTCACAATACAAGTGTTTTTATATTCACAGAATCACAGAATAGTTAGGGTTGGACAAGACCTCTGGAGGTCATTAATCCAACCCCCCATATTTTTCTGTTAGTAGAATATAATTGAAGCAAACAGAACAATTAGTTCATTCAAATTAATTGAATTCACAAAAGCAAAACAACTGACAAGAAACTCAGATCTGATATATGTGACAATTAGGTAGTGGAAATTAAAAGGAAAATTGATTCTTTTTTTTCTAAAAACTATATTGTGAGATATTTCACTATATTCCAGTCACAGTAAATACATGACCTCCTTGGGGTATTGTGGCTTCCTGGGTTTTCCCCACTTTTTTGACTGCAGTGTGCTTATTAGTTGCAGTACTGTGCTTTCACAGCTGGGTGAGAGGTGTTACAAGGCCACCAACAGTTACGAGGATAGCGTCATGATCCCCTCTTTGAGCCTTCAAATACAAAATATTCAAGAATGTGCCTTTTGTTTATCGTTAAGTAAAAGCAGTCTTAGCATTTATTAATATGGTACATAACTTTTTTTTCTGAATTGGTCCACTTTCTAAGCTGTTCTCTCGCTGCTGGGAAGAAATGATCACTTCAGCTCAGTTCCTGCTTTCTTGGAATCAGTGCAGATTGGCAGGAGTTTGTAACAGCATTGGCCAAGTCTGATTTCCCGTCAACTTTCCAGTGTTCAAATGCTTAAGATATGGTCTATTACTTAGGTATTCCTTAACAGATTTACTCTCCCAATTGCAATTGTGCCAACTGTGAGGTAATGTCTCTGACTTCAAGATCAAATGTCAGATTAAAATAACAAAATAGAGCAGTACTGGTTTAAGGCTTCTTCATAGCTTTACTGACAGCCCAGACTGTGTAGCAATAGAATGAATCACAATTTTTTTCTCTTGGTCTTCATTTATAGAAATTCTGCCTCTGTTACTCTCTACCCTACTTCTACTCACTTGAAAGTGGCAGTACATTGGGCCTGTCTGGACTGCTTCTTTCCCCACTGGTTCAATTATTGAGTTAAAATTTGGCCTCTGTAAAATATCTGCAAGCCATAACTTTGGTTTAGTGCATGAGTGGAATAATCATGATGTAAAACCAAAGAAATTTTAACCTTCTGTTTTTTTCCAACAGTGCAGTTTAAAAGCAAATAGTAAAACTGTTGAATACACGTGTGACTGTAAACACTTAAATGGACTGGGATTTTTGTTTCAGGGAACTTGAGGTGCTCTAGCATGTCTAATAATGCTAAACTACTCTGTTTATTGTAACTGTCTGGATTTAGGCTTCCAAACTTCAGAAACTTAACCAAACCATTTATGGTAGAATGTTCCAATTTTAATTTTTTTTTTCCCATTGTGTGTTTTAACTCTGATTCCTCCAGTCCAGACAAAAGCAGCTTTTCAGTTAGAAGAAGCTCTTGAACAAATTAAAGTATCTGTTTTAACACCAGGACTGTGTTTGTCAAGCATAAACAAAATCAACTTCAGGTAAGCATTCCTGTTTACTCTGATGATCAAAGGAAGTAAATTGCTTGATGTCTTCAATAAACAACAGACAATTACCTTTAAGACATTGTAGAACATTTCTCTCATGGCAAAGAGAGCATTTCTGTGAACTTTTCCAGTGAAGCATTACACAACTTCCTTGAGTTGTTTGTGTCCATTTGGTAAGAGAGCAGAGGAGATGACACAAACCTTTTCACCTCAGTGGAATTCTGGGAATAGTCAGGACTAACCCAATCTCCAGTCAGTTATAGCCCAACTCAGATTGCCATGGTTATCAAACCATTTGCTGTCCTCAAAATTACAAAGTCTTCTGTCTAGGTGATTTCTTATCCAGATTTTTTCCTTTTGACATTCAAGGATACTTTGGTTTATATATTCACCCAAGGATCTTCTTTCCAGCTGTCATTCCTTTATATTTCTTACTCTCTATATGTATTGAGAGCATCCTGCTAACAATTTGAACTGTAATTTCATTTTATATCACATAAAATTTTATGTGTGATGTGACTCCTTTTCACTCAACTCAAGCACTGTTTCTAAGATACCTTGACTTAGAATGTTTTTTCATACATGGTTTATTTATCTGCTGTATTTCAAACGACTTCCTGAGTATCCCTTTCCTAATCTCTCATTTCTTTAACATTTCAGTTCAGGGGCTTGTTTTTGTTGTTTCTATTTTTGTTATTCCTTTCTGCGTTTCAGTTATTTTCTGCATTATATAAATTGTGCAGCTGTTCAGAGTACAGGTAAATTCTGTTTGAAAGGGGTCTCCCTACTTTTGGGTTTCAGTGTGTTCTTCATTGTGACATTAATATTCAACTTGTGTACATATTTCTGCTGATTAATACATTATGAAGTGATAAAATGGTCAGTTGAGAAAATATTTCATTACTCTTAGAGCTTAACACTCATGCTATTTGCCAATAGAATTTTATAGGAAGATTGCAGCAACAAAAAAAAAAGAAACAAACAAGAAATCTACCTGTTAAATTTAAGTTTAATTTACAGCAAAAAAATGTAGATGCTTCTGAACCATGTCTCAGGTTTCCTGATAATTTCTCTCATTTCACTCATAGGCTTGATTAAGGACAGCATCTACTGAGATGCTGTTTATTTCCCCTGGATTTATCATTTCTTTTTCATTTCTTTCTTTATTTTTCATCTTTTTTCAAACTGCTCCTTGTGCATCCCATCGGTGTCTCAGGACTTGTTCAAACCACTTACCATTTTTACAATGCCATCACTCCATTTTTATTTGTATAATTTTAAAAATTCACTATCCTTTAATAATGATAGTGTGTTCTTTTCCCAGTTTTCATTTTTTTAACCTGATTTCCTAAGGAAATTAGATTTATATGTTCGTATTCTTTTGCAGTTTGTGTTCCCCTAGTAACCAAATTTGAGAGATAGCTAAGAATCTCAAAGTTAATTATATTTCTGTAAGTTTGAAATTAGAAATTGCTCAAGGAAATAAAAATTAAAATAAGTGACCCCGGCACCAGAAAGGTTTAAAAGTTGAGTCTACTATAACCAGGTCACAAGACAGCTAGTACAGATAAAACAGAAGAGCATTTTGAGAAGGTTTCCAGCAGTGAAGTTTCTTCAAAACTCACCGCTTCTGAGCTGTAAAGTTTTAAATATTTCTTATAATCCCTTTAATTGGAAATTTTGGGAAAACTAATAACTAACTCATATGAAGTAGTAGATACCTGTCTGTATTTCTGTTGCTTCTTACAATTCTATAAGCATTCACGCCAAAAATCTTGTGGCATCTTTAGAATTTACCCTCCCTCAGAAACAGAATGTTTAGAATTCATTGACAGTCCATTTTTAAAGGAAGAAATGACTACTCTATTATGGATGCAAATATAGTTGCAGACCCAACTGAATATCTGTGAATTTTAAAAGGTTCTAGAATTCATCGTGTCTGTGTTTTAAAAGGTGTAAAAAATAAATTAAGCAATGGAGATATATAAACTCCTCTTGGAGAAAGGTAAAAGTCCTGAAACTGCTAATAAGTGTATTCTCTGCTTGCAGTAGAGCCATTTTGCTTCTAGTAGGGCTTAGTTATAGAATGTCAAAGCAAGGATTTTGGAGAACTCATTAGCTGACAGACACTGGGATGTTTGTACATTAGGTGTGTAAGTGGGATGCTGCTTTTTTTACAAGATACATTTCCCTGTTGGTGTTTAAAAATAGTTGTGTTTAAGTTTCTTCTTGGGCTATAAACTTAAATATGATAAATCAAAAATGGTCTATGGAAAAGTTGGAATGTAGAAACTTCTATAAATATAAATGGTCTGATCATGTAGAAATTTTTATAAATATAATGATCTAAGCACTCAAATAAGTAAAAAGAAAGTTTGTGTGTGCAGAAAACCAACAAACCGTATTTGGGGGTGGGGGGCAGGTGTCAATCACTAAGTCCACAACAATAAAAAAGTTTTAGGATAGGGAAGATATCTGCCATTCAAAAGAAAACAGCATGCCGTTTTCTGAGTTTAATAAATAAATACATGAAGTGGTTCTCCCTTTTTGCTGTCAGCCATCTCATTGGAAATAATAAATTCCCTTTTAGACTCTCCTTAGGTCACTACAATTAAGACAACCTTTTTTGGAGTCTTCTATAAAATGTCCTGAAAAATAACAATAATCTTGATGTCTTCAAAGTTTCCATTTTCCATTGCCCTAAAATGATGTGTTGTGATAAATGCAAAAAAAATGTCTTAGATTTTTTACCCACTTGAAACAGATCCACTAAAAAGAAAAGGGATCATTTTAGACGCAGGGAGAAAAGGCTCAGAAGAGAGAACTTAAGCTGAAGAAATGGATAGAAATTAAGAAAAGAGATTATTGAATTTCTGTACATATATGAAATACATATATATATTCAGCAAAGAGCAATACATGTTTCCTAACACTGCATCTCTCCTGGACAGGCAGTAGAGGAGGGTGAGGTCTGTGTGTATATGGTGTGACTGCCCTGTTGGGCCTTGTTCAGCAGGGTGAACATCGGCTGTTAATGCAGATAAATTTTATGTGACATGAAATAGTAATTTCTTTGTATAGGTTGTATGCTGCATATTGCCCATATTTGAAAGAAACAACTTTCTTCATCATCACCTTCAGTGAAATGAAGGATGGATAGAATGTGTGTGGTAGATCAGCTTGTCAGGCCAGATTTCAATTAAAAAAATAGACAAGAAAATATGTGGCATTATGATTTTCATGTTTAGTTGCATATAAACTTAAAGTTCAATTTTGCCACAAATTTAGCTGAAGACCTTCATCTAACTTAGCAATATTTAAGGGATCATGTTGGTTTTACTAAGGAAGTATATGTGCGAAATGCATCTTGGGAATGCTGGGAAGCGTATGCTTATTAAATGAGCAATAAGCTTGTTACTCAAAATCCAGTGATTGCTGAGCCAAATTATAATCTGAAATATGGAACCTGATCAGTCTGGTAAATCTATTTGGGTCTTTGCTTTTAGGTAAAGGCATACCCATTTTATAAATAACTACACTGAAAGTTTATGCTGTCAGTCCCTTTTCAAGATCTGTTGTGCTTCTACCACTGTTTGTAATCATTGTGGAGTACAACAAATAAAATCACAGAATCACAGAACTGTTTAGGTTGGAAAAGACCTTGATCATTGCATTAAGTCTAATCATTAGTCCAGCACTACATAACCTTGGCCTTCTAACAAATTTTTAGGGTTATGTCTCTCCTGAACATATGTGGGAACGTAAAGCATGGGTTTATTGAGAGATAATTGTGTGTGCCACTTTGGCTATGCTAGACAAAGGCCCTTGAACCAGGCTGGAACCAAAAGACAGGATCAGTGTCATTCACTAAACGGTTCCATCTAGGCAGTCAAGCATAACTGGCAGCCTGGTAATAGTTATATTCAGAGAATACTGAAGCTTGATCTACCCAGGAGCTGGTAAGGGTTGGCACGTGGGCTATTTTTTGTTCTTCTTTAGGCCTATCTTTCTTATTGCTTAAAGCTACTTGTTTCTTGGTTTTTTCATCCTTGATATCAGTCATACTTTGTTCTTGCTTCTGGTTTTCTATTCGTAGTGATCTTACCCAGCCTTGTTCCAGTTCTATCTGCTTTTTGTTCTTGAACGTGTCTTGCCACACCCTCCCTGCCTTCCTAGTCACTAATTGAACATTTTCCTTGTCATGTGGTTTCACATCCTTTTGGGCTTCTTTCATTCCTGGATGTCAACAAGTCTCATAGCTCTTGCTAGTTCTCATCCTGTAAAAACCTCTGGCTTCCTCTGTCTTAATTTGACCTCACCCTTGTCACAGGACCCAGCTGCACTAGCTAATTGAAAGACTTTTTTTTCAGGCACCAAATACCAATTCTTTACCATACCATAATATTGGCATTGAACATCATCAGTAGATTTGGACTCTCTGGATACTACAAAGTCTTCTTGCTCTTTGAAGTAAGGGAACACCTGGCAGCATCAACACAGTTATACTCTACATAAGCCAACTTTCTGGAAAAAATAAAGCCCATTTTCTTGGGTTATGTTTATTGTTTTTAAAAAAAACACCCTCCATGTTCCATTTCTGTAAATTACCAAACTGTTGGCTGACATTTTCCATATTAATGCAGCCTGAGGCAGCCACCCGACAACCCAATCAGGAAAGTCTGTTTATAAATAACAGGGGAGAAGTTTTAAAATGGAAAGTGTTGGACACTTTTAGATAGTACTAACAGCATTTGTCGAGCTTTTCTTCATTTATTGATGGTGTATACTTCTGGTAAGAAACATATTTAAAAGTGTACAGTTGATTAATAGAAATAAAAGAAAGTAATAATTTGCTTGTTTGCATCAAGAACCACAGATGATGCTTCATCCTCATCAGCATCCAGAAGTGATGCTTTCCATCAGAAGCAGAATTCAGCAATGTTTGGCTGTGATGAAACAACACGAGAGAGCAGTAGAACAGATATGGATAGTCACCAACTTCTCTTCCAGAAAAATCTGGAAGAAATGCAACAGCTCCTTGAAAAACACCATCTCGACAACTTTGAGGTATGATATTTTCATGTGATTCATTACAAGATGCTTTTAAGTGTGACAGAAAGTTTCTTAAATGTGATAAAAATGAAAGTTCTGTTAAGCAGTCTTTATCAATCTGACAGCACGGGAGGGCACCTTGTACTATACCTTATCAATAGATTATTTTTAGTAAATTATACATTTTTTCCAGTCAGAAGCCAGAGATCTTTAAAAACATTTATATGAATATTTTTCACAAATTCATCCATGATATCTGTTATGTTGTCCCTTTTTTCCTGTTAATGTAAGATTTGTATGTCAGCCTTCTTTTCTCTGAAGTTGGTAGCCATTAGTCGATCACAGGAGTCGTATGCTACCTCTGAACTTAAATTGGTGGTTTTCAGTGCACACCCAAGTTTCTGCTGCGCTGATTGTGACAGCTCAGCACCAAATGCTGTACCAGTATAATGATGGTAAGTCGAATGTTGGGGGACTTTTTTGTTTGGTTGGTTTTTTCCCAGAGTGTGGTGATATGTTAGAGGTTGACTTCAAGTCTCTTGAGATCCTATTTCATCATTCCCACAATGAGCTTTTTCTGACTAAACTAATTTTTAGACCAAAAATCACTTTAAAAAGTCACCTTTGAAACAGTGGAAATCAAGAACTTAGCTCTAAAGTGATTTCTTAGTTGTGCATCTTTAAGTGTGATTTTATGTCTCAGTGTTTTCTTTGATTTTGGAAATACTGTCTTCAACATTACATTTTCTGGAAAAGAGAGGGCATAATTTGGGGCTCATTCTTTTATTTCTGTAATGTCTGCTGGTATCCAGAGTCATAGTGTCTGAAATTACTTGTACTCCATGAAGCACTGTCTCTATTTTGATCATGGCTGGAGGCATGGAATCATTAGTGGTCATTGAGCAAGGACTTTTGCTTTTAATACAAGTGTCTGGATAACTTGAAAGACTTTAGAGAGTTCAGATATAGTTCAATGTTGATGTTTCTAGGAGCATTCATCTCTGCCTTTGTATCTACTTTGTTCTGATGGTTATTTATTAAAATCTTGAGCAGCTGATGGCTAACACAGAAAATCTCACTCAAACAGAGTGAGGTTCAAAAAAGTTGAGTGGAGTGAAAGTATATTTGTACTGGCAGTGATTAGTGTTCTTTCTTATTTCTAAGCATAAAAAAAGGAAGAGAAAATGACAATTTGTAGAAAAAAGCTGATAAGACTGAATTCTAGACAACCACTTTACAAAAAATACAAAAATGTCTAAGCTTTTTTTTTTTTAGAATAGTATCACATTTACATTTCATTGGTAGAGTGTTTACAGATACCTTCCTGAATGATGATGCTGAATTTGGCAGTAGCTGTGTTAGAACATCTTAGAATTAGAAAACAAAACACATTCTCTTTGAGAAAAATATATAAAAATATTTTTCTTAATGTATTTTAAGACTTCGATATTGAAGTGTACTTTATCAAACAGAATTATCACTTCCTAATTGAATTCTAGGGAAAAACTGCCATGAATCATGCATAATTTTTTTATTATAATTTTTTCTAAATATTATCATTACCTTTGCACACTGTATATAATACAGGAATTTGTGTTTACAAATGAAGGCATTTTTGAAAATACCTGTAAAAAATTTTGCTTTTTTCCAGAATGTATTTTTCTGCTGCCACTAGGGGTTGCTCAGCTTCTTTCCTCTGATTAATAGCTTCAAAATGTAAATATTTATACTTCAGACATACACTTTCTTTCTTGAAATTGCATGCCTTGGACTCTGATTAGAAAAATAGTCAAGGAAGCTATTGTCCTTGTTCTACGGCCTAAATTTTGATATTTTAATACTTGAGTTTTTCTGGTGGCTGGCATGCCTGTGCATTGTGACTTCCCCTTTTGTGAAATAGTATTTATAATACTCTTACTAATAAAATTTATAATTTATAATGATTCTTACTGAAACCAATAGACTTCAGTAGTCTTGCTACGACCTGTCATCCAATGTAATTTCTGAAATTAAAGTGTTTCACTGTGCACATGCTTTGCAACCTAGCCATCCATTGAAATCCTTTGACCTCTCTTTGTTTCTGTTTTTACAGGCCCAACAGGATTATAAAGATTCCTAAAATTCTTTACTTTCCTACAGGGCAATAAAGTTCTATGTGAACCTTTACCAGTAGATTTACTGTGTTCCCTGCTTTACATCTCTAAATATTTGTACACATTCATCAGTAAGCCAAGAGTTTTAGTGACCCTTCTACAATTTTCCAAAATTATTTTGCATCAAGTATTGAGAGCAGTAGATTTTATTTTGTCCAATAGTTGCATCCGATCCACTACATCAAGTTTCTTTATGTTCATGACTGTGTTCCATTTTGAAGAATTTAATATTGCTAACTTCATTCACAAAAAAAGGTTTGTCACACAGTCCTTTCCTGGTTTTATTGCTTTCATAAATAAAATCTTTAAGGTGGAGCCGGTAGCATGGTCTTTAGCTAAAGCTGCATTCAGCTTTTCACCAAAAGACATTAGTCTCAAGGTGCTTAAAATTTTTTCGAACTGTTAACTGATTATATTGAAATTTTTCATTTCTGGTACCTGCCTTGAACTGAGTAATATAGAAAATTTCCACTAAAATGGCTCAAATGTGACAAGCAATAGTATTGTTCAGGTCTCTTTTTGTTTTTGTCACCTCTTTAATTTCATGGCCATGCAACATTATTATGGTCATTACATTTCTAGTACATTTCAGGAAAATACATTATGCCTGAATTAAACTGATAGCATAACATTTTATCCTTATCGTTTCGTTTTTTAAGCAAAATGCTTGGAAGTAAGAGCTAATTCACAGACAAAATAGGTATAGATTATCACATGGAGATTGTTCTTTCCTCTTCCCTCCTATATATGACCATAATTAGGTTACCCAAATGGTATCTGTGAAATCCAAATTTAAATCCCTTTCTGACTGATTTGAAGCAGGTTTTTTACCTTGGCTCTCCTTTGTTTCTGAGCATATTGTGCCACCATTGAATTACTTAGTAGCAGTCTTTCTATGCGCACCATTCCCCTTGGAAGAAAATACTTCAATATTTATTGAAACAGGAATGGAGCACCAGTATCATTTCTCAGAAACTGCAACCCAAACCAAAGGCTCAGAGGGTTATTCTTATATTATCTCTTATATAAGAAAAAATTGTATCTTACTGTACTGTGTTCATACATGCTACATGTAAAATCACAAAAATCTCTGAGAAATAATGAAGAATATTTTCTAAGTGATGTTCCACTGAATGGAAGCAGCAGATTGTTGGCATGAGTTGACCTGTAAGACTGTCAGCTGTTTGTGTTACTTTGATTTTGAGTTTATACAGTGTCTGTGAAATGGAAATGTTTCAGGTAACTGATGGGAAAACTGTAGTTTGACTGGAATGAGTTAAACAAAGGTTCCTTCTGCAGGAGGTGTTGTGTCAGTCTAATTCTTCAGAGCCATAGGCAAGACCAGCATGGAAAAAAGGAGTGCTGTGTACAGAGTCTCTCTGAAGCATCAGGAACTTGTAGAATGCTCAGGGCTAGTTAGAGGAAAAACAGACTCTGACAAGGAGGCTTAGAATAAAATGGCATTGAAGCAGAAGTCAGACTCGAGTTTGTAGAGACCATTCAACAACTTGAAATAGGTTTTTATGGTCACCTTAAATCTAGAAATGTTGGCCATTTTTTTTACTTGTAAATGTGAGTATTAACATTTTTATGTTGATCATTTAAATTATATGACAGATCTGAGTGATTTCCTTACTTATTTTCCTCTTGGCAAGGGCAGAGGTATTCTGTTCTCATTGGCTTTCAACCAATATTGTGACAAATGGCTATCTTCCACATTATTTCAGTAATCCAAAATTCACATGTGCTATAAAGACAAATTGAAATATATCTACGGACTAAATAATTCTACCCAAATACCCCAACTTGTTTTGATTGTGTATTCCTCAATAATAGATTTTGAGATTTTGGGGGAGGTTTTCCATAAAATAACTTATTCCAAGCTTGTGCTGTAGAAAATCACATGACAGTCTTCACATCTGACAGTCTGGAGTTCATTCAGTAGTGTCTTTCCTCAGTTCAAAGCCCTGCTTGAAGAGGTAATAATGTAGGACTGAAGCTGAAACAGATTTTCAGTACAAAAGGGGTTGTTTTAGAGTTAGACTAATACATGAATAACGTTTTGATTGTGGATAAGTTATGGTTATCATCCAAACAGCATAGCTTACAAACCACGGGAACAAGGAAGTTGAGACTGTCCTCTAATATATACTTGTTCCTTCTTTACAAGCATATAGTTTTTTCGTAAGAATTGCCATACATATTAGCAGACTATATTTTTGGGTTTACATTCATGTACATATATATGTAGGAAATACTCATATATAGCTATGCACTAAAGTATTTTCACCATACTTCATGACTGGTTTTGGAGTGATTTGTTTTACTGCAGCAGGGTAATATGTTCATACATAGCTGACAGGAAGGAACAGAGTAAAAAATAGCGGTATCAAATCTTTTGTGTACTGCAGTTACAGTAATACTAAGATGTTTTCTTGCAGGAAGGTTCTGGAAGATGTAGAGTTTGTGCATACGGGTCTTCCAGGACGCTGTATTATGCTAATGTGGTATTATCAGTCATAGTATATACTGGTGTTTCAAGGAGCTGTTGGAAAATCTGCTGTTTTCTCATGAAGATTAAAGTATCAATCTCCAAAGAAATTTTGCCCCTTTGAAGATCGCAGGTTTATTTAAAAGGATAAGGCTTTTGTGAATTGTAAAGCAAAAGGTAATTTAGCTACTTTTTTCTTCCAGTATTCTGTTTATGTCTTAGTAGTCTAATGGTTGCCCAGGTACCCAGAAGCCTAATCAACTATTTCATTATTTTTAATATTAATTATTATAAACCTGCAGCAGCACTTCTGTGGTATTTAGTATCTTGAGCTTTGCTGGGCAGTTTATGCCCAATACTTGTGTATCCCTATAAGGAAGTATGGCTCACCATAAATAAAGTGTAAAATACAGCATCAAACCAAACACCCAAAATTCAGAGGACAAGAATAAGCAGAGTAATTGGGACCTCTTTCAGAATACTGAAAGTCCTTGTAACAAAGAATTACACTATTTCAAACAGTGGCAAGATAAAAAAAAAATTAACCTTTAAATTCAGGAAGCTGTTTAGGGGGAGGTAGATGCTGAAACCTTGCACAAGTTCTTGTAAATCAAATCTGTAAAGTTCTTAGGAAGAATGTCTGACAAACAAATCTGATTGTAAAAGGTTGAATTTGTAAAACAGGTAACATGTAAGTCACTAATTTTTTTTTAAAGGTAAGTGATTATATTAATGAAGCATGAAGTCAATGTTGGCAATTAAATGAAACTGCCTTATTAGACAAATTTATTTCTAGAAAGGTATAAATATAAATATTAGAAAATGCGTCCAGGTGAATGAATTAGCCTTTGGGTTGCCGTGTATGAAGTCAGGCTTTGGACTCAGTGATCCTTGTGGGTCCCTTTCAACTCAGGATGTTCTATAATTCTAAAAGTATTTCTGTATGTGACCTTTAGGATTTCCTTATATAAATCCACCTTCTGCCCTGGCTGATGCTGTGTGGTGCACAAGAGTGGGACCATGATAAAACCTCTTCCATCTTTACAATGTGTTTATATTGCTAAAGAAAAAATAATGTTTTTTCACTGACTACAAAAATGTCTTTTTT
>VZRM01008322.1:2905804-2969284 GCA_013397955.1 Grantiella picta
AATAAAGAGCTCTGGAAGGGTAGTTCCTCAGTTGAACCAGAAATTACTTTAAAAAGTGTATTCACTCAGTGATTCATTCAGGAACTGTGTAGTGGTCAAATAGTATTAATCTATTACTTTTACTGATGCTGTGGCTCCAGTTCATTCAAATCTGTTAACTATAATAATTTAATCATTAAAATGATTATTAGTTAAACACTGAAGAACTTCTAGAATTAATATTTCATATCCATGCCCAGTTTTTCTGCATGACTATTTGCCTTACCGTGTTTTTCAATTATGCTGTACCATGCTGTAGTTATGTGACAAATTTGTGAGGTAGATGGTGCTTGCTCAAAATGAATTTATTAATGGGTTATAAACAAAAAAAGGGACTAATCCAGTATGGTACAGTGTCTCAACATTTAGTCATTTAACAATTTTAATAGTATTTAAACCTAGCATTACAACCTAGTATTTAAACCTAGCATGCACTCCTGGAGCTGAAGGACCAGATTAGTCTGTGAGAGTTGGACACCTGGGACAGATACCTGAGAAACAGCATGCTGAGTACTGAGATGCTAAAGCAACAGAGATAGGTTCAGCTGAAAATCTGTTTCCTACACAGTTATGTACATTTACTTCAGGGTTTATTAAAACTGGAAATCAGAATTAAACACTGGTATTCAGTGTTCAGATCACTTTTCTTTTAAAATCTTCTCATTGGATGTCTTGGTGAAATTGCCCATGTACGTATGAAATTAGAAATTAGTTCTTTTTATCCCAAGAACCTTGAACCTGCATCTGTAGCATCCTGGGATGATTTTCCAAACAGGTAAATCAGGTTCTTTCAAAAACTCATGGATTCCTAGATAGGTAGTTTCTTGTATCCTTAGCCTGGGAGGTGATCAGGCACCTAGGAGTTAGACTAGGAAAGACAGCAGTGTTGACACTAAGCTTTTCTCTGGTCATCCTGTACCTTCATGGCTTCTTTGGTGGGTTTGCCACAATAGAATGGATCTCTTGTGTAAGGTAAGCACCAAAGTAATTTCTCAGTGGAACTTGCTTTTTTGAGTCTGCCCAGATCTTCTGAGAAATCAGTATTGTGTAGTGCTGTGTACATGATGTTTTTCAAACTCACATGGAAATGACATTATTAATTTTGTAATGGATTTTCCCATTCCATAGTTGGTAAATTTCAAATGAGTGAAGTTGTTTAAGTACCTCACTGGATTTGAAAGTTAGTTTTGCGTCTCTAAGTCCAATGGTGTGTTTTACTTCACAATCAATGTCAAGTGTACCATGATACATACACACGTATAAAAAGCAAAGAATTTTTGTAAAGAAAACAGTTGAAATTATCAAAGATAGTGAGTAGTGTGAGTGGTGAGGGGCCTCAGTTTTCAGAGTAGCATTTTTTACAGCATTTTATCTTTAGAAGACTGTTCCCATTCACCTCTTGGAATAAAACAGTCAGCACTTCTTTTGCAGAAAGTGTCAAATACACATGTGGCAGCTCTTTAGTGTAATAACCTCCTGACAAAGTCCTTTGGCAGAAAATTCACTTGTCAGGTTCACTTAAAATTTTACTTGTTGCAATGTTGTTCTTTCACTGGCCTTATGAAAGATTTCTTAGGGTCATATTTTTCTCTTTGTTGTAGTGTGTTACTGTGTGCTTGACACAGCTGTTCTAAGTCCTAAGATATACAAGTGACCTCTTTAACTCCTGGAAGTATTCCTTTCCTAGGGATGTGGATATGTGTGGACAGAGGGGTGTTAGATATCATGCATTATAACATAAGATAATGCAGGCTACAGGCAATACAATAGATTGTACTTATAGAACAGGAAAAATGCAAATCCAGTAAATAACAATATAATACTCTATTAAAACTTTGTTTCCTTATCATCCTATAATATTCTCACAGATTAAACAAAATTAAGTCATTGGGGTTTCCAGGTTTACTACCCTGCACCTATTGATCACTAAAAAAGGATAATTGCTAAATGTTTTTTTTATTTCTGCAGAAGTAGTTCTAATTACATATTTTTACAAGGAAATGGGACATTCATTTGTATTACACAGTAGGCTAAAATGGGAAATATGTAAATGTTTTAATGAGAATATTAAGCATCTTTAATACTTGAAAGGATGAAATTGTATGATGCAACAAAATAAATGTAAATGAACTAAATTTGCATGAACTGAGTGTGTGTTTAATGAGATTTCCTTCTTTGTTCTTTAGTTCCTAACATTTCTGGATGCTACCTCAACTGCGATTTTGTTTTCCATGGGGTTTTGTTTAATAACGAGAAGACTTATTTATTTAATGTAGGATTAAGTCTATTTTCAACCTCTGGAGCACGACTGGGTAGAATTTTTTTAATCTTAATTTTTAAAATTCGCAGATTTTCTTGCACCCTCCATATCTATCAGTTTAAGATAGCCTGCTATCAATGGAAGGTTTTTAAAACTTGATTTTTACAAAATTTTTCTTCTGTCTAACTCCGTCATTTTAGAAACACATTTTTTGCTATACAGGTGTAGTTTCCAAATTAGACAAGAACTAAGTTTGACACCTGTAATTTCTTTTCACTGTTTTTTTTCTGTTCTGAAAATTTCAAAGTTAGTTCCTAAATTTGGCCTGATACAGAAAGCTTTGAGTATATGCCTTGCCTTTTCCTTGTTTGGGGAAGTTCAAACAGAGGTTAATATAATTTAGCAAAAAATAAATGTTAATAAATAATTAACAAAGTGTTATTTATTCTTTTCTATTAGAAAGATACTGTTTTGTATAGGTTTCGATTGAAAATGTTCCCTAAAGGGATCTTTCCCTACACTTGCTTCTTTGATCTTCTATTTAGTTTCTTTATCTCAGATCATAACTATAATGGAAGACTGCACCAACCTCTAAACATTTAGTGCAAGATAATATTTAGTTCAATCCTAAAAAGTCTTTCAGGACTTACTAAGCTTTTTCTTCTGCAGTTTAATATAGTTGTACTGCTATAGGTTATACAATATTAAGTTATAACAGTTTTATTGGAATAAAAAGTGTTAACAAAAATGTGCTATTATTCGCTAAAGAATTCTGTGTTTGGTGAGTTTTCAAAATATTGATTCTTGGTCATTGCTAGGGGATGTATAATCATTTACCTAGGTTAACAGATTTTGCTATTTGAAACATTTTCCATTTTAAGTCACCAATGAAAAAAAAAATCTTCATTGTTTAAGATTGCATATCTAATTCGGCTTCTCTTAGTTTTTCACACCAATTTTGTCCAACATAAGGTTTAAAATTACTTTGCTGCTGAACTGTGTGAAAGTGAACTTCCAGGAAAGAATGTAGGAGATCATGAAAATTGTTGACGTGCTTGTTTTCCCTTATGTTCATGTGTATTTCGAAGTCTTGTACTTAACAAAGTATGTATTTTCAACCATGTCAGCATCTCAGTGCTTGGGTAGAGGATCAATAGTGAAGAAAACATTAGTACAGTACATACAAAAGTTGTCCCACTGGTGTTTCAGATGGTGCCTGTTGCTGTTTTTCATCACTCCATTAAAATTTAATGAAAAGGTTGGGGGACTGGATGAGAATCCCTTATGCCCTGGGACTTGATCTGTCCTCATAGAACAGGAGATATTTTCTTCTTTCTGAAAGACTTGAAGAAAGAATTTCACTGGGGGGAGTTGTTAATCACTGTGGTTATGATAACCAAGAGACTTTTCTGTGTTTTCCATGACAAGGCTTCACTTCTCATTGCTTGTGGCACTTTGGATGAAAGAAACATATTCAGTCTAGTATTATGGAGAAGTTGCAGTTTGGGGTAGATCGCCTATCAAACTTGCATTTTCATGGATTCTCTTTCAATTTATCACTCAAGTACCCTAACGGAATATAAAAACCACTCTGTGTCATAGGGAAATTCAGAAACAGTACTGTTGTTTATTGATATTGCAGAATTTACATATAATTTAAGATTAAATTTGTTGAACTGTGCTGCTCTCTCCTCTGGATTTCTTCCCAAACTACATAATTTTCTTTTGCAATTTAACAGGTAAATTTTGACCTGATGGAAACACTCATGGGGAAATGACCACGAGTCATAAAAACACCAGGCTCAATATTGATTTAGTCTAAGCTCTCATTAATGAAAATTATTATCAGAAAAACTACATTTCTGATAAATCTGAGAGTTTGGTTTTATGCTTGTATTTCAGAATTTTCATCAAGAAGTCAAAGAAACAGATGATTCAGAAAGCTTGACGAGCCTTGACAGTCTTGAGGCTGGAGAACAGAATGGAAATTGCACAACACCGAGTGAATCATCTTTTACTACACAGTGTGACTGTGCCCTATACACTCCAGAAAAATGCCAGCCCAAGAATAATGGTTTGCTTCACACAGGTGAAAGTACTTCTAAAAAAGTGCATCTCAATAATTGTCTGAGAGATGTAGATTTGCAGCACTATCACAACATACCTATTCATGATCTTTTAGCTAAACATAATGTTCTGACGCCAGCTGAAGATGTAAATACTTCAGAAGAGGAATCATTTGCTTCTCAGAGATCTGGAAAAAAGCCTGCAGAATTCTCTACATCTGGTAAGCAAAAGAGCTCTGTAAGTCATGCATTTAATTTTCTGCAAAATATAAAAGGCAGAAGCAAGCCATCTTCTGGAACAGCTAGCACTGGTCATCCTGTTTTCAATCCTAGCAGAGCCTGTGACAGCCCTGATTCTATTCCAGGAGAAAGAGTTCAGAGTTTTAAAATGACCCCACAGGAGAGAACTAAATCTATGCAATCATCCAGTCAACCTATTGCAACATCTGTAATCTTATTTCCTAATCAGGGATGTTCCACTGGCATTCCCAGCACAGTTGATACTTTACCAAAGGACAAAAACAGTACAGGCTTTTTAAAAAATACCTCAAGAAAAATGACTGAAACAAAAGAAAAAAATATTAAATCTATGAATGATATTATTTCAGAAACATCTTTATTTCAGGACATACCAAATGCCTCAGTTCTGTTGGACATTAAGCAGCAGAATAATAAAGAAGGAGGAAAGGAAAATATAGTTGAAACTATGTCACTGTCATCTGATAGAGAGTCCAGTTCTGACACTTCTGCACAGGACAAAATCCTGAAAAATAATAATCTTGAAAGAAAAAGAGCAAAGTTATTCAGAAGTATTTTAAAGAAGGATTATAATTATGAACACAGTCATTTCAAAGCTGTGGTTTTGGACCATGGGATCAGATTTGGAGCTCAAGTCATGTCATCTATCAGAGACAGTTTAGAACTGGCAAAAATAAAAAGGAAAAGTGCAGAAAGTGAAAGACACAATAGGAAGATAAGATGGTGTGATCAAATTGATGAGATAGTAGTAGGAAATAATGAAAAATGCTGTGAAAAAAGCATCAGTGAAATACCTTCACAGCTGCAATGTGTTCAAAGTGCAAACAGTGCTGCTAAGAATAATTTAAATATGGTTGCTCAGCCTTCAAACCCCATGTTCATAAAAAGTCATCAGAAAAATTCTCATATATCGAGACCAAATATTAATACTGAAAAATCAAATAAAGAATACCCATTTCAGAATATATTTATGTCTACTGGATCCTTTTCTGCTAAAAAAGCTTGGATGGTGTCAAAAGATGAAGCAAGTAAACCCCCGGTATGTAGCAAAAATTCTAAAACTAAAGAAGGTAGTCAACTCAAAAATAAGGCAAAAATAACCAGAAGATCAACATCTGTAAGAGTCCAGTCACGTTTTGTGCCCAAGAAGAGAAGGGGCACTATGATCCAACCGCAGGCAGCTGCTGAAGCCAGCAAAGCTCGAAAAGCTCCAGGGAAATTGCTTGCACCTCACCCACCTTCCACACCTCTGCTGGGCAACAGAAGTGTTCAAAACACAGCCAGCCCTGGGTGTCAGTCACTGCCGCCTCCAAGCCTGCAAGCTACCACTGCTAGCAGGAATGATTTCAATGACAGGCATGTAGTGCCACCAAATCAGGTTTCAAATAGGAACAGTGCAGAAAACAGTGAGAATACTGCTGGTTGTGCTAGCTTGGCCACTATGATCTCTACACCTGACTGCAGCACGGCCAAATACGAACCTTGGGCAAAAAATACTTGTTCTGTAAATAATGTTCAGCCAAGCACCTGTCAAGATCATTCAGTAACCTGCACTGAGAGAAGACCTGTTAACACGGAAAATGGATTACATCTCCATCATATCCCAGCAGCTGGAAAAACAAGCACCTTCTGTCCTAGAGCACATTATGCTCGAGCTCCAAAGGGCTCTGCTACTAGTAAGAGTCATGTTTCTGGGTCTGGGGTGGGGGGATGTTCAGACAAAAGTGTTCTTCAAATACATTGCAAATTTGTTTTCAGT
This sequence comes from Grantiella picta, assembly GCA_013397955.1. Taxonomy (NCBI): domain Eukaryota; kingdom Metazoa; phylum Chordata; class Aves; order Passeriformes; family Meliphagidae; genus Grantiella; species Grantiella picta. The sequence goes on from VZRM01008322.1 coordinate 2,912,187, forward strand.
TAAAGCATCCATCCTTTCATCCATTCACACGACATAGCCAGTTTTAACAAGCTTTCACCATTTGTCATTGTCATTTCTATTCTAGTGGTGCCCAGAGGCTTCTCAAACGTTGATCCCCATTTCTAATAGCTCTCTGCCATGTTAAATGAAATGGAAGTATTTTCCCTGAGATTATATTCATGACTAATGAGCAGATGTGACAGGTGGTCTAAATAATGATATAGGAGGAAGTGACTAAGTTTATACAAGCAAGTTTTACAAGGTAACTGAGAGTCATAGCTTGTTGTCCAACAGTCACTGCCACATGTGAGTAAAAGAAATGTAGTTCTACTCTGTTTTTAAAATGTTGATGCTGTATATTGAGACTTAGTCCCAATAATACTATTAAAAGCTGAGTAAAAATTAAAGGTAAGTTAAAACGAAAGAGCTTCTGCCAGGCAAACTTTGCTCTGCTGCAAAGTATGTCTGATTTATAAAGAATTTTAAGATATTTGAGGAACAATCCTGCATTTTATTAAAAATTAACCTTGGGAACAATATGAGGGACAGACTGATTGGTCAGATATAGAAAGGATGTGCAAGAAATTTCTGGGAGAATAAACTTTAATCTCCTGGGTTTTACATTTCAGTTTACATTTCATGCTTTTTGATTTGCCTTGTTTGTCCTGTGCAGCCTAGCCATATTCTGTGCCTTGGGCAATGATGACATCCTTGTGCTTGTAATTTCTGTGTAGTGTGCTGGTTTGCTTCCTACTGAGGGCTGCAGCTGGAGCTCCTGACACTGTGGTCCCTACTTCAGGTACAAGCAGTACTCCAAACTGCTTCACATACTGGGATCACCCCAAGGATTGGCCATGCAACTCAAAGATACTTTCTAGTAGAATAATGAATACCCATAACTTTAAATGCCCTGCATTTCTAGTTTTATCTACAGTAATACATAGTTTTAACTATGGAGTGATTCAGAACAACTCTGTGTAAGAGCAGAGGCTGGCAGGTGAATATTCTTGGCCTAAAGCAGGGGTGGGAAAAGAAAAATGTTATCTGCTTGTCTGTTCCAGTTCAAAGTCAAACAGATGAGTTTAAATCTGCGTGACTTAACCTATTTAATTTTACGTAGGAAATTAATGAAGACTTGCATTACTACACCTCGCCTCCAGCAGAGATTCTTTCCTCTTGATGTTCTTATCTTCACATCAGATCAATGAATCAGGAAATGTCCTGGGTCCAAGTTGTGCACTACTAACACTGCCTTCACTGCAACTTTAAATGCTACATCCCCAGTGTCACATACCTCCAGCTCTTTTAGAGAATGGCTGAATAACCGCCTTTTAAAATTTATGTGGGTTATCCTCTCTCACTATCTACCTAAATTTTGTATTTTGAAAGTTTTTGTTTTAAATACTCCAGATAACTCTTACTGACTTGGTGTTATTTGTTCAATTGCCTGCAAATACTCATAGACACCATAGTCCGAAGTGCTAGCCTGTGAGACTGAATACTGCATTGCTCTTGAGTAAAATATCTGCAGAGTTCCATGAGGTCTGTGAAGACACTGTAGAAAATGTCATCTGTTGCAATGCTTGCCCAAATGTACAGAAAGTGAGAACCAGATGAAGAAATACAATTGTTGTCTGTGAGGATCTTAATTAAGTTTGGCTTCCAGGCTTCAAATTGTATATCCTCTGCCTGATCCATATTGTACTGTAGCTGAGTGTTAGAATTTTTAAGACCTTTCTTCTTCAGTCAGTAAAAGGCTTTAAAAATATGTTTAACCTTTAGCCTGTGACAAATATGGGGCTAATTAACATGCTTATAGTTAAATAGCAGTAGGCTGCTCAGTATCTCATTCCCATAAAGATACTATTGGTTATTATAATCTTGTCTTATATGTCTCAGAGGAATCTTTCCCTTGGCATTGATCTAGTATGTCTTGCAAACTAATTAAATCAAGTATTGATGCATACACTTACAGCAATCTTGAATTCTGTTTTTTCAGAAAAACATTATGTGATTGCTAATATAACAAGGGGGGGTCTTTTCACCTTCACTTCTTCACCTTTTCACCTTCACTTCTTCATCTTTGCTTTTCAGGTGCTATTCAGCACCATGCATTTTGTTACAATAATTTGCATATAAATGAAAGGCAGCCTTTCAAAGATAATATGTCTCATGTTACCATTGATGGCAGCAGCAAGATAACTAGTTTCAAATATGTTTCTAGGATCAGTTATTTGTTTTTGTTTTCTATGAAAGATAAGAATTCTGCTTAAATGTCACTGTAATGAGCACAAATAAAATTTTGTTAGAATCAGTAAAGCATCTCTTGGTAAAATTATGAACTGTACAATAAACTGCACGTATAAATATTTATTATGTAAATAAGTATGTAATTTGTCTTCCCAAGTTTAAATCAAGTAACTCTGCTTAAAGATCTAGTAACTGTGTTTACAAATAAGATCATAGCATCTCCTTGATATGTAGATTCCTGAGTTGTACATGAAAATACTAATTTGCATCTCCAGTTTGTGTGCATGAAAGTTTAATTAAGAACATAATTTTAATTTTGAAACTTGATGTTTCACTTTTGAAAATGTATTGCTACACCAGACAAAACTGAGATAAATTTGAAGTACAGTGTCTAGATTGGACTTCTCTAGCTGAGGGAAAATGCTACACAGCAGTACTGCCTCTTAAAATTAACACAAAGATGTACGAATAAGTAACATTAACAACAAAATGCCAAGCTGTAGAAATAACCTTTAAACCCATGACTTTTAAGCTTCACAACATTGTGAGGCCACATCTGGAATGCTGTGTTCAGTTCTGGGCTCCTCAGTACAAGAGAGACATGGAGATGCCGGGAGAGAGTCTAGTGAAGAACCACAAAGATGGTAAGGGGACTCATGGGAGCATCTCACCTATGAGGTGAGGCTGAGAGCTTGAAGTATTCAGCCTGGCGAAGAGAAAGCCATGGGGAATCTTACCAATGTCTATAAATACCTGGAAGGACGCTTGCAAAGAGGACAGAGCCAGGCTCTCTTCAGTGGTGCCCACGGAAAGTACCTGAACAATGGGTACAAACTGAAACACGGGAGTTTCCCTCTAAACATCAGGAAACTTTTTTTTTTTTAATTGTGAGAGTGACTGAGCACTGGCATAAATTGCCCAGAGACTTTATTGACACTCCATCCTTTGAGTCACTCAAAAGCCATCTGAGCATGGTCCTGGGCAATGACCTCTATGTGAGAGTGGGAGCACTATGTTTGAGTGGGAGCACTGGACCAGACAACTTCAGAAGGTCCCTTCCCACCTCAACCATAATGTGATTCTGTGAATCAAATAAACTTTGTGAACTACTACATGTTTTCTGCACACTGCCATGTAATCTTAATGAAAGTTGAATCCCTTAACATAGAAGATTCAGCAGCAGTCATTTACTGCATTGGACAGACTTTAAGATTATTCTCTAAGTGAAATTTATTTTCTAAAACATTACTTATTTGATATTTTGTATATCACAGCTCACCTTTCATGCTTCTTTTTACTTGGTAAGGTCACCTGGTATCTTTGTAGAGACCACTTTTATTATATGGGACTCAAACATGGGGCTTCACTTAACCTGCTTATTTCCACATACAATACAATTTAAGGAGATCAGATGTAAACATCTAAATGTGGACAGAGACATTTACTCATCTTTATTAGTTTTGTACTACTATGTTTATCATGTTGTTCACAAATTTATGGTTTACTTTTGTCTGCATGTCATTTAAGGTGTTGTTCCTGTTACAAGACAAAATCAGGGTTTTGACAACTATGAAAATAAACACCGAGGTTTTCCTGAATGCAGAAGACGAAGTGTTGTCTCTAAAAGACATAAGCCTGCTCATCATGCACAGGTTAGTATAAATACTATAAAAAATAAAAAGCTTATTTATCTTCAAAATGGAAAGAGTTTCAGGAATATCAAAGATTGATTCATTGTCATATGATTTTGAATCAATGTGCTTAGTGAGCTTGCTGTCACTGCTAATGAAAAGAATAAAACCAACTAGAATACATCACTATACTAGTATACAGTAATGCTTTTGCTCTTGAACACATTTGGTAATATGAAATAATAAACAGAATGTGTTCAGAAGGGAGTATAGTTACTTTAAATTATACTTAAAATATTCTTATAATATTTTTGATAGAATTCGTTATGTACTGTCCAGCTGAGTCCTGTTCAATCTGCATTTGATCCAGTGCAAAAGATGAAAAACATCTGTAAATCTGAGGAAGGTATAGTAACACAACTCACTTCAATGCTTTGTTGTACATAAAGTAGAATGACAGTGTATCCACTGGGTAACACAGCTTGTGCCTTTTGGCATCAGTGATTCTAAGTGAGAAAAGGTAGTTCTCTAGAGCTATTTTTTCCTGTAAATGTAAGATATAGCACCATATAGCATGATATCAATTGTTTTATAAATGCATTACAACATCTATTCAATTTTCATTCCATTTCTGTTTGATTTTAACTGTTCTGTAGCTGTATGTGTCACATATAACTGTATGATGTGGACAGGTATTGCTTGCTGTCATTATGTATTTCCAAACTCATTAAGATTTGCTCTGGTGCCAGTTGTAAGATGCATTAGTGTTCTTAATTATTTCATTTTCTACCATATCATGTTTATAGATTTTGCCACCTTTTTCTTCTTTTAATATCAATTTTGTGTGTTTCACAGACCTACAGTCATGAAAACGAGCACTTACTTTTAAATGTAATGAGCCCTTCTGATTTGAAGCTCCCCCTGTAATCTCTTTAGTTTCAGAAAGCACTGCTAAGTTTCTAGTGGCAGAAAAACTAGCCAGTACACCGATGGCAGAGAGTGAAATCCTGGCAGCCATGGACCATGTGGAGCCAGCCAGCCAGCCCTCACTGCTTAACAGGCCTCCATGTCCAAGCAGAAGTGCTCTTTCAGCAGAAGAACAGAAGATTTTCCAGTCTTTGGATTGTCTGGATCAAAAGCTACAAAGTAAGTTGGTAATAAATTGGATGCTACATCAAGCAGTTAAAGAACTTTATATTTTGTTGTAATGGATTCCTTTGGATTAAAAACGGGAATCCTGTGATAGAAATATTTTCTATATGATAGAAATATTTTACTATTACTATTTCTATTACTATTACTGTTATTACTATTATTGTTTACTAAATGCAGTAAACAAAGTATCAAAATCCTGAAACTCTTCTTTAAGTCAATGAAATTAATTCAAAATAATGGTGACTTTGTCTTGGTAAAAAATAACTCTAAATATGATGGAAGGACACCTTCAGAAACTGGCTTAGCCAAACTGTAGATGTTGTTTGTAAGAGATGTTTGTCAAAATTGTTCTTTCAATGTGTGTCAGGAGCCTCACTTGAAAATCTGTTTGAAAGCTTATCCATCTTATTTTTTTTTGCAATTATTCTTGCAAATTAATGCCGTCTATATTATGTCATATAGTCTTGCAAATGTAGCCCTTTATAATGAATGGCTTTTCATTTTCTTACTTCTGGTATTTTAGAATATTCCTCTTCTCCATGAATTCTGAAGGGTCAAAAATAAGTAGTTCTGACATTGCTGCAGATAAATCTGTTTAAGTGAATATCACTTGTGCAACCATTTTAAAAATGTGAAACTTACGTAAGTGTTCTCTACCTTGTTCTTCCTCTATGCCAGGTGGATTTCTTACCTGCTCTATACTGCTGCTTTTAATATGAACCCTCCAATCACAGTTTCCATTTTGCTGAAGAATGGGGGGGGAAAGTCTTTACTTGCTCTTGATATTTTTTCCCCAGTGATTACTTAGCTATCTCTTTCATTACTCATCCTATGATAACTACCACACTTGTAGAACAAACTTACTTCTTGAATCTCCTGCTACTTTAGGATTTACTTTGACCTATGTGATCATACAGGTCTTCCATTAAAAATTCACATTAGTTTGGCATAGTTCCAGTGTTTTGTGTACTCCATCCTTAAAATACTCCACACTTGAAATCAGTGGGGACCTTATGACTTAGTCTCTTCACTGGTCTGCTTACCTTCTCATGTGATAGGAATAACTGCTTGCCATTTGTGCTTTACATGGAATTGCCAGCTCTCCTGAGCTTTACATTTTCCTTGGACTTTTTTCATATAAAATTTTACATGCCAATTATTTGAGTTTATTAAAGCCTGCTTTCTTGAAGTCCATTGATTTCATTTTACTATTTCACTACCATTCCTTCTGGACTGCACCATTTCATGATCAGGTTACCCAAGTTTACCCCTTTATTGACTGGAATCAAACTAAACCAGCACTTATTAAACTTCTGCACGCTATCCATACATTTCTACATTGCACGGTAAATTGTGTGACTTTGAGGAAGAAGGCTTCAGTTTCCTATAAACTGCAACAGCAGAATAAAAGATCTTTGGAATTGTTTAGAAACTTTCTGCAGCTGTAGCTTACAATTTCTGCTCTGTCCAACAGTCGTTCAGAATTTAATTTTATCGTAACCTGTGGTTATTGCTTCCAGGCAAATGGAAATTAAAAATTCCATTTTTTTTTACCAGAGAGGTGTTTTGGTGTGATGTGCTCAAGTTAAAAAAATAGATATGAAAAAATAAATATGAGCATATAGAAACTAAATTTCCATATAAGTAACAGAGAAATGACAAAGAAATAGAGGGAAAGGTAAATTCAGCAAAAGAACTGGGAGCAAGAATGCTGAAGTCTTCAAAGGGTGAACAGGAAAACTGTAAGAAAAGTGCATAGGAATAGGAATATGAAAGAAACAATTAAAGAATTATAGGAATTAACAGATTGCAGAGTACGTAACTGTAAAAGTTAGTGTAAGACATACACATATGTACGTATCTCAGAAATTTAATTAGCTTGCCTAATTCTTTGGTGATTAAAATTGATAATAGAAAGCTGGGAAATTTTACAGGTAGACTTACATGTAAGTACCTGTAACTAAGTGTTGTAGGTACTTCCATGTCATACAAGTACATTGCTTTTCTAAACTGTGACCTTTTTGCACCCCTTTTTGCACCCTTTCTTCTGGCTTTGTTTTCACGTCTTACCAAATTAAGTGATTGAAACTGTGTAGCTTCATATTGGTCTTTTTAACAAATAGCAGTCAGTCACTATCCAATCTACATCTGGAATATTTGTTGCCGACATAGTATAGCTGGCATTCTTTTCTCTAGCATTACATTTCTTTATTTACTAAATTTTTTGTTCATGTATCTAGGTGCAAATTTTACAAATAGCTCTATGGCCTATACTTCAGCAGCTGTTGGTAGAGGAAATAAAACCAGTGCTACTAAATTACATTTTCACAATTTTCAGAAAGTTTTGAGTTGAATATTTGACTGTGAGTCTTATTCTTATTGAAGTATTTGGTTTACATAATATTCATTATATACTTTCATTCTTTTTATAGATGTTCAAGAAGCCATTACCAGAAACCCATTTGCTTCACATGTTTTGCAGATAAGCAGCCCTTAGTAGGTATTTCATTTAAATGTGTTCAGCTTTAATTTCTACAAACCAACCTTATGGCTTATTTTATTGTAAAAATATAATTGAAAAATATAATTGAAAATACTGATCTCTATCTGTTCATCTGGCTTGCCATATTTTCTGTTTATGTAAAAAAAGCTCCAACAAACATGAACTTTATAGTACTGTAAACAGGCTTTAACAGTTTATATCAGACTGCTTCATCCTCTGGTTTCATTTTCATTTTAGTATCTGAAGACACTTGCCAAGTCCAGGAAGTTCCAAGAACTTTTAAGGAACAGTAATTTAGTAGGGTCCATTTGAAGTATATATAACTCATAATTAATTTCCATTTCTTAATAGCATATAGAGAAAAGGGGTAGTTATGCCTGGCAGTGCATAAAATAATTGTTAATGCAAAGAATTTTTACTTTGACCTGAAGGTGTACCATTTTCTGGAAGTGATAGGTATTACCTTTCTTCAATAGGTATTTGTATTTTCTTTCATGTATTCTAGATCTGGTCAGTTTGAAAAAATATGATACCTGGAATTTAAAGAAATGAATAGGCAGATGAGTATCTGAAGTACAACGTTTACATTTCAAATGTTCAGTTTATGATGCAGGAATTAGTATTTATAATTCTGTATTACCAGTCTTCTCCTTTAGTATATATTTACACTGAAGAAAAATTACAGATATGACTATATACTCAGAAACACAGAATCATACAACTATTTAGGTTGAAAAAGATCTCTAAGATCATCAAGTCCAACCATTAACCCAGCACTTCCCAGTCCATCCCTAACCCATGTCTTTAAGTGTCAAATCTATATGACTTTTAAATACCTCCAGGGATGGGGACTCCACCACTTCCCTGTGGAGCATGTTTCAATGACTGACAACCTTTTCCATTAAGAAAATCTTCCTAATATCCAATTTAAGCCTCCCCTGACAACAATTTGAGGCTGTTTCCTCTTGTCTTGTCACTTGTTACCTGGGAGAAGAGACCAACCCTCACCCGGCTACACCCTCCTTTCAGGCAGTTGTAGAGAGTGACNACCCCCAGGCCCTGCCTAGCCACTCTGCCCCAGCCTGTAGCACTACCTGGGGCTGTTGTGTCCCGAGTGCAGGACCTGACCTTGGCCTTGTTGAACCTCATACAATTGGCCTTGACCCACTGATCCAGCCTGTACAGATCCCTCTGCAGAGCCTTTTGGCCCTCCAGCAGAACAACATTCCCACCCAGCTTGGTGTCAGCTGCAAAGTGACTGAGGGTGTATTCATCCCCTCATCCAGCTCATCGATAAAGAAGTGGTCCCAGCACTGAGCCCTGGGGAATCCCACTTGTGACCAGGTGCCAGCTAGATGTATCTCCATTCACCACCACTCTCTGGGCTCAGCCATTCAGACAGTTTTTTACGCAGTGAAGAGTGTAACCATTCACATCATAAGCAGCCAGTTTTTCCAGGAGAATGCTGTTGCCAAAGACTTTACTAAAGGTAAGCAATATGCACAGCCTTTCCTGCATCCATTAAGTAGGTCATTTGGGCATAGAAGGAGATCAGGTCAGGCAAGGAGGACCTGTCTTTCCTAAACCCATGCTAAGCTGGGCCTGATTCCCTAGTTGTCCTGTGTTGTGTGATCACACTCAGGATGATCTGCTTCATATACTTCATATACTTTACTGGATAAATTGTTACCAAAAACATTAGAGAAAATTTTTTTTAGTCATTACGCTTTTGCAACTTTCTGAATTTGAGACTGAAACACCCCCGGAAGTCTCCCAGCTCCTAAATTCAAAATGATTGCCTCATTTTCAAGTGGGATTGTGAAAAGAGTATGGGTGCATCATTGCCTTTCTTCTTGTGAATCTGAGTAGTAAGTGTGACTTGGAACTTCAACTTCCTTTCTTTTGCTTCCTATCTTATAAATTTAGTGGTTTATGGCTAAACAACTTGTAAATTTTGCAGTTTTCATCATAGTTACCTTTATTGAATCTGTGTTTTAATAATGCATTTTTGAGCTTGTTCTCTAGTCCCTCATAGTCTGTCGTACATTAAAAACAAAAAAGGGAAACAAAGCTGTTCTCTGCTCCAGTGCATTTTCCTGGCTTTCAGTAGTCTGAAGCCTTTATTGGCTCACTGGTCTGTGACAAAGCTTTCTCCCACTAATTCTTCATCTACAAGATTTTTGTTTCATGAATAAGACATAAACACTAGATATTACTCAGACTGTTCAGTCTTTAGAACTGCAAGTGCTTTGATGGACATTTAAGACTTGTCTTTCACTACAAGCATATATTTACATATTATAACAGATGTCCAGCTATAGATATATGTTCAAATCTCAGCCACTGGTTTGGAATTCTTCTTGATGATAAGAATGAAGTGTCATACAAGTACCCAGCTGCAGAAAAAGTACAGATGAACCAGATTTCATTAAATCTGCTAGGAGAAACAATGGGGTTGTAAATGTTTACTTCACCAAGAGAAGAACTTGCTTCAGCCCTTCTAGTTTCAGAGCACCCAAATAAACTATGGATATTTACTCAGTAATTTCTGTGAAGGACATGGTACTCTGTACTACCAACCTCTAAATCCAGATGAAGGTATGCAATTGTTTATGTAATGGAAAACAGATCACATGACACCATCAAATGATGTTGCTTACATAATCACATTTCTGTTTATATACATATATATCTCATTATTTTCTGTTTTTTTATAGACTATTCAGCAATGCATGTCCTCCCTTTGGGTGAGCCCTGCAACTGCCTCATAGCAGTACCAGAGTACCTCCAGCTGGCAGTCCACTGCAATGGTACATCAGACACTGGCATTATCTGCTACAGGATATTGTGGCTTTATGTACTTTATATGTAGTGTGTATACTGTTTGACACTACAAAATTAGCAACAAAATTAAGAAGAAAGCAGAAACTCAAATAATGAATGTTAATTGACTGGTAAGCACTTTTAGGATAACTAAGTCTATTTTATTCTGCATTTTAATGTGAAATTAATTTTTAAAAACCTGTCTGAATCGTTATGCCAGTTCTGGATTAAAGGCTTTTCTTTTAACCAGCATGATACCTAAATCTGTGAAGTTAGTTAATTGTCAAGAAATGGTAACTTTTTAACTTCCTCTTTTTCACTTCCTCTGCTGTTTTGGTACAAAGTAGATAAACATTCAGAGAATCATAAAATCAAAGAATTATTTTGGTTGGAAGATCATTGAGTCCAACCTGACACTGCCATGTTTACTGCTAAACCAAGTCCCCACGTGCCACATCCACATCTGTTTTTCTTAAAAAACAAACAGAATTGGTCAACAAATCTCAGCTGGTAATTAGCTGCAAGAAGCAACAAAACAATTTACAAAATCTCTCAATTTATAACTCCCTGTTAGATGCCTGATTTTCTGTTCGTATCTATACAGTAAGAATTGTTGGGTTGTCTGAGGGGTTAAGCACTCCCCTACTTCCACCAGAAATGTGCCTGAGCCCCATACAATGGTACTGCTAGTCTTTGAAACAAAGTGTGTGGAAGCTTAGGAGAGCTTTATTTCAGGAGTGGACTCAGTGCCATAACAGTGCAACCATGGGAACACGTCCCCAGAGGAACACTGGTATTCTCTAAATGGAATGCATCTTCCCAAAAGAAGCTCTTAAATGATTATTTGGCAAAAGTGTTTTAAAAGCTTTGTTGTTCCACATCATACCAAGGTCATCATACCATTGTCTTTAAAAAGTGCTGCCATTGCTTAGGAGGAAACCAGGCTGTAAGAAAAACAGAAGAGGAAAGCATGTGCCCATCATAACAATGGACAGTTTATGAGGGTTTGGAGCTACCTGCTGGTATGTTGTATCAGCAAAGACTAAGGTGAACTACATATACCAAATAGCAGCTGAAATTTTAAGAAGGTTTAGGGAAAGATTGATTTTTTCAATAAAATATTTTGAAGAATGGAATAATGAATAATAAATAACCTTTTTCCTCTAGCTAGGCATTGCAACATCTTTGGAGGAGAAATCTGACAGGCTTAAAGGGGCTTACTTCAGTCTGGAGCTGGTTAAGATAAACTGTATTTAAACATCCAAGTTGCAGATACTTGGTTTCTTACGATCACTGTTGCCATCTGTTCTGACAGTTCACCAGAAGAGGGAAACTATAGCTGAAGTCCACACACCTAAAGGATTTTGGAGTGTGATTTTCATTACTTACTGGGTCTATGGTGCTCAAATAAATGTAGAATTCACAGCAAAAGATGTGAAACAAATGAGCAAAGGGCATTCTGAGTTGGAACTCAAAATTGGTTTGCACTGAAATACTGAGCCCTTGCATCTCTGTTTGTAAGCAAACCCCTGCGACATTCCAGTATGGCAAGGATTTCATATTTAAATAGTGAGGGAAGGTTTCCCCACAGAGATTAAGAGAGGGGAAAGCAAATAATCCAAATACCAGAGGCCATGGATCACAAACAACCCTGCTGGTCAGCAAGCCAAGACACCAGCTTAACCAGGTTTCTACTCTTGTTCATCAGTTTAGGCGGCAAAAGCAAAGCCCATGAGTCAGCTTCCTCAATCACCTGAAGGCATTCTTTCAAAAACAGGTGCCTGCATTTACATTTCTAGGAAAATAGTTTCCAATGAGTTTTTTGATTTAGTTACAGGCTTCAACTCAAAGGTGATAACCTTGTTTCTGAGGTCACTTTGGCTCTTGTGACAATAGTGGAGTATAATTTTTGTTTAGGTGTCCAAACAGGGATACTCTGCAGCAGGAATGTGCACTATGGGAGTGAGCCCAGGGGTAGCAGCTGGATTCTGAGCACTTGTGAAAAGCCAGAGCAGAGCCTCATGAGGATGTCATTGACAAGCAGCTGCCCAAGTGCAGACATGGTCAGGAGAAGGCCAGGGTTAGAAGAAAGGGGCTGATGTTAACACATTTATGCCCCATCAGGGTTGCAAGGTGTGAAACCACCCCTGCCAAGGTCCAGCTTTTCCTCCATCGCCTGTGCAGCAGCCTGCAATGCTGCCAGGAAGAAAATTATCTACCGCTACATCTGGGAGGGCACCAGAGCCAATAGCCACCATCCACTGCAGCACCTGCAGCTAGGTTTTAGGATGGCAGGAGCCAGTGTACCTGAGGCCTGCTGTTGGCACTGGGGACAGAAGTGACAGGCATGACAGTGCTGTGGATGTGAGGGATAGGTGCAGTTGCAGACACATGGGGACTATGACAAGTCCTCAGTGCTGACAGGGACAGGCAGCGAGACAGGGACTGGCTGGGCTGCAGCTGGAGCTGCCACAGCGGCCTGGGGGTTCTGAACAAGACTAGACTCTGGTTCTCTTTTCTTGTCTGGAACTTCCAGCCAGCGTCATTAGACAGCAGGGTCCTTGCCTATGCTCATTAATAAGGTCTTGGTGGTGGCAAGAGCTGCAGCAGTAATGGGAGGGAAGAGGGGGACTGGGAGAAGTCAGAGACCTTCCTCAGTTTGCTTTCATGGCGGAAAAAGTATTTTCTATAGCTACCAGATTCACAAGCAAACAGAACTGCAGCCCTGTGAAGGGGGAAGGCCTTTTTTTAGGACCACTACTGACACCTGTAAATGATGTTTCAAGCATTTTAAACACAGTTTTGCAGCCAAAACAGGCACAAGTAAACCCTTATGACGGTGTTTGAGAACAGCCAACGTGTGTGTAAAATTGCAGCAGTGAACACTACTGTGCCATGCAACCACAGGCTGTTAAGAGGGTGCCCCAAAGCATTTGAGACTAAAGGGTACCCTCAAAATATGCATTTGCCTGTATTAGGCCAGTATAGAGTATACAAGTCTTGAGTTGTGCACCAGCTTCTTCGGTAAAGCCCTCCTCACAGGAGAACCTGACTGATACTGTCAAATTTTGCAGACAAAACGGGAATGACAATGCACAGTACAAAAGAAAACAGAAATGTGGGTGCAGAGTACCATCTAAAACATGGCTGGTGGTGTGTGGAATGATCAGACTCACTTCTCACCGAATACACTAAAACACATCTGCTCCATCAAGTAGACAGGAAGTACATTATCCTTTTTTCATCCTCATACGATATTCATAATCATCTGGCTCATGATTCCTGCTCTAACACCATTGCTTTTTAAGAGAGAATCCACTCAAAGTGAATTTGACCCCCTTTAACCAGAGGTTACTCCAGAATGTTTTTGGAATTGTTTTTCAAATCATAACCGCAGGATTCCTTCAATATTGACTATAAATCCCAAGCCAGCAACAATGGTGGCAATGATCCAGGGTGACAGAAGTGTCTGTGGGTGAAACGAATCTACATATAAAGTCTCTGTTATTGTATATATTAGTTTTGTTCTTGTTTTGAGAAGGAAGCAATTGTTTAACAGTTTTTATTTAATCTCTATCTAATAGTTTGTGCTCTTTCAGAGCACAAACAAGAAAGAAAGAAGAAAATTGGAAAGAAGAAAGTAAAATGAAGAAGGCAAAGAAGGAAAGGAAAGGAAAGGAAAGGAAAGGAAAGGAAAGGAAAGGAAAGGAAAGGAAAGGAAAGGAAAGGAAAGGAAAGGAAAGGGGAAAGGGGAAGGGGAAAGGGAAAGGAGAAAGGGAAAAAACCCACTTTCCTATGCCTTTTATTCAATTTTCAGCAATGTTCATATTTAATCTTCTTACTTGTTCTGTGATGAGGCTCTAAAAGATGCTGAATCTCTTAAATGTTGTGCCATCCTGCATTAGGTAAAAATGCCAGTTGAATGGATCATTGTCTGTTATTGAATGATCATTGAAGAGTTGTGCCATTAAGCAAACTGTAAAAATGGAAACATGTATTTCTAAAAAAGGATATGCTCCTGAAATAATTTATATTCATGGTTTTCATCAAAGAAAAGAAATCCACCAAAGTTCAGATATTTCTGTTTATATTTAAAAATATCACTCTTCACTTCAAGATAAGGTTTTGAGACTAGCCTAATAAGATTAGTCAAAAGCTATGTGAAATGTTTTCTTTCAGGTCCACTTAAATATTTGGTAATTTATTGCCCATGGAAATTATTTCTCCTTCCAATTTCTCAATTTGGTCAGCTAATAAAAAGCAAAATTCACATGATATATTCAAGAGGTCTGAACTCCATTCTCAGTTACAGGCAATGGGTTTGACATTGGGGAACATGGCCTTCAGAGGTCATTTGGTCAGAGTGCTGGAGTTATTCTCTCATGGTTATCCACATTACAGCACTGATCTCTGTGTTATCCAGTAAGCCCATGTCTCCCTTTGGAGAACAGAGCTCTGTGGGGATATGGGGAAAGGATGACTGTTTACACATAGCTTTCATGACATCGCTCTTAACAGCAGGAGGTACTAGGGAGACATACACAGGGTGCTAAGGGAGAACTTCTTTCCCTTCCTGTAGAGTGAGTCCTACCGCAGACAACAGGTGACTTGGCTGAAAGGTTGTGCATTTATGTTAAGTGTTTAACAACCTACATTTGGTGGAGCTGATGAGTGAGCTTGGGATTTCCTAGACAGCTCCTAAGCCAGTAATAAATTAGTAAGACTTTCCCCATTTTCTTGGATTGTTAGAAAGCTGGATGGAAATGTGAAAGCAATTATGTCCTTCAGAGCTCTTCAAATGACTGTACCATCCCCACACTGTGACTAAGTCCCTCTCTCTGAGATTGTCAGAGGGGATCATTCTTTCCTTCTGAAGCAGAATGTGCTGTAATGTCTCGTGGGACAACAGAGGCTTCGTGCATACAATGTGCCTTTGCAGACAGAGCTAAACCTTCCAACTCAGTGCTCTTATTACACATATGTATGGTTGTTTTATAGAGGGATAGAGATATATAGGGTATGCAGAAACAAATTCTTATCCTTAGTAATGAGCACTGCTTCTGACAGTGCTTTTTTCTTTTGTATTTAGATTCCAGGATGTGGCACACTATAATGGCTGCTTCTGTGTTGTTGCTGCAAAAATACCCTGCTGCAAGCGAGGGTTTTTGTCTTCTTTCAAGGGGGGGTTGTAGACCAAATATGGCCCAAGCCTGTTTGATAGTTCTCTCGTAAATGAAATGATGACAATCCTCTTGTGACTAGGAAACATTCCAGAGCCGGGGTGTAGGGTTACACAATGGTACAGTGTCTTGCCCCTGATTTATAATTTGAGAAGCAGATTGTGTTCAGACAGAATGTAAGTTGAACAATGAGGTTTCTAGTCCTGATCTCATTAACAGAGATTTATACCAAGAGGCTATTGTATCTTGTTCTTTTGCTTTGCCATGCCAGCAAACATTCATAAAGTTATTTAAAAAAGAAAGCTTCTGTCACACACTTAGGTCAGAAAGTTCTCAGGAAAATAGCTAGTCAAATACAAAGTGGTCTCAATCTGCACTTAGCTAAGGCTTATGTTTCTGGCCTTAATAAGTCTCAGAATGATTACTTGATCAAACATCATACTCAAGCATGTAAAGATTTGTGGAGATATGGCTTAAAATGCTTTTTCACATATTTATGTTTATTCATGGTTGAGTCACTCTAAGATAGCTTATTATTTGCAAATCATACGTAATCACCAGAAGAATGTTCTTCCAGTGCAGAAGAACCAACAGAAGGTGAAATAATAATAACATCCTGAGAGCTACTTTCCCTCCTGCTGCCCCAGAGTCTCTGTGCTAAATTAAAGGTTATAAAGACATGGCCTGGAACCTGCTCTTTGTCGACAGCTGAGTAGTCATTGTGCATCCAGAAGGGGATGTGCAGCACATTAATTAATATTTCAGTAATGCTGCCTGGCAATTTGGCCTGATTGCCAGTAGAAAGAAAATGGAGGTTCTTTTCCACACTCACTGTGCTAGAAAATAGACTGGCTTATCCGTATGTGTTGACAACACAGCTCTGAACCTTGCAGACCAATTCTGCCACCTCAGCAGGAGGCTGTCTTGGAGTGTCACAGCAAGACATGAAGTCACACAGAGCATAGCAAAATCCAGCACGGCTCTTAGGAGATTAAAGGGCAGTGTATCTGGAATACAGGAGGCATCTGGCTTCAAAGTGCCACACAGCTGTCATCACCACTTTCTCATACTCATGTGAAGCTTGGACAGCTCATCATTATCAGGGCATGTGACTTCCCAGTTTCACCTGCACTGACTACTGTGCTATTGCTGGTATAAATAAGCACACAGTGCAATTAGCTTGTTATTCAAACTCCTGTCAAATATCAAGTGCTGTAGTAATAGTCCCGTGAGCTCTGTTCTCCCAGGCAGCTGATGCACATGTCAGATGAGAGGCCCCTCAACCCCAAATTTGATGGCCAGTATCCACATATTAAAGACCCTAGAGTAGGTGAGGAGACAGGGCAGCAGAAACACGTCAGGCAAACCTTCAGATGGCAGCCAGCTCGACGTCACAGAAAACTCCTGCTAAATAGCATCTCCTGTTGCAAAGAGCTTGGATCGGCCAGAGAGAGAAAGAGTAACGCCGGTCTGCAGTACAGGGGCATGGTGGAAAGTGGGTGTTGTACAGATTGATAGCACACCTTTGGTATGTGCAGTTTGTACTGTGAAAATAGGACCCAGTAACGGCACGAGAGCTTAGTCTTTGCATGTTGGATGAACAGCAACAGTCATCCTTAAATCCTGTGGTGGAAGTGTGGCTAGACCTTCCATTTGGTCTCCTCTGCCTGAACTCCCAGCAGAGTTTAAAAGAAATGATGTGATGTCCTCTGTTCCACTCCCAACCTCAGTGTTACAGAAGAGTTGCACAGAATTTTTTACCTTAATTTTTCCAACGCATTTTGAAATGGATTCAGGTTATCTCAGCTTCATATCATGTACCTTTGTTCTTTGGTAACCCTGGGGAAATAGGAACAGGCTGCTCACTTTTTCTGTGCCCTTCAATCTTTTGCAAGTTTTTCCAGAGTTCAGATTTTACTGCAATAGCAGCTTGTCTATCTTGCTAATGACTTGTCAATGAATGCCAGACAGCCCAAATACGGAATAATTAGGATAGGAATGAATGACATTTTCTAGCCAATATATGAATGATAAGCTTTAACTAACTTTGGCAGTCTTCTGCTTAATCCATACCTTTTTTCCTTTGGCTGAACATTTGGTGTTAAGTGATAGAAAAAGGCAAACTTTTCCTTCGTTTTTTTCCTCCAAATGTTTAAACTATTCTTTATCTCCCACAAAAGCCACACTTCCCATAAATCTTATTTCCTATCAAGAAAGTTCTCCTTTACAAGTTTCCTATCCAAGTGCAATTGATTTCTAGCATTTTACACTTCCTTTATTCTGAAGAGCTGGAGAGACAATCCAGACACTTTGTTCTACTCCAGTTACTAAAGCTCTGTCAAAGGGCAATGATCTGACAAGGCAGTGCTTAAAGCAATGAATCCTATGTTAAATCTTCACAACAAAAAAAAGTTTTCAATTGCCTTCTGTATTTACCTTCTTGCTCTCATCACCATTCACACGCAGTGCAGCACTTATAGCAGGATCACCCAGCTTCTCCTCTGAAAACTGCCCTTTTCGTGTTTCTGAGGACCTAGCCCCAGAGTAAGAAAAGCAGGGCTGAGGTCAGGCAGGAGAACTCTATGATAAAGTTTCTGTCCTCAGCTTTGGAATCAAGCTGTGCAATGTGTTGTCTTAAATCATGTTTTGTATTCACATAATCAATATGAAAAGAGCCATGTTATTAGATCCCCACACTGTGATTTTGAAAAAAGGTAAACTTGACAGAAAGGGTCCTACTGGTAAGAGCAAATCATTATGGCAAACACACTGTCTGAGGATTAGATCTCTATACAATAGGCTACCAGGGCCACCTCCTCAACCCTTTGCTCTGAAATGTGTTTTCCATGTTACCTGCATTTGTTAGGTGTACTCTATGGGTACCTCATTTTTCAGAGCATGTATATGAAGGGACATACAAATTTTTAATCTCAAATGCCTTAGACCAATGACTGATGCCCAGGTAGTCTTTTGCCTCAAGGTAGTAGGATTTCTGTGTATGGGTGAGAACCAAGCTTTGGGTATGGATTAGCTACTGGACCTCTGTCCTGGCCTTATTTATCCACTTAGACACATGCACGTCATTCTGAATCTTTCAGAGGCTAATACCCTTGGGAGAACTAAAAAATTCGTCCTGGCTTCTAGTCACTCTAAGATAGGTAGATAGATAGATAAATAGACAGACAGATAGATAGCCCAATAGTCATAGAAGTTGTGCTGTCTCATTATCTCAATGAATTAGGACAGAGAAGAGGAATATAAAAGACTTCTCCAGCCTATTGAGGTTACATTCTACTCTAATAAATGAACATCTGTTTCCTGAGTCTTCTCCTGCCTTTGCAATGGTCCAACAACATGGTCCATTCTCAGTGCCATTGAAGCCTTATGCACTGGACTTTGCTCTTGTTAAAATCATAGGGTCATTTAGGAGGGGGAAAAAAACCCTTAAGATTAGTGAGTCAAGCCGTTGGGCCCCTTAAGGAGTCACAGACCCCATCTGTCCATCCTCCCCATCTCTGGAGATTTGCATCCCCATGGCTCAGCTGTACTTCACAGCCCAAAACATGTTAATAAACACCCAGGGCTGGGACCTGAGACACCTCAGGGCTCTGACTCACAAGCCGTGTCATGGACAGCATTGGAAGTAAGACACAAGTGTTTTGCAGGCTATGCTCCAGGGCTGTTACGTAGGGGACATTCAAAGGAGAAATTATTGGCTAGAAAATACACACTTGCAAAAGAGAGAACCCCTATATGCTCTCAGTACTCACCCACCTTTTCCTCTTTTCAGGGATCTGGTAGATGTCTTATGCTCTTCTGGCCATGACTGCATAACAGGAAAGGAGAGGAAATGGCACGATAATAAACACTACACAGGGACCATTTCCAGTAAGGAAATCGTGCCTGGCACTGGATGTCAAGACAGTGGCTACACAGATACATAAATTCTGGCTACACACATTAATATCGCCAGGATTTATGATTGCAGCTAAAATAATCTTTTTTTCTTCCCAGTTTAGGCCTATTTTTAAAATTTTTTTCTCTGTTAGTGTCATTAAATCCATTGCCAGATCAATACCTAAGGAAAATGGTTGCAAGGCCAGAGGCTGAGACTTCTGTAACCAAGCTTTGGCAGGCTTGGAGAAGGCTTTGGCAGGGAAGGAGAAGAATAAGGGAGGAGGAGTTTCGAACTCAGCTAACTATGGCAGAACCATTCCCAGGAGCCCCTGCAACAAGGTGCAAAGCTTCCCAAAAGCCATTTGGGTACATACAGTAATTTCAACAGCAATGTCTACTGAACTGTCTCCAGCACACCTGTGATCTAAATGTTTTACTTGATTGACCACATAGTGTTCAGTGCAATTGTTCTTTGAGCAGACAAGTTGGAGAGCATACTGCCCCTAGTTTTGTGTTACTTTTTATCAGCACTTGTAGCAGACTAAATCTCATCTCTTCTTTCATCTAATAATGCTGTGGGGTGCATGTTGTTTGAGAGAGTCTGTACAAACATCCCAGAATCAAAGAATCATAGAATGGTTTGGATTAGAAGGAGCCTTAATGACCACCTAGCTCCAATCCCCCTGCCATGGGCAAGGAACCTTCCATTAGACCAGGTTACTCAGAGTCCCATCCAGACTGGCATTTGACTCTTCCAGGGATGAGGTGTCTAAAACCATTCTGGACAATGTGTGCAAGTGCCTCACCACCACCACAGTAGAAAGTATTTTTCCTAATGTTTCATCTAAACCTTGCATTTCTTCAGTTTAAGGCCATTCCCTTTTGTCTTATGGCTGCCTGTGGCTGCATAGCCTTGCGAAAAGTCCTTCTCCAGCCTGCATATAAATCTGCATATAGTTTTGCATTTTATCAACCCAAATGATGAGAACATCATCAGGACAAACTTTGCCTGAATAACATACAGAAAACTGTGCTGAAATTGAGGGTGGCTTATCTCCATTCCACATCCAATGTAAAAACTTTTTGAGACCAGTTCTAAGTTGTTCTGAATCTACCACTAATGGAGGAGCAGAGACCCCACACAAAAGAACGTACTTTCAACACAACACCAGCACAGCATGACGAAAGTCAGTACCATCTTTCTGCAGAACACCTAACAGCTCTATTTTCTGAGGTCCTTTCATCTGGGATCAGTTATTCCAAGAGAAATAAGTACCAAGATTTTTTCATCTCTCTTTGCAAGTGGCCTTTCTTGGCTAGTAGGATTTACACAAACAGGCAGCTCCAGCAAAACACATTTCAAGTTTCCTGTTGGTCATACCAAAGATTTTTAAATTAAACTGTATGCAGGACAAAATCTTTTGATTTTAAGTTTAGATGAAGGAGATTGTTATAAGACATTATATGCAATTTGTGTAGGTATGATTATATTCTAAAACAGTCAGATAAAATAGATCAGATGCCATTTGGGGAGTCAGATGTCCCTACTAACTCAGCATGCTGATAGCTCAGAAACTTTTACTCACAGGTTTTTTAAATGTTGAGGGTGTGTTCTATGTGGAGGGGAGTGTTATAAAAGGTATTTTTCAATATTCTTATATTATTATATCAAAATATGTAATAAGTATTATAGTGTATATATACTAAATTGTATATATCTATTATTGTATATTTCTAAAAATATAATTGAACATTTAGTTATATATGGTTTCTTCTGTGAAATGGGAAGTCAAGAAAAAGCTTGAGTTTTATGGCTTGCTGCATGGAGCTAGGAACATAGAAAACATAGGAGATTTCTTTTGAATGTAAAAGCAAAATTATTCTGAAAAGTGGTACTGTTCTCTCAAAAATACCGTAATCTGGCTTTTGTACTATTGATAAAAATCCAAATTCAAACCAAAAATTTTGCACTGACATCCTTATCATAAGTGCTTTTTTTTATTCTATTTTTTTTTTTTCATTTTGAAAGGACTGAAGGTGAAATAAAGTATTCAATATACTGAGATGAATAATTACTTGTACAACATTATAATAGCCCAAGTTAGGGACAGGCTTCAAAGTTTACTCATTTTAATGGAAATTATGTGTCCATATTTTTATGAAAGATTTTAAAAACACAGGTATGATCTATAGACCAAGCACAAAAGCATTTGAACAGCACCCAAAAAGAGCAATTGCACAGAGCACATTGCAGCAAATTGAGGTGAATCCAATGGCAGTACCTAGTTCAGTTCCTGAATACCAAACTGTAAATCATTTACAGAAATTTTGCAGAAAAGACTTTAACAGACAATGTAACTCTTAAAATAATTCAGATTTCCTCAGTCAAAATTCTTATGCAGTTATACGTAGCTGTCAGCCACATTACCCTGACCCTGAGAGCTGACAACAAACACACAACTTTGTGGCAGCCCTGAACAGTCCTATCAATTTAGTTTGGCCCTGCATACAACATCTGGCCCATAATTAATACAGCATTTTAAAATCCTTCTGGTACTATAAAATCCAAGACATATTAAACCAAATTAGTCTAAAAGTTACTGGGTTTTTTTTGTTTCTTCTGGAGAAGAAAAAATCTGAAGGGTTAGGGAAGACAGAGTTATTGACATATTTTTAAAAGCCCGAGTACTGAATTTGACATCTCTGCCAATTCCACAGATCTCTTTTGTCCTTAATAAGACAGAACTCACACATTAGCCTGTGGGGTATCAGATGACCCTTTTGTGCTTATTCGTTTCCTATAAAGAACGCGACTCCTGTGGCCGCTCGTGTTTCCTTTGGCAGCTGAGAAGCCAGAGATTTAACATGCCATAAATCTGCAGCTGTAGCAGAGCGTGGGTCCCATCAGGTCCATGAGCACTGTGCTTGCTCTATGCTGAGGAGGGGCCCCAAGCTGCCCCCCTTCCCTGGGCCACCAAGTGTCACCTACATCCCACTGAGGTCTGCGCTCCTACCTTTCACTGCCTGATCATCATGGGGGCACTGCACATAAGCAAAAGCTGTGCCCTGATAGACTGCTGCTGCTGTGTATGGATTGTTTCAGAAAGAGTGAAGAAAATATAAAAAAATAATTGTATGGCATCATTGTAGACTGAGAAATTAGAAGCTATGTATGTCTCCTGTAAATGTGCAGAGTTTATGTGTGAGAATACTGCCAAGTGCTTCCTTTATAACAAATGGAGAGAAACGGACAATTTCACCTGTTCCTATATATCTAAAACAGGTCAGATGAATCAGTCCTTAAAAGTATTTATTTGTTTCTAATGACTTGAAAGAGAGCTTGCAGATGAGCTCAGCCATAAGCACCGTATAGAAGTTAGGTGACATGCATGCCATTGGAGACAGACTCGGGAGAGGTCTACTGATTTCTCTTCACTTTCTCTCTTGGCATATTGTGCTGTTTTGTGAAAAATTAGATCTCAAGCTGAGATGACCAAAGTTGGCTATAAAAGGACATATAACATGCAAACATGACGATCACCAGTGCATATGCACCTGTGCCATATCTTGGGCAAAACTGGTCATCTTCTTGCAGGCAAAACTTTGTTTACTTGCAGCCAATTCTCCTTCATCTGAGACACTTAAGTGTCGAATTCCACAAGTAAATGGAAAATCATGTTGCCAAACCTGAAATGAGAAAGTTTGACATATCTGCATCCTAATTCCGATTGTGTCCATTGCAGCTGGCACACTGAGTGTTCAGAAGCTAAGCTGGCTCTGCATGGATCAGTTTGGCTGTATCTGTCAGTAAATAAAATGGATCAGAGACAATGCTCTGGCCTCAAAAACAAGTAGCACACTACAGCTTGCAACTACACAGCTAAACTCTTCTTTCCCCTCAAGCAGGTGGCTTTATTCATGTTGCATTGGGGAAGAGTCCCAGGACTGTGCCACCAGTTAAAGTGTACAGACCATCAGTGGGTCAGTGCCTAAACCCATGCCCTCTAACACCTCATGTTTCCAGTGCAGCTGTAGAGGCTGTTTGAGAGTCTAATGAAATACATAGGCTCAGACATTCTGTCCTGTAAATGTGGATTATGGTTTCCATCAGTCAGCCAGATCATATGTCTCTGTGCCTAGGACATGGTTTAACTTCAACAAAGATAATCTGGCCATCAATTTGGGACAATTGGCTGTGTTTTCAGTATCATATCAGTTGTGAGCATATCAACAGAAATCAACACATTCAGTATGCATATTCAATATTTACTGTTAGTGGAGTTTTGATATTACACCTTCCTTAGTCTCTAGACTCAACCTTTCAAGGCAGAGTTTTCAACGTTGCCTAAATAATTTTTATAATCTAACCTAACCAACTCCACTTCAAAGGTTTGAGTAACTCTAGATAGAAGATTTAACACAAAGGAAAAATGTTATTTCAAATTTAGTAAACACAAAGTACGCCTATACTATCTTGTTGGTATCTGATGGATTTTTGTGCCTAAGTGTTATCTCCTGATTGTCCATGCTACTTAAGTGTTAGTTCACCCTCAAGCTTCATTCTGAAGCAAGCTTAGTTGTTTATGGGCTGGGAAGAGCTAGGCAGAGAGCAGGAGATAGTGTGTACCAGTGTCCCACCTCCATATTGCATGAAGATACAGTGCAAGTGTGACTCATGTCGGGTTTGGTTTGTTCCAGACTAACCAGTATTTCAGATGGCCTCAAGTCCTAAGCCACCCTTGGTGTTACACAACAAAAAGACATATCTGTCAGCCTGCAAAGCAGCTTCCCAACAGCAGCCCAGGGCAACATCTTAAAAGGACCACAGTCAAATCAATGTTTCCATTGTTGGGAAGATTTCTTAGCAGCATTTTAATATTATATTGAGTGCCATTGCACGATCTGGTTTTATACAAACGGGCACAGTGCTAATTTATTTCTTAAATCTATCTGTGTATCTATGTATAGGCATATGAATTTTGTCTCCCGTGTGTGTGTGTGTGTGTGTGTACATACAAGCAGGAGGGGTAACCAACCCTTGGCTGCAGGCAGGCGCAGCTGCCTGGGCTATACCAAGGTACATGTGATCCTTTTAAGCCCAGCATTCAACAGAATCCTTTGTGATTCTTGATTGCTGTGACCATGATCTTGAGAAGCAGGTCTCTGCTTTGCTTCTCCAGACATGAATATCCCTGGGAGTCTTCAGGAGGAGCCTTCTTTCTAGGCTGTGACATGTACCCTATAGGCTTACTGGAACAGGCTCCCCAGGGAAGTGGTCACAGCACCAAGCCTGAGAGACTTCAAGAGTGTTTGGACAATTCTCTCAGGCACATGGTGTCATTCTTGGGAATGGTCCTGTGCAGGGCAAGGAGTTGGATGGATGCATCATCATTGGTGCTCCAGACACTTGTTTATAAGTTTTCACAGCAACTGGATACATTTTTCATTAGGGGATCTGTACTGCCGAATCAAAGGGGACCAGGTAATGAGCTCAAGCATTCACACTTACTGTCACACTTCTTAATTCTTACAGCTCTCCTTGACTCTGCTTTGGAGCACTTCATCTGTCACTGAGAGAAGCCAGTTATAGAGGGAGTTGACCCTGTGGAGTGTGGACACAAGCCAGTCAGTGCTATTCAGCTTCAAGGCTTGAATCAACTCAGCAGTGTAAACACAGCCAAACAGTCTGTATGTTCAATGAGATGAAAAGGAGCAAACAAAAATTCTGATTCTATTTAATGCCAATTTACGGCTCTTAACATTGCCTTTCCCACAAATCAAGCAGTTGTATTGTCTAGCTGAGGGCTTTTGTCCAATGACAGGATGAGAGTCTGAGAAATCTGTCTGTTCTGATAATGTTGCAGGGAGCGTTCACATTTACTATCAAGGCTTCACTAGGACATAGTCAACATGTTGATTTTGCTAAAATAAATGTCTGGAATAAAGGAAGACACTAAAAATAAACATGATCCTAGGAAGGGCATTCACTTTATTTTTCCCCAGAGAGGAAGAGGTATAGCTTGACAGCATTTTAAGTTGGTTGCTAACAAAATAATGAACAGGAATAAGCCAATTCTGACTATGTTTTCAATTACTTTAGGGAACTTCGTGCCAATGAGCTTGAAGTTTTTCTGTTAACATCTGAATACTTCTATGCAGGGGCCACCTTACTCATATGACATGACCTTCAGTGCTTCCAATGTAATCAAAGTTCTTTTACAGAATCGTAGAATAGTTTGGGTTGCATATGACCTTTAAAGGGCATTGTGCTGGTTTTGGCTGAGAGAGAGTTGATTTTCTTCATAATGGCTTGTATGGGGCTGTGCTTCGGATTTATGCTGAAAAGTCTGTTGATGTTTTCATTATAGCTGAGAAGGGCTTACAGAATAAAGGCCTTTTCTGCTCCTCACCCCACTCCACCAGCAAGGATGCTCAGGGTGCCCAGGGAGCTGGGAGGGGACACAGTTGGTACAACTGACTCCAACTGACCCAAGGGATATTCCAGACCAAATGGCATCATGCTCAGTATGTAAGGTGGGGGGAAGAAGAAGGAAGGGGGGAACTGTTCAGAGTGATGTTGTTTGTCTTCCTAAGTAACAGTTAAGCACAATGGAGCACTGCTTTCCTGGAGATGACTGAACACCTGCCTGTCCATGGGAAATAGTGAATTAATTCTTCGTTTTACTTTGCTTCTATGTGTGACTTTTGCTTCTCACATTAAACTGACTTTGTCTCAACCCATCAGTTATTTCATTTGCATTCTTCTGATTCTCTCCCCATCCCACCAGGATGGAATGAGTAAGTGGCTATGTGGTTCTCTGATCATTTTTGTGACCATTTTCTGGATCTGCTCCTACAGATCCATGCCTTTCCTGTGCTGAGGACCACGAGCTGGATGCAGCACTGCAGGCGGGGTCTCACAAGAGCAGAGTAGAGCAGCAGAATGACCTACGTCACCCTGCTGGCCATGCTGCTTTGGATGCAGACCAGGACATGAATGTCTTTTTTTGGCTGCAAATGCATGGTGCTGGGTCATCGTACTTGGCCTCATTAATCTTCATGACGTTCACATGGGCCCACTTCTTAAGCTTGCTAGAGTCCTATCAGGGACAGAGACCCATCCCTCAGGCGTGTCAACCATGCCACTCAGCTGGGTGTCATCTGCAAACTTGCTGAGGGGGTACTTGATCCCACAATGCTACTGTCCCCCAGCAGGACAAGAGCCTGTGAGTGAGATGCCTCCTGTAGCTGGAGCAAGAAGGCTTCACCAACAGGCTTCTCTTGATCAGGCAGGCTGTAGGAGAGACCAACCATGAGGTTCCCTCTATTGTCTCAGTCTCTTGATTCTTACCCATAAGCTTGCAGTCTGTTCATGGCTATTTTTCAGAGAGATCTCTTTGCACTCTGTCATACACACACCTCTTGGTGTGGAGAGCAACCTCTTTGATCCTCCTTCCTTGCCTGTCTGTCCTAGACAGCTGCAGTCCAGTTACGGGATTTGACCCACCAAGTTTCAGTAATGGCTACAGTAATAGCATCTTACAGCCAGATGATTTGCTAGAATTACTGTTCAGAGAACATTAGATCATAGATCTAATTGTCTGATGACAAATAAAAAGACAAAAATATATCAGAATGAAATATTGCTTCCCGGGATCTCGTGATTATTCCTTGAGCTCTCAGCTGTTCCCTTAATAGGTTTCCCTGTGTTCTAAATCTAACTTTTAAAAGTATGTTCTGTAAAATCGTGTATTAAGATTGTAAACCTAAGTATCCACAAAAAGTGATAATTTTGCATTTCAAGGTATTCATATATGAATTTGACTCAGGTCCTTCTGCTGTTGAAATTAAAGGCAGAACTCAGTAACTGTGATGGAAGTAGCATCTGAAATATTTCCAGGGAACTAAAATGGAGAGGACAAGTGGCTAGGAAGGAAAGAAAAAACCTCAAAAAACCCCAACACAAAACCAAACAAACCCCCCCCAGTTGCAAAGCTTGTTTGTTAATTAACTTATATTTACCTTTAAACCAAACAAAACAAACAAAAAACATTATAGCCAATTCCAGGCTTGCCAGGCATCGGAAGTTCTCTTAAAAGTCTTTTGGAAAAATCTTTGTATTTCTTTGTGCTTATGAAATACGGAAATGCTTACAAGCTCTCTAAAAAATTTAATAGTGCTTTCTGAAATGTATGGAGATCTCTAGATAGAATTGTAAAGTGTCAGATTGTGTACCATTCTGAGAGCATTTAAAAAGCATTTAAAAGATGACTTTGTAAGCTCTGAAGGGTGTTACGGGTTTATTTAAGAGCACATTAACCTTTCTCTACTTGTTCTGTCTTGGATACCCTTTACACCACTCCTTCAGATTACAAACTCTTTTATTGTATGCACATGTCTGGCACAATTAGTCTATATTTTGGCAAGGATCTCTTGGTCTATTGTTATGTAAATAATTTCTCAAAATGTTATTTCTCAAAATGTTCTTTAAATGTTCCTTATCCATTTTTTCCCTAAGAGGGTCTTAATACCCAAACATTTACCCCTCTAGTCTAAATATTCCTCAGCTGAACTACAACATGAATAGGAAGAGAATTGCAGCTTCAGAGAAAATGGCAATGATCCCATTGTTCCCTCTGTGAGCCAGATTGTGCACTGTAAATCATGCATCCTTCAGAAGGAAAACCTCACATCCTTCTGCCAGGACTTCTGAATATAAGTTTGTAAGTTGAAAACTTTAGCAAATCACTTCTTAGCTTAAACTTAGGCAAGGAGAATTTTAATTTGGACATAGAAATACAAAAAGTATTAAAAGCAAAATGTTGCCATTTCTCTTTCAAACTCATTGCTAAGGAGTAAAAGCAAATTATTCATTCCTCATGGTGTCAGTTGAACAGAAAGGACAATTCAGTCTCTTTTGCAGGGGATAGAATGGATTGGTTTCCATCAATTTTCATAGTTAGTGGCTCAGTTTGGCTTCTTGCTATTCCAAGTAAAAAGTATATATTCTTGGAAACATTTTAAGAAAGCATTCACATATTATTTTATTCAAATGAAACAGTGCAGAATGAAAGACAAGAGATTCTCTGAACTGGCTCATATCTTAGAGTGAGTTTGTCATTTCCTCATTGGGACAGTATTGCTTTAGTAAATGAGACATACCCACTCGTTTGGAGAGCCAAGAGGATGTTCTTCTCATTCATACTGAGCCTTTAAGAATGGAGTCAAAGGGATGCTGAGATTGATGCTGGTGCCCTAACTACACAGCATGATTTGTAAGACCCAAGGACTAAAGGAGATGCAAACACATTGTGTGGAACACCATATAAGGAGGGATTCCAGAAAAATATTTTGCACTTGCAAGAATACTATCCTACTTGAGTTGCTGTAGATTGGTGGCAGCCTTTTTGTTCTATTTGCAGGTGTACTTTTATTCTCACCAGATAAATTACAGAACCAAACTAGTGTACATATCCTCTTATCTTCTGGCAGCTATAGACAAAGTGATGACCTCTCTGATTTGGTTTCCTACTGGAGGACATGCACAAGATTCAGGCCACACACTGCATGCCCATAAACAACAGCCCCACACTCTCCCTTCAGTCTTGAACCTGTATCTGGAGAGAGGAATTGCTTCCTTCAACATGGATTCTGAGGCATGATACTGTCAGAAGATCATTATTTAACACTATAAAGTAAACCACACAGAAGCTTAGAGCAGAAAGTAGGGAAGAAAAACACCAGCTGATGCAGGAGGAGGAGTTTGCAAAGATAATGTAGCAATCACATCCACTGATATGTTATTTTACTTTGTTGTGTAACTGGAAGCTTTGGAGAAGCAGGCTTGGTGTAGATAATCTCAATTTATATGAATCAAAACCAGAACTCTGAATTCTGAATAAAAACCTTCCTAGTTTCCTGTCACCAAAAACACATTGCTTGGTAGAATAATAAGGACCTTGGTCTTCCCTGTTCTGTGAATTCAAGATAGACCTATTGTGTAGCTAGATCTGGATTCCTAAACTCTGTGTTGTTCTCAGAGCCTAAAATTTTTAACTCTAATGAGAACTTCACCCCTGCACTGAGGGAGAAGTCTGGACACTTGGTGACCTTCATCACAAACTGTGGAACACAAGTTTTAGATTTTCAGTTCTGCCCTGGGAGACTACATTGGGTTTTCCTGTCTACTGGAAACCCCGTCGTCTCCTGCAACACTGACAAAGTCTCAGAGTCACCAACAGGTTTGAATTTAATGCAGAATTCCTGGAACTTAACCAAAAAGGTTATCTATTTCCTGTTTCTTCTGTAGAAAATATAGAAATGTCAAGTTTTTGTTCAAACTAAGTGACAGTTTTGTTTTGACAACACCAGTGTTTCCTAAATTGACCCTATATTTGACTTCAGGCTGTGCTGCCTTAGTACTTTCAAAGTAGATATCCTTGAAAGGCTACCTTCACTCTTATATTAGTTCTGATTGCTACAGCCTGTCTCTTAGGTTGAATAGAATAACAAGAACCTTTTGCTTCAGACATTTACATGGATACATTCTGCTCTGCTGTATTTACTACGCTTAGGCCCCTAGACATGTTTGTCTGTACTAGAGTTGAATTTGTAGAGGTTAACTAGGACAGTCACAGCACCTGATGCTTAGCAAGGAACCAGTTATCACCAGGTGTCTGGAAGAATCTTTATCATACATTGAGCAAAATTGAGTCAAATTGCATTAAATATCTGTACCTTTTCCATGGCAAAAGGTACTGGCACAACCTTGAGAAATAAATGTCTTGGCTGATAGTCTATTGGCTGCTGTGGAAATGATAACTGTGGAGTGAAACAGCAAAATAATTGGCTGGAAAAATTAAAATGGAGAAAAATTTCCCCCCAAAAAACTTTTCTTGGTATTTTCTTTATTTTTGTGGACAAGTCTACAACAATCTTAAACTTGAATATCTGTCCTAGACCTATCAGTATTCAAGGTGCAGACTTTCCACTTTGATGTGACTTCCCAAGCCCAATTCAGTAAGTATTCCCTGAGGTGTCCTAGCAGAGAGAATTTTGCCCAAAACAAGAGAGACAGTGGTTGTGTCACCCTTGTCCTTTTATCTGTGTTGATTTTACCCATAGGGGAAATGTGCATTCATGTATTGCCTTTTATAACCTCCAGATGAGAGGGCAGTATAGGATAGGTCTCCATCAGTCTTGCTGTTGAAAGTGTCTATTTGGGTAGAAGTGCAATATTGGGCTGAAAAGCATAAAAGTTACCTTAGAATTAGCAGCCAGAGTTTTTAATTGAAATCAGGGACACTTCAATTCAAGGGCGTGCCTCAGTTCTCATTGTTCCTATGGAACTCGTCCTTTTGTCAGGTACTGTTTCCTTTTGGCTAGTTTAAGCATCTTTCTGCTTAGAGTGGGACATTTGAAGTGGCAGCTCAGACATATAACTAAGAATATGGATCTTGGTCACCTCAGCCCAGCAACGTTACCTTCTCTGCCCTTTGTGGGTCTAGTATTAAATCACTTGCTTAGATTGCAGTAGAAGCTTGTGGTTGCATTGGGAACTGACTTCAGTTCTGCAAAGCCCAAAATAAGCAAATTCACAGTGGAGCCCATCTTTTCCTTCCCTTTCTAGGAAGAATAGAATAAACTAAATTTCCCTATATGACTGAAAACAATAGCAATAAAAAAATCTGCATAGGACTTTAGGCCGGTTTAGTGGTTTAAAATAAGCTCACAAACAAATAAGATGTTTTATAAAGGTCAAAGAACAAATACTGCAGTTCAGCAAAAGCCTCACAATTTTAGTAAACAAATCCAAAATGAAAGCAGTTTCTCCACCCTTCCAGACTGGATCAGGGTTTAGATCACCAGTCTCCCAGATGGCCTAGGTTAAGATTCATGATTATGCAATGAAGGATGCTTGTCAGACTGAATGGAAGATGACATTTGGGTACCTTATTTTATAACACTTCATAAGCTTTGTTTAGACAGTATAAGCAGCAGACAAAGGAAAGTTTGATTTTGCAATAAAGCTATTTTCATGAAAGCAAAAGTCACATGACTCTTATCCAGCTTTCAAGAGAGCAACAGAACTTGCTTTGCCTGCCAGCCTTGAAAAAAGACTGAATTTAATGTCAAAGACAGAGTAGACTCAGCCTCTAGCTGCCATTCCAGAAAACCAGAAGAGAGGTATCTGGGGCAATCTGAAAGCTACCTTGGGCATTTGAAATGCCTCTCTCTGCAATTAAATTGAGATCTTGATCTCCCTTGATGATAATGGAAGCTTATCTGACCTGTAAATACCTACAAGTAGACACCTAAAATTATGTCTCTGAACCTGAAACATACCCCCAGGTCTCAGCTCTCACCTCTAAGTCTAGTGCCATTTGTTTCCCTCTTGTGGGGGGGGATAGGCCTGGATGGTTTCTCACTCACTGTGTTAAGTTTCCTGGGCCTCAGTCTAAGTGTGCATCTCCAGCATCTCACATCTCTTTCTTGAAAACCAAAGAAAATCTAGACATTGCAATGCTTGTTGCTTTGATATCTAAACTCACATTATTATATTATATTATATTAATCTATTACTATAGATATTTAACCTATTTTCTTCACTGCTTATTTCTAAATATTTTTAAGACGCGTATTGTAAATTATCTATATTTGCATCACTTTTTGAATTAAGCTTCATAGTATGCTGTAGTGCATGTATAAAGCAGTGTACCACACACCCTTTGGAAGCAGAGGTTATTAATGGAACAGTCACTCAGATATATGAAGCTGATTAAATTAAGACAATATGAACAAATCGGCCATAAACATAACAACCTTTTAACCACATACTGAGTGTCAGGCAGCTGCAAGATGGGGTTGCTCTGTAAAATCAGCTGAGCTGGCAGCCAAGGATGACAGTGAAGTTGGTAGGGCACTGTCCTCCCTGACACAGCCCCATCCTGCAGCACCCTAACCAGCAAAGCTGGTCTGGTGGCAGTGACCATGTTCAACCATGAGTCCAGATCGATGTGGCAGCCCAAAGGGATGAGACAGGTTGAATCTGAGGTCAGGCTCAGGACTGGTGGGTTTATGGCCAGGCAGAAGCATGCTGTCCATGCAGTTCCAAGAAGAAGCTGAGGCAACAGCTGGGGCTGAAATGCAGTTCCTAAGCCAAGAGGATTAGGGTCCCATTGAGGTATCTTAGAGTTCTATCCCACCCAGCTGTCTGATCTGGGGTCACAGTAGAGCTAGCCTTGAGTGCAGCAGCCCTACCACTAGGAAAAGGTGGCTGCTGGATCTCTCTAGGGTCCTGACGCTGATCCAGAAATGCACTTACCAGGACAGTGGCAGGTTAACTCAGGCGATGTGATAACAACCTTAGTAGCTGAGGCACTTGAGATGTAAAAGCTGTGAGCTTGGACTTCCTCAGGCTAAAAGATGCTAAAATCCAGATCTTCCTCTTCCTGGGTGAGGCCTCCAGTTGGTTGTGTTTTAAAAGAAAAATGTTGTCTGCAAGCAGAGGTGTTGATGCCATCCTGCACCTGAGGATCCAGAGTCTGACTGCAGAGCCAACGACTCCTGCCTTTCAATGTTGAATTACTGAAGAGTAATGCTTTGGGTGGTGGTGGAAAAGAGGGGAAATTATATACCACAGACTTTTCTATTCACTGATTTAGATACATTTTTATTTGGCTTCTAATTGGCTTCTCTTTCTCACAGACTTGAACCTGGAGTCTTTTATCAGTGCAAGTGCCTAGAATTGGACATTAATACCCCAGAAATATTCTGCGTGAGCTGAACTTCACTGTAATATACAGTGCCTTCTATGCTAGGTTGTTCCTGTCCTCATTACAGACTAGATGCAGGATATGGATTTTAATTTACTCGCTATCAGACTTATCCTACAGTATTTTAACACTGGAAAGAGTAATTTATTTCACAGGTGAATATATATACGCTGATAATTACCCCTTTCCTCCTCCATCTGGCTAATTCACGTGGCTTAACTATCCCTCAGTGATGCTGGAGACTTCAGCAGGAGGGAGGGAGGAGCTGCCATTCAGGTTCTTCACCACCTCCCCAACTGGAATGGCTGCTGCTCCGTCACCAGCTGACCTTTGCCTTAAAGACTGATGCACTTCGCAAAGGTACAACAGGGCTGGTCCTCTGTAATTTGATTTTTGTTTGCCATGGAAAGGCTGATTTGTTTGCTTTGCACTTAAGGCCCACATTTTATTCAGGACTGTAAAACTCTTCAAAATCATACATAAGTAAATAAGTGAAAAAAAACCAATGCTGAAAATTCGTCTGCTTAAAAGGGAGGAACTACTATTGCTTAACAGTATGTACTTACCAGACTTCATTTTACAGCAGAAAAATATATTTTCCCCCCTCCAAATATCTCCTGTGAGACCAAAAAATCCTTAACATTTAAAAAAAACCAAGTTTGATGTCAGTATTTAAAGAGCACTGGCCCTGACTTTCTACTTCAGGCTGTTGTTCATGACATCAGAAGACAATGAGGTCAGTGTTTAAACTGAAAGTCCCAGTTTAACTTTTATTATTGTGTACTGCTTAAACCGGAATTATTGAATCATAAACTATGATAGGTAAATGGCACAACATTAAAGAAATTAATTCCATAGTTTAGAGTTTCCTGTCCTGATCCCTCTGGGCCAGTCCTGAAGTCCTTGCTCATTTCCTTACTCCTGATTCATCAAAGTGTTTAAACACTCTAGATTTCAGTGGGTTTTTGAGCATATGCTAGTTGATTCAACACTCTAAGCAGAGAAAATCCTCAGTAAAGTCAGTAGGAATTCTTTTCCCCTAAAGACCTAAAGTTTTGGTCTTTTGTGTGTTTGTTTTTTAAATCCTGCATTTGAGTCAACACAACTTGAAATTAAGAATTTATTTATGTGTTTGGTAGTTGTTGCTATGCATCACTCTCTGCCCAAACCAGTTCTTTCACTTTGGCTATTTAATCGCTGACTGGTAATAGCATTGGCAAGAGGAATTTAACAGATGAGATAGTGCTGGAGTAGGTGGAGACTTGTTGAGAAGGTTGTAAGAATTTGTATCAGGTGCTACCACGTTACATTGTATTTAAACATTGAGAAGAAAGGCACTTTTTTTTATCCACTCTTGAGGTGTCATTAAAACATCTTTAACCATTTAAACATCTTGATGTATAGCATAGCTTTATTTTCCATCATTGCAAAATCTATTGGGGAAAAAAAAAGTGTGTTGTAAAACACTTGGAGAAAACAGAATGGAGAATATATAGGGGAATGGCTCCTTAAATCTCACATACATAGCTGCTATACAGCAACTTGGTCTGCTGCACTGTGAGAAAATTTAGTGAGTATGTAGTGAGCAACAAATTCTACTGAAACTGTGTTAAAGCAGGGCTTCTTAACAGGCTTCTGATATCAATCTCTTCTTGATTCCTTTGGTATATGCCTGTTTGATGAATGTCTTACAAGTTAAAGCTTTGGGAACCTTTTAAAGGCTGATGAGACCAGGCGGCATGTGCTTGCAGTTTTGACTTGGTTCCCTACTGTTGTGGCAACCCAGACCTTCCTCTTCTGCTTTCTAATCAGATCAGATGTGGACCAGCTTAATTTTTTTATTTTTTTAATTAGAAACCAATGAAACCACTGCCAAACTTCTTAGAAAGGGAATGCTGCTAAGCCTAAGCAATAGATTAATGGGAAAATGACATTTTTTGAAAATTGTGGCTAAGCAAGCACATGCTTTGGACGGGGTGGGCTGCTGAAGGATATAGCATGAGATGTGCAGCAGCCTTAAACTCCTCACTGCTTTCCCTGCAAAGGGCAGGAAATCCCCCAACCCATGCAAGGTGTCCCTTGCTTTACTAGACTTGGAGAAATAATTTCCTGAAGTTCCAATGATCTTTCCTTAAACTTCAACTGGGAAGAGTTTTAAAGCTCAACTTTTGCTATTCCCAAATGGCTCTGCATCCTGGGAAGCAAGAAAGCAGCCCTGATTCGTTAGAAGCTCATAACTCATAACTTTGGCCTTTTCCTAGTTAGTTTTGGTGTTATGTCACTTGGGCGGCCTTGGCAAAGGCAGCAATGGCAGCCTCTGCCTCGGCCTGCTGGGCTCTCCCATCGCAAGCCTCAGTTTTCCTGGTGCATAGACAGGAGCAGAGAGGAGAGGGGAAAAGGCTGGTGTTGAATTAGGGGATTTCGAAGGCACTCAACAGAGAAAAGGAGGCCAGCCGCGCCTGCCGGCCCTCCCGGGCGGCGGAACGCTAGCGGCAGGCCGGGCTCCGCACCGGAGCGGCGCTGTCTCCTCGGCAACCGCCGCGTCGCGGCAACATGTCCGCCGAGGGCAGGCGCGGCGCGGCGAGCTTCGTGTTCCGAGCCCTGCCGCAGAAAACCTTCCCCTGCCTGCAGGACAGGGACATCGCCGACCGACTCCTCAAATGGTGGGGCGGGAACGCCTGCTGCCAGAGGCGTCTGGCTAGGGGCGGCGGGGGAACCGGCGGGTGGGGCTGAGGGCTGGAGCCGTCACCGCTTTTTTCTTCTTTTTTTGTTTCCTTTTTTCTTTTTTTTTTTTTTCGTTTATTTCCCGCCACTCCTTAATTTGAAGGCTCTTTGATATTTCCTGGCATGCAAACCGCGCCCTGTGAGGTGTGAGGCGCCTGTCCTGTCCTCTCCTCGCCTCCCACAGCGAGCCGAGATCTAGTCCAGCTTCGCAGCGAATCTCCAATACAGCTTGAGCCCTCCAAGGGAGGGTTGGAGGCGTTTATAACGGAGAATGGGGGGGACGAAACTATAATTGGTCAGAATAGGGCTTTATGTATGTCTTCAGAATAATTAATCTCATTTTGCCGTTTCAGGTCCATGCAAGGCAGGATAACAGCTCAAGCATTCAGTTTTGACCAGCAGTTTAAGCCCTATCAAAAGGATGAGTTTCTTCTGGTAGTTCTAAGTCCTCTGTATTTTAAATTGACTTTTTTTTTCCCTCCCGTGAAATTACAGCTACTGGAAAGCTACATAATAGTAAGCAATGTAGCAACGTTGAATGCTATTGGCCTGCTCACTGTCTCCTTGAAAGGAGGTGATTTAGGTGTGGTGCTCAAATGTGACTTTGTGGGTTAACTGTATTGTCCAGTAAAAATATTTTAGTCTGTACTAATGTTACTCTGCTTTAAGAGGGAACAATTTAGTCTTTCAGGATGCCCAAGAATGGAAATCTGAACTGGATGCTCACCTTGGCCACAGCATTTCATGTTGGGAGGTCCACCCAGTGTGACACTTTAAACAGGGTACACGCTCACAGCTATCACAGCTTTAGATGTAAATGTGCACCACTTATCTGGAAATATAATTTTTAAAATTTATTGGATACCATTGCTTTATACTAAATTTTTGAACTCTCAGCTTTGTGAGACTCAAATCTCATGCTGATTTGTGTCATCCATTTCTCTTGTCTGCAAAGTCAAATATCTTCATCTGTTTGCAGACAAAAAACCCCTAAACCTGTGGTTTTAAAAATGTTTTTTACACCTGTTTTTTTAAAAACAACACTTAGATTTTTTTGTGTGTGTATTTTGTATTGTTACACTGAATAAAGAATTCTGCCTTTTTATATTCTGGAGAAATTCACACAGAAATGCACCAATATTTCATCTTCCACTGATAAAAATTTGAGCTTGTTGAAGTTTACAGAATACACATTTACCTTCTCAGTGCTTGTCTCTTTTGAATTAAAAATGTAAAGATACCAATCTGAAGTGATGAAATCTGAATAACTGTGAAGTAATTGGGACAAAAAGGACCATTGCATTAATGTAATGTGTGATTTCTCTGTATTGCAGAGGGGTGGTAAAGAGATTTAGTGATGTAGAAACTGAAAGATCCATCATTTCATTTTCTTAGCAGCTTCTTCAATGGTTATTCACTCTGCTTGTATGCATATACATAAGTGTGGAGTTTCTTGGTTGGCTTTCCTATCATGTAAACTTGCCAGCTATCAACATTACTGTGCATGTCTCCTTTTTTTTAATTGAGACATCAATATGATTGAATACTTGAAATCTTACTGTGGAATATATTCTCCATCCCTTGAATAACTTATGTATCTCCTCTGTATCTTTAATAATTTTTCTGTGTCTTTACATGTCTCCAAACATCAGATTTATTTAAAAAGTATAAATTTTAAAATCTTACTTAGCATTTCATTTTTGATTTCAACATGATAGAGAACTGTTTCATCTATTCCTCAGTTTTCTGTACCTCCATGAATTTCATATGTTTTTGTGTGTTCTTGGACTCAGAGTGCCATATTATGAAACTTTAATGCTGCCTATGTAAATATGTACCTGAAGATATCTTCAGTGTATAAAAGACACTGGCTGCCCTGAATTACAAACCCAGGGATTTGGTGGTGTGATATTTTGTATCCAAACTGAAAGATCGTATGGAATCTATTTACTAATTGAAGCCTTATATTGAATTTAAAGTATCCAAGGCACTATAATTGATAACTTTACATTTCATTTCATATAACTTGTATTCTCTTACTTGAATATTATAGGCATTTTTTAATGATCAAAGTGTGACCTCGAGTTTAAAGTTGGTGTCATCTTCAGGACAATGGACTACATTGGGTAAATTTAGAATAAATTAATCTTAAATATTAGAAGTCTGTGTTTTAACTGTTTTGCTCTAATTTACCATTTTCCAATAATGACAGCTCATATATGTGTATTTTCAGCTAGTTGAAATATCTTAAAGAATTACTTCTTTTACTAAATCATAGGGAAAGTTTCTACTAAAGATAGGGAAAGATAATGGAGAAAGATTCTTTGCCTGTTAAGAAATTGTCACATTTTATGTCTTTTTTTCCTTTGATCCCTGCATCATTCCATACATCAAGTACCTAAAGCTGTTTGTAAATGTTTTGTGACATCCAGTTGACCTAATCATTTATCCACGCATAGTCAACTGCATTATTTGTGGAATTATAATAGTATAATTCTGTAGTAGTAGTATATTCATACGAATATCTTATTCAGATAATATTTGGAGAAGGGCATTCTTCTATAGATGCAGCGACCTGGCCTGGGACAGGCCCGAGATGATTGCTGTGGTAGAAATTAAAGTTGAGAGAGCAGAGGATTGGTAGAGCACACCCCAAGCTCATGTAAATCTGCTGTCTGTTCAACCGTGGTGATGTGGGCGCAGAAGTTCCCCATGGGAGATGTTGCTCCAGTTGCAGCCATGCCATGAAGGTCACTTCTACTTTGTTGCCATATCAGAAGCTTCTTAAAACACTCCATTACATCTGCAGATGCAGATGAGACACCAAAGCAGGAAGGCCAAAAGCAAATAGCAAATTTATGGCACAACTTTGAAATTGCATTTTTCTTTACGTAAATGGCGCACAAAAATTCATGGCAATTGCATATGATAATGTAATGGCATTTTATGCATAATGTGATCTCTGATATTGCCAAAGTGATCTTCCATAACAGGAATATTTTAAAAGAGGGCAGTGGGAAGCCCTCGTTTCTTTTGGTTTGTCTGCAAATACTTTACAGTGTATGAATAT
Source organism: Grantiella picta (assembly GCA_013397955.1). NCBI lineage: Eukaryota > Metazoa > Chordata > Aves > Passeriformes > Meliphagidae > Grantiella > Grantiella picta. Next base: position 2,951,195 of record VZRM01008322.1, read on the forward strand.
TTAATGGAGCTTTGGGAATTTTCTAACTTTTCCATTTCAGCTGTCTGGAATTGGCAAAGGTTTTTCCCACTATATACAATGACACTAGACATTGCCACTTTTTTGTCAGCAAAAATCCATTTTCCAAACACTGCACCCAACTGTTAAAACAATTGAAATACATAAGATGCAAAAAATATCTCGAGTACCCCTTTAGGTACCTCTTTCTCACTGTGGCAAGCAGAAAGAAAATAGATTTATTTTAAGCCACTAGTAAATCTTTTCTTGCTTTAGACAGGATTTTTTTAGGCTATCTGTCTAGTCTACAGCTCCTCAGTCCCTGTAGTGAAGGTCAGTAGGTTACATACCTTGTGTTAGGAGTGGAGGGTCTCTTGCCAAGTAACCCAGCTTAACTCTTCGTTCTGCTCAATCTTCTTCCGCACAGAAGTGAAGCATTTTGTCCCAAGGACTGGAAGGGTTCCCTTTCTAAATCCTGAACAGCTGGTATACCTTGTTTGCTCTTAAAATTTCATCTTCCCATTCTTTGCCTATTTTTGGAGAGGAATGTTGGCACATTTTTCTATACTTAGTCTTCATGTGCATTTTTTGAAAATATAGTAAGAATTCGCTGTGAGTAGGAGGAGGTAAAAATCATCTTCTAGTATTTTCTTCTTCAGATGTGCTGATGCATTAATCCAGATATACCATTTACTTATCACTGTGGAGTAACTTAAAGGCATTCCTGTTGTTAAAAAAAATACTGGAAATGCGCTAATTTTGCTTTTTAAAAAATCTGAAGAAAAAAATCATAGTCTAGGTTGATTCAAATATTGCATTTATTCTCTTACAAACAAAAACGTTAGTAATTTTTTTTATGGGGGAGACATTTTGAATGCATAATATAGGTGGGGGTTAGATAGATCCATAGAAACCTTCCTTCTCGCCTCCATGGCCTTGGGCAGGATTTATGCACCCACAGAACAATGTCAGCATTACAAAAGAAATCAATAGAATATTACAGTAGTGTTTGTTTTTATAATAATTTTGTCTTTTTTGGTACTGTGGTCTCCTTTCATCTTTTCACTTACGTTTTTTTCCTGGTAGAATTCCACAATAATACATTGTTTCAAGGACTCCAGCTTCAACATTACTTGAAATAAAACATTTTAGGTAAATGATACACAAGAACATTCTCTAGTCTGCTTCATCGGATCAGAAAGATAATTAATGGTCTACTCTCACACCACAATTTTTTGCCTGTTGTAGTAGGGATTTTTCCTCTCCTTCTGGCTGCATGGCAGAGTATCTGATATTTCTGACGTGCTTTAAGCCACCTATTCATCTGTTACTCTGATATTTCAAAAACAGAAGTAGTGAAAGGAACAAATTTGGTGCATACCCATTTATGTATTGAGTCTTGTGTTTTTAAAATAGCTGCAATGAGAACTATAGTCGTTTTTCCCTGCACACACTGCTGGCCTTGCACCTGTCAGCAGTCTTAGGGAGGCCGGACTGCATCTGCTTAAGCTCAATTAACACTTGAAAATTTCTCTTCAAAGGGGTAAAGTTACTGTCTTTTTGTGTAAATAAAAAATTTGTATTTGCCTAAAAAAAGATTATTGAGTTTCCATATGTACTTAAAACTTCAACAATTTCTGTCTTTAGAATGGGGTTTTAAAGTCTGGAAGGTAACCTTAAATCAGCAATTTTTTAAACTATTATTATAGGTTATAATTTGTAAAAAAATTTGGATGTCATTTGAACCTGTAAATCATCAACTTGCACCTTGTACTTTTGAAATACCCTATTTATTTAATACTGAACACTGAATTAGCATTGTATATAAACTGTTTTGTAAATAGTAGCTTGCAAGATGTTTTTCTGACATTAAAAAACATTCTTAGATTTTGGAGGAATTCTAAATATATCTAATCCAGGGTTTATCTGCCCCAACCAGATATGCAACATGTTAATTTAAAAGTATACTGGCAGCACTTTATAGATATTCCAGAGTTGGCTGTTATAAGAAGCTTAAACTGATTCAGGACTTCTCAGCTCTTTGTTTTCCACTTGCAGAGTTGTCAAGGCATTTCTTCTTCCTATTTTACTGCTCGCTTTTATAGTGTTATTAAAACCAGTCACTCTTGTCCGGGAAATTCTGAATTTCAAATCTTACCTCTCAAACAGAGACTAGGATCTTCCAGTGTATTTAAACTTTCCCATGTATTGTTTGGTTTTCTGAACTACTGAATAGATTACAAAGCTCTTGATTTGTTTTCCTGATCAAAGTTTTCATAAAACCTTTTTTTCAGAGCAGAAGTGTATCCCCTTCCACCAATAAAATCCTTATAATTTAAGGCCTATAAATACCTCTATTTCCTATAGTTTTAGGTCAATAACTGGGAAAATGTAAGATTTTTCTATTTTCTCAAGTCATTTAACTTTTGATTTTTGTTAGTTGACTCAGGTTTTAATGTTAATTTTAAAATAATTTATGTGATAAAGGCTGATTTGGCTCTTACTAAATCCGTTATAAAATAGAAATTCTATCCCTTTGAAAGGGAGCTAGAGAATTAGAAGTTAAGAGGAAACTGGAAGTGAGGGGGTGGGAGGAAGTGTGAATAAACAAATATAAATCAGTTTGGAGTCTTTTCATAGGCTGTAGGGTTGTAATTCATGTCTTTTCTGACTTGTTTTTGGTTATGTAATTTGATTATTTTTGATCGTCACTATGTGTAGAGGTAGGATAATGTCCTAAACCTTTTCTTCTTCAATAAAAGGTACACTTTTTCATAACCATTGTCTGTAGGCAGGAAGCCAAGCAATTAAATGCTGTGCTTTTGTCTATAGCAGATTTTCTTGACATCACATTGGTCCAATAGAACAATTTTAAAATTTCCTGACAGTATTTTAGCTAAAGTATGCACATTTTCAAACCATCAACTTATAACGTCTCTTTTTTTTTTCCCAGTGTTGATTGGTTGGGTGATACAGTTTACCCAGGTTTAGTTATTAAAATGCCAGTCCTACTTAACATATGAATAAATAGTCTCTGTGTAATAATATATGACAGAAATCCCAAGGGCTTTCTCCAAGTGTGGGGGTAAGAGAAAATTTAGGTTATGCTGTGCTTACAAAGATTAGTATTGGAATGAAATGATAGGTGCTCTTGGAGACGTCATAGTTCACACATCCCTTTTTGGCATATTTCTGTTCCTGAAATACTGTCATCCAAAGGGAAATTTGGACATTTCCTAAATAGTACTGCTTGATCATCCTTTAGGTCAGTTTGTCAGGACAGCACTGAAATTTATCTTTAATTGTATGCTAAAAAGCCCTTTGATACTGTGATGTTGTTGGCCAGTGTCCCACAAAAGTAACTTATAGAGGAGAAGAGATAAGGATAAACTCATGGACAGCTGGAATGTTGTCAGTATTCTCTCTGCTGAGAGACACTGCCCTTGTGTTGAATGCTCACTCGTGCTCTCCTCCCCTCTCCTTTTCAGAAGCACTTTGAAGCATGTTCAGGCAGACCTGGAGAAGGATAGGGAACATGTTCGAATATTTGGGCTGAACACTTGGACTGCAGAGAGCAGACAGAACTGGGCTGAGTCCAAAGCTTCTTAAACATTGGGCCTAGTGCTGTTTGAGATGCCATAAGTTACCCGACACCCTGCAAACAGATTTGTAGATGTAACACTGTATATAGAGAAGATATGTGCCCTTATGGACTGATACCTCATTAAGGAAAATACTATAGGGCATCTCAAATAGCACTAGATGTCTGTGAGCAGCAGGATCCAGCCTTGGATGATTTGCAAGTAGAAGGGAGAAAAAAGTATAGAAAAATATATTCTGTGTTTAATGATTACAGAGATAATACTCCAGATTCATACAGGAATTGCTGATAGTACCCTTTTCGTCTTCTGAAATAGCTGGCTAATAAAGCTTACAGTGGCTCCAAAATAACTTTTTTTAAAGTTCAGATATAATACTTAACAAATCAAAGATTCTTCAAGGCCGTGTTCATTTTAGTTTTTACTTTGTGGGTTGCTGTCAGCAGCTACTGACTTCTGTACTTCATCATGCCAAATTTGGCATCTGTCCTCAGACGCTTTAAGGCTTAAGCTGTGGAATATGATTTTCTAAGGGTGTGATCTAACATGATGCTCGGTTCACACGGTGCTCCATGTAACCCTAGTTTCGGTTGATGGTATTTACCAACAGGGGGAGCACACACATGAGCCTTAATGGAAAGTAGTGTTCAGATGAATTTAATGCTTTCTTTACACTTGTTTCTTCCAGAGCTCTCCTTGCCTTTTTTTTTTTTTTTTAATTGACTCTCTGATTGAGTCATACTTACCTGATCTGTGTTTTTTTCAAAGAATATGAAACATGCAACCAGCTTCCTATATATTCTAGGTTCCAAAGTGACAAAAATTGAAGCTACAGTGGTACCCTGTACACAGATTTCCATGTCATTTTTTGATCGGCTGTACTCTGAAGGAGTTGTTAGAGAAACTGGAACTATTGTGAAATGTTATGATGACTATTATGATGATATTCTCATCTCTGATGAATTAAGAAAGGTCAGTATAGTAATGAATAATTTATTGTCATTTTTCTTGCTCTATTATGTACCATAAGAACACATTTTTCATGGGTTTTTTTCTGACAATTGTAAAAACAGGCATCAATAGCCATAGTTTACAAACAATTGAGGAGGCACTGCAGTGCCTAAATCTGTGAAAGCAATACCTTGTTTTCCAGGTGAGCCCTCTTTCATTTTTAAGTGGGAGAAGAAGGTAAAGCTGCCTTCTACCCACCTGTGTCTCAAGTAGTCGGTGCTGGGGGTGTGTGAGGAAATGCAGCCGCTCATTTGCTTAGGATAGGGAAACAAAGGGTGCCAAAGAGAAGGTCCTGTGATACTCAGAGCTGTATGTTCACCTTGCCTTCCAGATAGTTGATGAAATTGAATGTATTTGATAGTGCATCCTGAAGTGTTCCTGGACAGGAATGCTGAAGGTATCATATGTGAAGGTATTTAAAGAAGGCCATCTTAATAAATGTTCTCTAAAGCAAGAGGTACTATGAAAGAGGAAGTTATTTTTCAATGTAACACTGGAAAATTACTAAATACAACTGCTGAACAGGTCTGCAATGTAAAAACTGTTTGCTGTACTCTAGTGGAGGTGTCAGAAAACAGATTATCTGAAAAAGAATCTCCAACAGTGGCACCCTGTTAATCAATGTATGTCTTCACTCTGTTTCTTTTGACTTCATAAGCTAAAACAATTTTTTAGACTTATGTTTGTGTAGCATTAGCAAAGCATAGTGTGGGAGAACTGGATTTTGCTCTTCCTTGTATATATAATCAACATAAGTACTAAATAATTATAGAGTTGCACTCATTTGCACTTGGCAAATCCTTTGAAGGCAATGTATTTGAACCAGTGACACTGGTTACAGGATGTGGCCTGAAATACTGGTCTGTCTTGTAAAGTTCTGGGAAAAGGTGAGAACTCAAGCTCGTGTTTGAATTTCAGCTGTAGTTTGTAACCGAGTGGTTCAAAATACCATGTGTTTATTTATAAGTTGGGTACATGTGAAATATTTTCTGAAAATTAAATATATCATGTGTAGGAAGGTTAGAGGCAATATTTAAAATTAGAAATTACTGGGGTTTCATCAGTGTCCTCCCAGTTTCCTTCCCATGGAAGTGATGTGTGTGTCAGCATTTGCAAGTTGAGGGTTTAACAGTGGTTTGAAACAAAGGTGGTTCCTACTCATAAGATCTAAGACAGCAGAAAGAATGAGAGTCAAAATCTTCCAGGAATGACATCAAAACTTCAAATTAATTAGTTAGGGCTATAGGACAGAAAACTGTAGGGGGCACTAAACTGTCTCCTGATGTCAGAGGGTGGCCCTTGGCTGCAAGACTCCATGTTTCTTTCCTACCTGCCACGTCTTTTCTTGTTTCAGCCAAGGAAGTTGGGATGTCTAGCAGGTGGCCATCCAGAACAGTTGTTGCCCGGACCCCTTTTTACTCAGGTTGTGCAGTTTTGTTATAAAGAGGGCCAGAGAGCAGTGGGCTCATGTCTAACTGTGGCCAGTTTGCTTGGGCTGGCATCTGCAGTTTGGCTGACATGACTCAAATGCCTTGTAGCCATTGTGAGTTACAATTCCTGTCCACATTTAAACAAACCAGTGCTGACAGTAATCTAGCAAGTCCTCTGTGTTCACATTATATCTCAGCAAAAGGCAGGTGAGACACATAGAGGCAGCTGGATGTGTCCGGCTAATCCAGGCTACAGATTAGGGCTCACTGGAGTCTGCAGTAAAGAATGATGTGACTTTGAGCGATCTCCTCTGGGAGATCCTCAGGATTCTTTTACAAATGTGAAATAACTGTGCCAATTTAAAAATGAAAAAGCAAATGTTACCAAAAACAGTTACCAAACCCAAACTGATTAACAGCAATTGACATATCAAATATAGGTAGATTATGTTCAGATTGGTAGTTTCATTAGTATGACAGATAATTAACCAGTGAAATAACAAGACTTGAAAAATATTCCTTTATGTCTTTTGGGCACAAATCTGACAGGGATTCTGCTTTGTATTTTATGTAAGAATGATTAACCCAATTGCATCATTGGAAGAAGGATTTAGAAATACTTATATCTGTCCCTCATCCATATATTTTATATGGACATAATTTCTGTGTGCCATACAGCAAAGTAGTTGCATTATTTATAAACGGAATGTTAAAGGAATCTTTATCAATTTGACTTTCTTGTTTTTTCCTTGTTCCACAAGGTCTTGCTTTTGGAGGATTCCGACCATTATGACTTATTCAGTCAATTGGATCGCAAGGAATTTCTCTTCTGTCTTTTTAAGCATTTTTGCATTGGAGGAACTCTTTGCCAGTTTGAAGATGTAGTTGACCCATACTTAGAAACTACAAAATCTTTTTATAAAGACATGGTGAGGTAAGTGTTACTCTGTTTTATACGACTGTGTACATGTACTGTCCATGGATACTTAGTATTGATTTGTGTAAATTTATTGTACATTACTGCTTCAAAAATGGGACTGTTATTTAACCCACCTGCAAACTTGTTTGTGTCCAACTATCAAAATACCATGGAACCATGGTAGTAGTTCAGTGGTAAAATATATGCAATTTTAATTGCATCAGTCCCACATAGGAAGATTGTTTTATATTACATAAATGGACATTGATGGTTTATAAATCATTCCCATTTTTAAGATATTTTTTCTGTAATCAGCTGCTGAAGACATGGCAAGGTACTGGAAACAGATTGTGTTTCCACTGTCATTGATAAAATATCCACAATTAAGTCTTGGCTGTATAATCTTGGATTACTTTCAATTGGACTGCTTTTAATTTAGGATGTAAAAATAGAAATAATTAGTTGAAACTTTTAGTTCTGTGTATTTTTTTATCGCTGCTATTTTGTTTTAAATACAGTTGGATTTTGGTCTTCCTTGTTCTGCAAACACACTTCTTGCAGTGTAAAGCTAAGGGTGATAGAATCTTGCTGTTAACATGACATAGTGAACTAACACACATTTTTTACCAGGTTCAGTGTGTGGAATTGTTTCAAACTTTATGTGAGGGGGTTTTTTTCCCCTTAAGATTAGACACAGTTGATCACAGGTTCAGATCACAATTTTTGCCCTGCTTTGATATATCCATATGCTGACTTCTCTGATTGACAAAACTTCTTACGTCCTGGTTAGCGGGAAATGGAATGTAGTTATTGTTTTCACAGACTCATTCTTAGTTAAGCTAATGGGAATATAAAGATTGTAAAAGATACTACTAAAATTTTTGTTAGTATGATTAGTTTTGATATTTTCATCTCATACACAGATGAGAATCAAGTGGGTTCTTCAGAAATACAGGATCTGACATAAAAGGATCCATCAATGTTTAACTCTACCCTCCCTTTTCTTTTGAATTGTTACTCTGCACTTAAATCAAACTGCTCGTTGCTTCAGTCCTGGGCCTTAGGTGACTCTGCATTGACTGCAGATATTTCTACTCTTACGTTGTTCAATTGATCTAGGACGAAGTGCAAATCCAATCAGTTCCTTCACTTTACTGGTCCCCTTTGCTGTTGAATTGTTTTATCCTAAATATGTTCAAGTTCTGTTCTAAGCCGCTAATTTTCTTTACCTTCCTATCTCCTTAAACTTCTTTGCATTCTTTTTCCTTTTTAACGCTGTAAAATTTGATAAGAATGTCAAATCGTTCCTGTTACTTAAAACAAAAAAGGCTCTGCCAAGATCCTTCCACAATTTCATCCTGCTTTCAAAGTTTACTTTTTTGTATCCTCAACCTGTTCCCTATTAGCCTGTTGTATTTTCCTCTTATGTGCTGCTTCTGTCCTTTATAAAATATTGAGGAGAAAATATTTGAAGATCTATTCCTGTGCTGTTTGGTATTTTTTTTTTTTTTTTTTACTTTTTCCCTTTGCTTTNTTTTTTTGCCAGTTGGCAGATTGCTTTCTATCCTCCCAAGTTTTGAAGTACATCTGCTCTTTTCCGGTGATGTAACTGATCTTCAGTATTTATCTACCATTTCTATGCCTGTTAATATCTGCTGGCTTCTCACTGCCAGAGGAGCTAGTGTTAACACTGGTCACCAGTTGAAAATGAAACTTACCATTTAACTAAATCTTTTACCTTGCTCCTTTGGTATTGAGTTCTTTGTCAGTCCCACAAGAAAAGCTTTTGATCTTGACATCTCAGACCTTCCCTCCCTCTTCCCAATCATGGTTGTCTTTTCCTTGGTCTCATTTCCCCGTGATCCCAGTTTATCCAAAATGATGCTTCTGTTTTATTTCCTCTGTCTTAACAGAGAAAAAGCTGGTGAAAGGCTCTGAATATGGACACTAATGACAGTCTTGAATTAATTTCTAATTTCTAGTCCATTCTGTGCACTGTGTTACTTCATTCTTGCACAAAATACACCAGAAAATAAAGCGATTAAAATTTATTTCTTATAGCCTCTTATTTTCAGTAAATAATTGCTAATGATAGTAGTAATCTCTTAAATTCTGTTCACCTTCAAATTCCTGTTGAATACCAAGTGTGGTTTAAATTCTTTTTTTAGACTGCTATTCTCTGTCTGGTTTCATTGCATCTTGAATCACTGTCACATTGGATACTTTCTACTCTTTGTAAACTTATATTAAAAGCTTTTAATGGTATTTAAAATTCCGTAAACTGTATTGTCCTTAAGGTTTAATTTTTAGGTTTGAGGCTCAGATGGCTTGGTAAAAAACGAATGGATACTACAATAATTATTAGCTGCTGGATGATGTGCATTGAAAAATTAGCTGCCACAGAAGAACTCCGTCTAATAACAATAAGCTTATGGATGTATAAACTACCACTGCTCAGTCCTGTTACAGTATTCCTTATGGGCAAGAGCCTTGGCATGAAGAGTTCCACTGAAGTGTTTTTACTGCTGGGAGCAGCAGACCCATTAATGAGCTTTTCCCTACTTATATTTATTACAGCTGTTTTTACCTGGCCATACCTGAGTTCTAACTCCAAGACACTAGCATTCAAAATAGTGTCAAAAGGCTTGAGGTTTCATTTTATTAAAGCATTTTTATGTACATTGCTTTGTTATGAGAGAATGCAATAATCTTTTTAAAATTAACAGCTCTAGATATTTTACAAGCACAGCTAGGGACTTCCAAATACAACTACCAAATGGCAGATATTCTTTTCTTTACAAAAAGAATTATATATTTTCACTAATGAATTAATGCACAACTTGTAGTCTGTTACTAATCCATAAGAAAATAGTCTGTGATCAGCTGAATCCATCCAAAATTCTAGTGTTTAGTGTTGTATCCTGTATAACTTAAATAATTTAAAATCCCTCACTGTAGTATTTTGATTTAAAGAATATATTTACATGACAAAAACTTGTTAATTAAAATATAATGTGTGAATCTGTGTTGGTAAACCTTGTCCTCTGTACTTAAACCTTGATTTTTCTGACAGTGTCTCTCCATGGTGACAACTGCTGTAGCATCTTGTAGTCATTGTTTCCGTCTCCTTTCTTCATCTCCATCGCCATGCCCTTTCCCCCATAATGAATGAATGTATGTGAAAGTAGGAAGTTGTTCTTTTATTGTTTGGAAAGCCTAATAAAATATTGTCAGTAAGGTTAGGATATAAATAAAGCTCGAAGTGAATTGAGAGACCATGAGGATGTTTGCTCTTCATAAAAAGATAGTAGATGCACATTAAAATGATGAAGTAGCATATCCAATGAATAGTTTAGAAGTTAACAATTTGAAAGAATATGGGGCTATTAACGTTATTTTTAAGGAAATACTACCCTCTTCAAAAGGATAGTTTTTTCTAAAACGTTTTAGGGGGACAAAAGAAATTGAGCAAACAAGCTTGTCAAAGGCAACCTCTTGGTTTTCTTTCAAGTCAGCAAAGGAAGAATCTCATCTGATTTTAACATACACCATTTTTTGCCTTAAAAAATAACCAAAGTACTGGAAATAAACACTCATTCTGAAAAATTACTTACAGTAAGCTAACCACAAGGGGAAAATTTCTCAAGGCCATGGAATAAATAGGAAGATTTTTTCTTTGTCACCTCTTACTTTTGTATCCTAGATATATAAATAACATGAAAATTAAGAAACCAGAAATTGATAGCATAGTTTTCAGACAGAAGCATCTGAAGCCAGAGTAACTTAAATACAACTGTAACTTTTGGGTGTGGGGGTATTTGGTAGAAGGCAATAATGCCACTAATCCTTTATGTCTTGTTCTGAAAGTTGTCACTCTTTCCACAGAGATGGTTGAAGAGTTCCTGAACTGCTGCAGTTACAGCTTGGTGTGTCAGCATAAAGTGACATCTGTGTTAGTTTGGCTTAATGTGCTGGTCTGCAAACTGCAGTGGTTCAGAAGCTGAGTCATGAAGTAGCTGAGCTGTTCTGCTGGGAAGGCAATCATCTCAGGAAGGGTGGGAAGGCAGACAGCTGGGGTCACTACCAACTTCAGCAGTACTGTCTTCATCCACTGTTGAGTATGTCAACATGTCAGACGCAACAAAAAGTTCTGAGAAAGTCTCGTTACTGACTGACCACAGGGAAGATCAGCTTCACAGTATAGGTTCAAACACAATTGTGTCATTACTCTGCAGATGAAATCAGCTAATTGGAGAGTCAATTTCTTTTATTGGCTGTAGAGATTGAATCAACAAAGGTGCTGGTGGTTGATTCAGGGTTCGTTTGTTCTTGTAAAAAGAAGCTTTGCCAAAGCACCAATAACAGGGGACTGCTGTCACAGCTTGGACATGGGGCGGTGTTCAACTGGGCTGTTTCACACATCCTCTTGTAACTTGTCTATACTGGGACCTTTCCTGGGAACAGAACCTGCTTGTGACAAGGCAGGTTTTGAGCTAGGCATTCCTCGGAAGTGTGTAAGTACTGAAGTTTTAAGCCTCAGCTGTTCCACAGTGAGTTTATATAAATGGGAATCTGCAAAATTAGATAAACGAAGAGCAGTTGCATGATCTAATTTCTGAAGAAATGTAAGCATCACTTAAAGCAGACCTGAGGAAAAATGATATATTAAAATAGGTTGAGATGTCTGGATTCTTTGCAATAATATCTCAGTCTTATTAGTAAATGTGATGAAAGAAATTGCAATCTTCACCATAAACAGTCTAGAAATATAAAAGTTCAGAACCAATCCCATCCCAAGTTGTATAGCTGACTATATATACAAAATTCCAAAGGAGTAAAAATAAACCAAAACTATAATTATGTACTAATTAAAAATGAGCTAAAGAATGTATTTCTTCACAAGTACTGCTGCTAGTTCTTGTAGTCTGTATTAAGATGCATTTCACTTTGCAGGTTTCTTTCTCAAAAAATATGTGAAAAGATTTTTATTAAATGTTTAGCTGCATAATTTTTCATATCTATCAAAATGCAATCTCTATACTTGGAATCATCTAGGTCTGGGTAATATTGCTGTGATTTAGTAGCTGAGAACAGTAAAACCTAGTCAGACGACTAGATATATTCAATATTTTTCAGTAAAATGTCATAACCATGTTATCTAACAATGGCCACATAGCTTTTTATGTTCAATGTGACATAAGTTGAATTTTAACTGTAAATTTAACCTTCGTAAAATTTGAGCAAGGACACAGTGCATATGTTTAAAATGTATTTAATAAATTAAAGATTCTAATTATCAGACGGTATGATGTATATTAAGTATGTGTTATACCCCTGTATTTCAGTGTTCAAAAGAACCCTGAAACAAAAGAAATACATATTATTTCTACAGTCTTCAGAGTATCTGCATATGTAAGTATTAATAACTTCTTATATGGGATTTTACTGGCAGTAATATACATAAAATCAAAATAATGAGTTTACTTTTACACAAAGAAAACATAATATTCTATTATGTTTTTATAATATTCTATTATGTAACGGATTGTTTTCCCATAGTTGTCATTTTTTTATTAATGAACTCTTTCCCTGATCTCGTCCTGCTTTCTCATCCTCTTTACTAACTCTTCATCAGTAACCACCAACTAAAGTTTTGTTTGGTAGCTCACTAAAAATAGGTTTACTGGATTACACTGGAAATCATAATAGTCATGCAGAAACTAGTTAATGAAAAAAAAATTAGTAATTCTGGGTTTAGATAGTAATAAAACTTGAGATGGCACTAAGGACTAAGGACTAAGGATGCACTCATGACTTCCTATGGTTCTGTTTTTGGAAATGTTGCTAGAGCTTTCTGAAGAGCTTGTATTGCATCTGTTTCTGTAAAGACTGCAAGGAAGTTTAGAATACAAAAAGACTGGTGGGTGAGATGACTGCTAACTTCTTCTCCCCTCCCTTGTCAAGTCTCATTCCTATGTGTTTCCCTTGCAAAATCATACATTTTCCATCAAGATAAGTTTGAGAATTGGCTGCACGTTTACTAGATTCAGCATATCTGTCATTTAAGTTGTTACAGTATGATGAACTACTCCAAATTCTTCTTGAGTAACCAGAATATGTAATAATTAAATGTCAGATAATGTACCCACTTTCAACAGCAGTATCTGATGTCATTTCAGACTGCACAAACTTCCCTGTAGGTTGCCAATAGCCCAGTTGTTCATCTGTTGGTCATCATCTTTTAAGTACTATGTATGATTCATAACATGCTTTTGAAAATAAACACTTTATGGGTGTATCAAAATTTATCTTTCTGCTAAGTTGCAGACTGTAATAAAAATAAAAAAGCAAAATCCTGGTAACTAGATGTTCTTCTGTTGTTACTGTTCCTTTCCCACCTCTGAATCAAATGCATTGATGTGAACTTTGCAGATTTCTGTGTTTAGGTAGATGGACATTAAAGAGCTCCCCTAACTATCTTAGTCATACATTAAATATCATCAGTACTACAAAGAAAAAACAACAAACAAAACCCCAACAAACTTTAGCAACTTTTTGTAAACAAAATAGACAAAAGAAAATCCAATGTTAATGCAGAGCAGGCTATCCTCCTTGTAGCCTTGGAGGAAAATTGGGCATTACAAAATTCTGAAAATTTGTGGGGTGAAGGAGAATTCTAAAATTACCGTTTCTGTTAAAGAATATCATTCATAATTTTGTCTCAGAAAACAGAAAGGCTTAAATGGTGTGTCTAGACTGATGGTTATGTGGATCAAAACAATTCAACTCTACTTGGCACTTAAAGGAGGAACACTTACTGGAGCACAAATGTGATTGTGATGAAAAGTTTCTTCAAGGAGATAACTACATTTAGTTTCTGATTTCATTTGATAAATAACTGTAGAGTGTTATTATAATCCTTATACTGAGCTGACAGCTTTTAAGCCATGTTTTCTTGGTTTGTGTCTGGAAGAAAGAGACATATCCTCCCAGCCTGATGTAAATAGGTAAATAATTTTTAAAATAAATAAATTTTAAAAAGCTGATCTGGTAAAAGTAACTTTTGCAGCTGAGCACAATTTAAAAACAATATCTAAAAAGCATGCTATTACAGATGTAAATATCTTAAGGTTTTAAGTTACAGTTCATAGAATATGGTGAGTTTGAAGGGACCCACAAGGATCAACAAGTCCAGCTCCTGGCCCTGCACAGCACCATCCCCAAGAGTCATACCATGTGCTCAAGAGTGTTGTCAAAACGCCTCTTGAACTCTGTCAGTCTGGTGCTGTGACCCCTTCCCTGGGGAGCCTGTTCCAGTGCCTCTGGTGAAACCTTTTTACGATATCCAACCTAAACCTCCCCTGACTAAGCTTCGGATCATTCCCTTGGGTCCTGTCACTGGTGACCACCAAGAAGAGATCAGTGCCTGCCCCTCTGCTTCCCCTCACGAGGAAGCTGCAGACTGCAATGAGGTCTCCCCTCAGTTTCCTCCAGGCTGAACAGACCAAGTGACCTCAGCTGCTCCTCATACAATTTCCCCCCAAGACCCTTATCCATCATCATTACTCTCCTTTGGACACTCTCTAATAGTTTAATATCTTTCTAATATTGTGGCACCCAAAGCTGCTCCCAGCACTGGAGGTGAGGCTGCCCCAGTGCAGAGCAGAGCAGGACAATCCCCTCCCTTGCCCAGCTGGCCATGCTGTGCCTGATGCACCCCAGGACACACTTGGCCCTCCTGGCTGTCAGGGCACTGCTGGCTCATGTTCAATTTGCCATCGACCAGGAGCCACATGTCCCTTTCCATGGTGCAGCTTTCCAGCATCTCATTCCCCAGGCTATCCATACATCCAGGGCTGCCCCATCCCAGCTGCAGAATCCAGCACTTTCCCTTGTTGAACTTCATGTGGTTGGTGATTGCGCAGCCCTCTAATTTGTCAAGGTCTCTCTTATAAATATCTGTAGAGCTCTTTAGCATCCTAAGCTGATAGACCTGGGCATCACAAGAGAAAAAATTTTAGATCTTGTGGCAAAGCACTCTGTTGAACTCCAAATACCCTTGACAGATTTGGGGTTTTGCATATAATGAAAGACTGTTACAGCTTAAGTATTGGAATGCTCACTGGTACTTTAGAACTTTCTTCACCTGAACACAAACTGTGGCAGTGTTAGAAATCAGCATAATGCAAAGTTTATTGAAGAAGTATTTTTAAAAAATTGTCAATTAAATTATGCAGTTTTGAGAATATTCAGCAGTATTTTTATTTCTGTTTTATGCTATGCATATGTATTCTTAAATCATCAGCTGTGTTGCTACAAAGAAAAAATAAAATGATCCTACTCTAACATCAGTAAATCAATCATTACACCCCCAGCATGTGTGAACCAAAGTCCACACTGCAGATGGAATTGGTATGATTCTTAACTTGTGTACATGCATGAATATATATTTCAGAGCTTTTATGCTCAAGTATTTTAGGGGTTTTGTGACCTCTTTTAATAATTAAAACAAATTTAAGCACCTTTTTAATTTAATTAGGTTATATTGATTATTTTCCTGATACCAGGTTTAGTGTATTGCTTGAAATGCCTTATTTCCAGAACTTAGCTTGTTTTTGTTCTTGAGTTGTTGAACAAATTTTTAGTGGGCTCACACTGCCTCTAAACAGTCAAAACATCAATTGCCATTGGTCAGTTCCATAAAGACTGCAGGAGTGGGATCCTCAGTAGCAATGGGAAGAGGGTTTAACTAGCAATTGCATAGTGATCTTCTCTTACTTCTTTTTTCTTGAGTTCCATGAGTTCTAATATTGAGTTAGATTATTTTTGGATCAAATTCCAAAGGCCATGTGATGCTGAGCACTGTAAAATCTTAAAACTTGCTCTCCTTACTGGAGTTGAGAATCCAGTATTTGTTACACATGTATCTTTAAAAAACACCTGAAGAGAGCTAGGTATCCTACAATTGGAGCTACAGAGCTTGTATGCTGCTTAAAAACAGAATGCTATTTTTAGCTTGTGGCATTTGACTACCATTGGCAAATTCTGTGAATAAACATTATCAAATCTCTACCTGTCTAAAACAGTGCTTTTATGAGGTGTTTAACTTAAGATCTAGAATAATCCCCCAAAGGAAGACACCAGAACCTCTAATAAGGGATTCATTCTCTTTGAAATAGAAGGAAAAAATGGGGTGCCCAGTAACAGCTAATGGATAAAATTAACAATTGTGCTTGGAGCAGAAATGGGGACCTAGCCCTTTTCCTTCTCAGCTGACTGACTTAAGCACAGAGAGAGGTTACAGTTTCCATGCTTCTTTAGTCCAAAAAAAAGATTATTTCATGCAAAGGAACACAGCTTCAATAAAAGAGTGTGAGAATGTGGAATCTGGAATAGTTTCTAGTCTGTGAGTTTAAAATTTTCTTGGAGAAAATGAACAATATATGCAATATAACAATTTTCCTCAAGCAAGAAAAGTGTAACAGAATCTACATCTCTCCAACTGTTGTACAAAGGTGTTGGGGAGCAGGAGGAAGCTGTTGCATGTTTTAAAAGAAAGGAGGTGTCAGTTACATATTTATTGATCTTTCACATGTTCAATTACCATACTAACTAAATAAAAAAAACCAAAACAAATCAAACAAAAAAACAACCCTTTAAAAATCCCTCCATCTACTTTCTGGATCCCTACTGGACTTGAAGTTTGTCCAGCTGTGCTGCTCTGTGAAGCTTTTATTGACATGTGCAGACGTAGGATGTTAACCTGAAGAGCCTAGTTCCCATGCTGATTGTAAGCTAAACGTGTTTTCTCAGAACCAGGATTTTGGAGCTAAGTGCCTAGAATCCCTTCAAACCTTTTCTGAGGACTGGCATACAAAATTTTCAAATATAGTCCAAAGTTGTTAATGTGATCTGTAATGAGTGTTTTGCTTAAATGCAAATACAAGAACCTGAACAGATGCACTAGCAAATGTTAAATGAAAAAAACTTACGGATGGAACAACTTTATGTATTAATATAGAGCCATTGTTTTTTTCTCTTTCAAAGGAAATATGTTTGATATGTAGGCTGTTGTATATTTAATCATTTGTATTTTAGGCTCCAATTGTGTAAATACATGCTTACATGTTTAATTTTACATTTTATATTAATATTACATTTACCTCAAGGTTATTTGAAACATTCAGCCAGAATTACTGTGCATTTTGTAGTGTCAAGATCCTCATGGAGACATAATACAGTTTAAATAAACTACAGTGTATTTGTTCTATTTTGTTATGCAATAAACTGTTACAATTGGAACAAAATTATTACCTTCAGATTTTATTAATTCTCTTACAGATATCCATATTGTCCCTAATACTGTTTTGGTTTTTGTTTTTTTGCTTCCTGTCAGGATGCTAATGGCCTCTGTTACCCTTCAAGCAAAAGCCACCAACAGACTTTTGCCTACTTGATCGTGGATCCCTGCAAGCGACATGTGAATATTCTGTATCACTGTTTTGGTGGAAGCCTGTTTACAAACTAGTCATAACCCTGGCTGGTCCCCAGTTTTATAATGGAGGTTGTCTTCTCTCTGCATGGATTCAAGTAGACATTGCACAGTTGTCTGAGGAGGAAGGCTCTACTCCTTGATTACACGCTCGGAAGTGCTTCCCGTTCACTCCGATGTTACTACGGGTTTAGTGACAAAAGTTTTCCTGTATTAAGTTCTCGAAGCTCTTGTTCTTGGCCGTTTCTCCCCTTCCCGCACCCGTTTTATCTAATAAAGAGTATTTCTCCAGAAGTTTTTTATAAGCCAGCTTTCCCGACCCGCGACGCGTAACTGCAGGGGAGGCTCTGCAGTCGGCGAAAGCTCTGCGGAACCAGGGCAAAGCGCGGGAGGGTACCGGCCGGAGGGGCTCCCGGGCTGATGCCCTCTCCGGGCCGGGGGGACGGAAGCGCGGCCGCCCCTTCCCACCGCCTCGGTGAGCGGCCTCCTGGAAGTTGGGATGGAAGTCAGGGAGGGGAAAAAAAAGTTCTGGTTGGCGGCAGCGCTCCGTGGCGGCCGAGGGCGGGCGGGCAGGCGGGCGGCAGAGGCGCGCAGGGAGGGGCGGCGCGGCGCGGCGCGGCGCGGTGCGGTGCGGGGTCTGGG
>VZRM01008322.1:2970576-2990896 GCA_013397955.1 Grantiella picta
GAGCTGGGGGATGCGGGGCAGGGTCGTCTCTCGGCCTCCGGGAGCGTTTGGTCTTCAGGCAGAGCGACTTTTGTACCAAGACCTAACTGCTGGTGCGAATATGAGCGAAAGCTAATGCTGTTACCAACTTTTTGGAAGGAGGCTGCGCCTACCTAGTCGAACGTTATTAAGTAATGAACTTTGTTGCTAAGCTATAAAATAGGTTTTGTTATTGGCTATTGTCACTTTATCTGTGTAGCCAGTATGAGTGAAACTCGCTATGTACTGGTGCCTGGTACCCGTGTTGTTAGGGGTCTGTCAACATTTCCATTATTAAACTTCTGTTATGAAAGATTTATAACTTGACTTAAGAAGTTCATTCCAGGCTGAACCTTGGCACGTACTCTCCCAGCCTAGGAGTTAATTCATTTTCCAAATACTCAAAAAAGCAGTCTGGACTTCATATAGGAAGACTGAAAAGAAAATTGAAAGGGTGGAGCTGAGCTGCTTCTGTAGTTTTGCTGGCTTCTGAGTTGCAGACCTTTAATAACGTACAGAAATCTAGCATGGAATAAGGGGTTTATGTACAGTCTTCTCCCAACTTGTGCAAATCTCATCGTGGTTCCATTGTGTACAAATCTGAATGAGTAGACATTCATCTAAGACTTGGTGCTGTGTTTTATTAAATACAGTAACTGCAGTTAAATAGCTATGGTGTTTGAAATGCACTTAATGTGTGTGATGGTCATACAACTTTTGGTTGTACTTTTCAGCTTAGCCTTATATTCCTGGTGTATGTTAGTCTTCATCTGTAAAGCATATTTGGTTGGATCACTTTGTACCTTGTACCACTCAGTGGTTCCTAAAACATAAATTTGAAATTCAGCTAAAGCAAGAAAATAATTTGCTTCATTATGGACTGTCTTTTAGAATAAGACTGTTTTCATTTTTCCTTTTTGTTCAGTGATGCCACATTAATATTCTGCTTAAAGAAAAGGTCTCTATTTTCTGTAATTCTGTGATTCTCAGGAATTAAAATATTGCAAATCCACTTGATTTACTACTTGCCTATTTTGTCTGAATGTGAATGCAAACTAATTTGTTTCCGGTTGAACACATAAAACTTCACATGTGCTTGCATACAAATGGAGTGAAGCAGAACTGCGTGTAAGAGTATGAAAGTGGGGCCTCATATGGTGTAATACCTTGTGTAGAGAGGTGTGACCAGGGCTGATAGATGCACCTCATTATAGGTGTCAGTGTTGTTCTGGTGTATCTATAAAAGCAGTTAATTGGTAAATATATTTTTAAAAGCCATTTTTACTTTAATCAAGTTTTCAGAGCTGCCTTTTTTGTTCCATGCTGGGCATGTATTTGCTACTGGCAAGGACATTTTGTGTGCTTATGACTGGTGACTCCAGTGAATGGGTTTGTGAGTCATTTCTGATTGACTGGTTCAACCGTTTGCTGAAGCTTTGCTTTGGATAAAGCATGGGCAGACTCTTTATACCCTTAGACGTTTGAGTTGTTAGGAAATGTTACATTCAACCTTCTTGTATATGTTTAATGGTGGAATTCGTGAGTCTTCCTCCACTGGAGCTCACTGCTGCCAGTTGGCATTTTGCTATTGCTTTTCTCTTTGTGTAATCTTTTAAACCCCTACAGGGCAGGGGGGAGGTGTGTGCATGCACTTGAAGCCCCCACTTGAAAAGGAGAGTGGGAAATTAGCTCTTCCAGCAGAAAGTGGGTGTGATGGTAGTGAGTGGGTGCAGTCCAGTAACAAACCAGTCAATGCACTGGATGAGGTCTGCTGACTGCAGGCAGGTTTATTCTTAACCCTGCACTGAGGAGTAAGAACTTTGGTTTTCAAAATAAAACTAAGGGCTCTCAGCACATACAGTTAATATTTCTTGACTTGCACAAGGGCTTTTGTGATGCTAATTAACCAAACTACTCGGAAGCTTGCTTGAACAGTAACTACTGGAAAATAAGCAGAACTTGAGAACAACTGAGCTTGAGTTTCTCCTGAAACGTTCATTTAAAGTGAAATGTCTTCTGACAGCTGCATTTCTGCTGAAATGTAAGAATCTTAATGGAAATAATTTCACTCCTGGCAGGCCAGCACTGATGCCGGGACAGCAGGAGCCCTGACCCCACAGCATGTCCGAGCTCATTCCTCTCCAGCATCACTGCAGCTGGGGGCTGTTTCTCCAGGGACACTTACACCCTCTGGAGTAGTGACTGGACCTGGAGCTCCATCTTCTCAACATCTCCGCCAGTCTTCTTTTGAGATCCCTGACGATGTACCTTTGCCGCCAGGTTGGGAGATGGCTAAGACACCATCTGGACAGAGATACTTTCTTAAGTAAGTAAAATTTCTTTTCAGTTAGCTGTATCTCTGGCTTTTTTTCTTGTTATTGGGATATATATTTTGTTTTTGCAATCTTAGAATTTTAGTAAATTTCGTTGTGTTTAAAATATGTATTTTTAAAAACATGCTTCTGATTTTAAGTAGGGGACCCTACCACTTCAGTATTTCTCCCATATCAACTCTGCTGTTTCTGAAAATTGTATGGTACTCTGTGAATATTTGTCCTACCTTAATCCTAGCTGGAGAATGTTACCCATTATATTGTGTACTAAAAATCAGTGAAATTAGCATAGTGATTCTTAAACAATGAGACTTTTAGATTTGCTGAATATTGTCAGAGTTTTCATGCTGGTCAAGATACATTTTACCTCATTTTGGTAGATGGATGTAAAAATACAGAGTTAACTTGCGAGACTATTGTAGTGATAATATGTCCGGATTACTTACGTTTTCATTAAGAAAAATTGTTAAATTTACAGCCAAAATGTTTTTTGCCTACTCTCTCTTCCTGAGGTAATTAATATATGTGTTTGATTACAGTATTTGGGTTTGTAATTTAATTAATCTACATTCCTGGCAGTCAAAAGGAAATTTCAGAACTAGTAACGTTGTTTCATGTTCTTAGAGCTGTAACTTTTTCACACAGTGAAATTAGTATCGCCTTTTCTGTAACTGACGACAAGTTACACATGCCATCCATCTGACACCCAATCCATCAGGAACCATTTTCTTTTATTCTGTGCAGTTTTCTAAAACAGCAGCAGCTTGTCCTTCTTTCTGAAAGTGTGCTCACCAAGACCATAATTTGCCCTCAGATATTTTGACTATAATTTGATCTTTTTATTTAAAGGCAAGTCACTAAATAACCCATTATATGTTATTTGCAGGGTGAGAAGAGGTAGTACTGTGTTGCTTATGTAAAACTTCTTTCAGCCAAGAAAAACATCTTTATCCCTATGTTTCTCGCTCAAACATTGTGATTAATATGTACATCTGATTGAAGTAGTTGAGCTTGTAGCTTCAAAAAAAAATTTACATTGTCTGCAATGAAAATTGAACTTGCGCAACTTAAAAAATATTTCTTGTTCCTGTAGCAGTGGTGTTTCCATACAGAGAAATTAGCTTTTTTTTTTTTTCAAACAAAAAGAGGTTGCAGTAGTTGTCTGAAATTACTTGAGCTGGAAGATTTCTTTTTGAGCACAATCATTCTCTATTAGAAATGTGAAAATAAGCATTGGCTATAGATCCTGAAGGTGTGATATTTTCTTTGTGAAGTTTAACAAATCAGTGTGTTCTGGAATATCAGCTCTTCAGTAGGCATAAGTAGAAGGTTTTTTTTTGTGTGAGTTTATGCCATTTGAAAACTGTAGCTCATTGGACCTTGAGGAAAGAACAGAAGGAGTTTGGACATGAAAAACAAACTTTTGGTTTGACTGTGTTAGTGAGAGCTTTTAAAGAGCAGCTTATGAAGCATGAGAAATAGATACTTGATTTTTTTACTGCCACAAGTGTTTGTTTTTGATAACACTGTCAATGTTACAGAAAATGAAACTGTTTAAGAGATGAAAAATATCTTCCTGCTCTTTAATGATTTTTTTTAATTGTGCTCATTCAGGTGAAATGAAAGTGAAAGATTTAGTATTGGAAAGCTTTTTCTGAAGTTCAATTATTACCACAAAAAACTTTCCTCTTTCTTCTGCAAATTTTTTTGTCCTTTCTTGGTGTCCTGGTATCCATTTCAAAGGGTCAGGTTTCAGCAAGAACAATAAAGAGCCTGAGACTGGAAAGTACACACAAGTCTGGCAAACTCATCTGCATGAGCAAGATCATTTGTTCTCAAGCAGACATCCAAAGTAAATGATTGAAAGAGCTGCTAGCTGTGAAGGATCTGTCTTGAAGGGGAAGGGAGTGGAAACAAACCAGGTTGTTAGGAAGAAAAATAAAGGCTGTACTTTTTGAACCTCTCCCTGCTGGGTCACATGCTGACCTTGGGAGATTTTAAACAGTGTAATGGGCCGTTTCCTTTTGGCTTTCCATGGGTGATGCTGTGGCATGGGAGAGTCTAATGAGGACAGCTCTGTTCACACTTGAAGAACATTTGTTCATAAAAGGTTGCTTAATACTATCTACAGGTGAGATCAACCAACTTCATTGGAGTTGGTTAAGATTTGTAAAAAGCATTTAAAATACTAGCAAAATGTTTGCTCTGTGTGTGTAGGAAATCCAGAGAAATGTAAGATAATTTTTGGGTAGCAAGTTTGTATACCAGAAGTTTTTTCAGTGATGAGTGGTAAGTTCTATCTCACATCTACAAGCCCACTAAAACTCACATCTTGCCTGGTTATACCTTAAACATTTACTTGAAGTGTGAGTACTAAGATTTCTGATTCTAAATACATTTAATGTGGTTCCTCCTACCATATGCAGATTTTTGGTGTCTCTTGCAAGTATTCAGCTATTTTTTTTTGATTGTCTGCATCACAATTTGTTTCCACTTGCTCTGTTCTTTAGCCACTCCATGAACAGTCTGGTAATCAGACTCTAGAAAGATCTTTGCAGAATAGGTAACAATATTAGATTTTTTCCAGATGTCAGTAAGCCTTATGGTTATAGTTATCATAATATGCTACAGTGCAAAGAGATTAATAAAAAATTGAATACCGTACTTAATACAGTCTGGAATTACATTCACTTCCACTAATCAGTGGGTCAAGTACTGCAAACATAGTAATTTGTGCAAAGAAATGAAAATAGTGTATATGGGAGAGAAAATGCTTAATCATCTGAGTGTGTGTATATATGTATAGATAAATAGATGCACAGAGTTATTTGGCCAGATATTTTATATACACACTGCATGTATCCATACATATCAAAATATGATGAGAAGTGGTACTATAGGGTCTGAATCAGAGCTACTTTTGTAAATTAGTCTATCATCTGGATAAATAGACCCCCTTGTGTATGCATGCCCAATATATGATTTGCCAGAATTCCACACATTAGCATTCATCTCACTGTTATGAGTCGTACTGCTGAGTTTAATTTTCCGTTAGTGATGATTTTGATCAGTGGGTTAAGGCCTGCTTACTGTACAGTTGGTAAAACTATTTTTTATTGATACTGCTCCTTCAATGGAGCTCTTAAGACTTGCCTGGTTAGTAAGTGGTCACATCTGAGTCATCTCTCACTGGTGTGCGGTAGCTTTAGCCCATTCTTAAACACACAGTAAAAAAGCCAAGCTTCGTTTGTGTGGTGATGTCAATTGCATTGCTTTTTAACCACTTCCTGTTAGCCAGCTGCTGCTTGACATTTCAGTGAACTGTGCAGCAAGATAGGGGATCGCTCTCGAGGCAAAAGATAATGTGCCATGGGAGTAGCAGACAACAACTTGAAGAAAGAAAAAACAAATTTTGCTCAGTTTTAGGATTATTCTTGTATAATTTTAAATTAGAGTTATGCTTTGAATTCTTACAAAGCTTGTGTAATACCTCTTCTGATGTTGTAATGTGAGGAAAAGTTAACTGATTGTCCAGCAAACAAGTCTTGTAATTATTTTTTGTACAGGAAGTAGTTCTTGCAAGCAGTTTATCAACAACTTCCTATTTTTTTTCTGTGAAGTGTTGAATGACTTCCTGAAAGAGGCCAAGGTGGTTTTCATTAGTGTCTGTGGGTGTGTTTGAGGTGTTTATCCATCTGGCAGAAAACAAGATTGCTGTTACACATTTCTCATATGCTCCATACAGAGGTATGGCTTTGGATGTTATGAAACCAAATAGTTTTAAGAAAACAGGATAGTTTGTTGCTATGCTTTTTGGTTTTGTCTTTTTTTTTCCTCATGTCACACATGAAAAATATCCAGTGATGCTGTTAAACTTCTCTTGCATCCCATTTTTGTCCCTGACTGGAACTATCCACTGCACCAATGTCCTCTGCTCCCCTCCTCATTCCCACTCCATCAAAGTAATCTTAGTCTTCAAGGGCAGAAGGTGTTCATTGGAAAAACTGCAGCCACAGCTGCATATTTTATTGAATACCTTCATTTGCTGTGGAGGTACATATTCAGAATCATCAGTGTGACTTCTTGTGTTTATAATTCTGTAGTTCAGGCAAGTTGGTCACTAAAATAGCAGTATTGTTGGAAACCAAATTTGCAGTTTTGATTGGTTTCTCCACTTGCTGGAGATCTTTGGTTGCTAAATTTTATTTGTAATATGTCAAGTTAGTTATATTTTTGTATTGATGATTTGACTATTTAAGAAAATACTCAAAAGATCAAAGATCTACCTAGAAAAAGTCATGAAAAAAATGGCACCATGGACCCTGTCTGTTTTGGAAGGTAGCTAAAGGAAAAATCTTCGTTAAAACATTTTCAAAGGAAAGCTTGCCCTGGTATGTTTTTGACAGTGTAAGTGAAGACAGTCACAGTGCTACTAAGTGTATATTTTTCCTTCTGCCTCTTACTTTGAAGAGTCCTACGAAAGAACAATAACACAAGCTATTTCAAATTTGCAATTCTGCTGACGATTTGTATATCTTTGAAAGGGACAAGGAAGAGTAAGGGCAAATCTGTGTCATTTGTGTTAGCAGTGAGACTGGGCATCAGTGAAAGCAATGGCACACATTTTCTTGTGTTTGGTCAATGATGTCCATGCATTCAATGCCCAGCTGTAAAAGGTGATTTTATAAGGCTATTATATGAAGCTGTTTAGTAGATTAAAAAAAAAAATATCTCATGGTTTTCACTGATGTAGTTTCTTTTTATTTATAAGCATATTGACATTTATTATCTTCAGAAGAAAATAGAACTGGGGAAAATAAAGCATCTGTGACACCTAGCTGGAAGTTAATTAAATTATCTCTGACGATTTTTTTTTAAATTAATTGTTGATCTGTACCTTCCTACTTCCCATGGGTTTTGTTTTTCACATATCTCTCATGAAAATAGTCTTTGTGCTTTATAGTATTTCATTTTGGGTTATATTCTTTAAAGATCTCATACTGCTTGATAGTACTGCTTTCCTATCTCCTGAATCAAATTTGAGATTGGTTTAATCTTACTGGTGATCTGAAAACTTTTTGTTGAAAGCTGTAACTGTGACCAAGTCTTAACCAGTCTTTTATAAGGAAAAATACTAAAGTATCTCTGATTAATAATAAGAAGCATCTTCTGATACAGGTTTAATCAGAATTCCATGTTTAAAAAAAGATGCTTCTGAAATTCTGCTTATTAAATATTTCATCTGGTTATATTTGATTCAGAATAGTATCATTAAGCTCTATGGGTGCAATTACACCTCTGTGGAACTACTTCTGTTGTCTGAGGTCTTGACTTCTGAAGACAAATAAGAATTTGATATAAATCAAGATGAGTGTATTCTGGATTTTTGTCCTTTTGCCATTCTTCTTCTGTATGTGGAAGATGGCAAAGAATTACAGTTGTGGGGTTTTTAGTAGTCATCTGGATTGTACACAGGGTAGTCTGTAACCCATCAGTCACATGATGGAAATTCCTGCTTGATGGAAAGCAGTAAAATAATAAAAGAATGCTAATGAACATTAAGACTGGGCACTACTACACCATATTTTTGCAAAAAGCTTCTAATGAGTAAATGCTTTTGAACTGATCAGTGGCATGTTTGGGTAAAATCATACCAACTTTTACAAGATTCATCTCTTACTCTCTTATCTTTCTCCTTTTGGTAATGAAAAAAGACAGTAGTTTTAAAATTTGAAATGTAAAGCCACCATTTATACTTTGCTCAATTTCCCTCTGCAATTTTGGCACAACAGCTGCAAATTTTTAAAAGCTGACACAGCAAGCAAATTGGGTTTTTCACTCAGTTTGTCTGGTTTTAGATTAAACCCTCAAAGAAAGTAACTTACTAGCACTGGAAATGCTGAATTATTTAACGTCAGGACCTAAACTAAGTCACATGTAAAATTAAAGCAGAGTTTCTCTTGCTCTCAAAGAAACATTTTCACATATTGGGTGTAAGCACTATGGGGATGATGCCCAGGAGAGCAAGATGTGTTGCTCAGAGCTGAGGTACAAGATTAACTGTTAAAACTAGTCTGACTTACAAGCAATCTTCATTAAGACTAGATACCTCTCCTCTGCAACCAACCAAAGAATAAAACCCAAAAACGAGGTAAACAGCAGTATACATCTGTCAGCCAAAACTGGGGATGTTTGTCTTTTTATACGTGGCCAGAGCACTGCATGTGTTTATCTTCATAGCTGGGAACAAATTCAGATGATGTAATTAGATTTAGTTTAGCCTTTTAAGACTGGTATCTTCTCAGTTCTTTTGTTAATTTGTGTCCTTGTATTTTTATACATTCCAACATATTTGCATTTATTGTTTCTACAGTTCTCATATACCTATGCAGTATAACTCAATAATGGTGGAACTTGCTGTGTTTTGCTATTTGAGTAAATGTTGTTCCTTTTTTTAAGGTATGTTTTTTTCCTTTTGTCCTCTTCCCGCCAACCCCCCCACCCCAGCCAACAAGCTGTGAGTGATTATGTTAAGGCTAATATTTACCTCACTCAGTTTCTCATGTAAATTCTGAAGAAAATTTCACTTGGTTGAACACAGGAAATTTACAGGAGATTTCTGTAAGTAGCAGTCCTCTGGTAGGTGCCCCCAAGGTATGGCAGGGTACCATGTAGTTGGCCCAAGAGAATGACAGAATTGTCTCTAGGGGGAATTTAACAGCATGGGGGTTAGCGTGATGGGAAACAAACTCTTGGGGGAATATTGTATTGGAATGTTAAGAGGTAGATGCCATGTACTGGCTGGACCCAGTCCCCCAAACAGTTGGCAAAACCTCATTTTGATGTCAGGCTCTACTGGGAAATTTACCAGATGAACCTTTTTCTTTTTAAGCATTTGAATAGGAATCTACAGCATGGGGGAAATCTGTTTTTAATAACAAAAATGGTACCTCATAGCTGCTTTCTGCTAAATAAAACTGGAGTTTTATTTGGAGAACAAAAGTTTTTGTAAGGCATGACTAAGCTGTGTCGCTGTTTTGTGGCCTCCTGAAGTGCCTCTTGGAGTCTGTTTTCTGGGGTTCACTCTGCTGCTGTTTTATTTGGCTTTTAACTAAGTTACTTCAGGCTGTGTTTCGGGCAAGTGTTCTAAATTGCTGGTTAAGTCAAGGTAATAACATAAAGCTGCCTTGTAAAGTAAGAATTTTACCAGTATACTGCCTGTCAGTCATGCCAGTTGCTAAGGAAACAAAGTTGTCTTGAAAACAGTCTTGGACTTTGCTTTAATTTTGCTAATGAGACTTTGCTGCGTCATAGTGAAAGACCAGATCCCTTTTGTTGAGTCTCTGACATGCTGTTTGGTAACTTAAATTGGTGTTAGGGGTTCAGTATAGTTACTGATTATTACACTGGGGTTGTGAAGCCAGTTTTTTTCTGCTGAGTTGTTTTATAGGAAAGTCATGTAAAAGTCATTTACTATTGCTAGTTTATCTCCAGTGAGTCCTGATTTATCAAGAACTTTGTTGGAAGTCTGTCTGCACTGCACAGATTTGTTTAAATAGTGTTACAGCTTTAAAAATCCCTTTCTGATTCCCATTGTTGCAAATAAACTTTTTGGCTTTACTGGATATTTTGTCAAGTTAGACATCTATGGCTGAATAAAGCATCTGTAAGCAAAGAAGCATAGATTTATAGGCAAAATGGAATTCTTTGAGTATTGGAAATAAATGTAACTCAGAGGTGTATTTTCTTACTGGATCTCAGTTGTCAGTTATTTTTTTCTAATTTGTTGTACTTATTTGAAAAGCTTGGTTGGCAAGTCCTCTGCAATTACATTGATTGCAACATTTTAAGTAGTCTGTTTAGAATGGTGAAAAATAGAGTAGAAGAGAAATTTCTTCTTCTTTTTATTAATTATGCTGTTGGTATAATTAATATCGTTAATAGACCTAAATGTCCAATGAACACATAATTCAGTAGTGATTTTTTGTTTGCAAAACCTTTGTCACTCTCAGAGCAGCCAGCTTGGAATGAGTTAAGAACATAAAATGTATATGTACTTTAAAAGGTATAATCTGATAGATAAAAGGCTGTGACCAAGTTGCTTTGAAGGGTGTTTTGTGCCGTCTTTAGAGGCCATTTTTGTATATATAAGAAGAATATGTTTGCAGAAAAAGGTAATGCTGTGCTGTAACTGGAGTTTAGGTGTCCATTGACTTCTGTGATGGTCTTTGGGTCATGACAAATTTATTCATTTAACAGTCAAAAGTTTTAAATACTTCCAGTTTTCAGTGAAAACAGTTAACAGCACATTCTGTGGTTACAGGGTTTTGTACAAAAGAGCCTGACTAAGCAAAAACTGCCTGTGTTCTAGTTTGTGTATGGATAGGTTTTTGAGAGGTTTTTGTTACGCTGCTGTTGACAGAACTATGTTATCATCAGCGTGGACTTGTGTTTCATTTTTATATCTTCTGTCTC
This sequence comes from Grantiella picta, assembly GCA_013397955.1. Classification (NCBI taxonomy): domain Eukaryota; kingdom Metazoa; phylum Chordata; class Aves; order Passeriformes; family Meliphagidae; genus Grantiella; species Grantiella picta. The sequence continues at coordinate 2,981,403 of VZRM01008322.1, forward strand.
TAAACACATGAACACTTAATTTCTATCTGTGTGTATCACTTCTTGCCAGTGAGCATAACATTTGAACTGAAGTAAGCATTCTCTTTCATTACTGGTATTTCAGGTTTTCAATTTTTATGATATTTTAATTCTAAAACTAAGCAGACCTAAGATTTTGGAACTAAATAATTAGTAAGTAACAGAGAGCAGGAACTTTCAGATTTGTAGTGTTAGAACTGTTAATATTTATCATTGTGAGGGTTTGAGTTTGTCTTCTTATTTTTTCCCATAATGACTAATAATAGGAAAAAATCTATTGGATATTTAACAATATCCGGGTAGTTTAGACATTGGTTAGGCATAAGGAAGAGAAAATATGAAACAGACATTAGTATAAATAGTTAGTTAAGAATTAACATTTTAGCATCCTTGTTAATAAGGTCAAAAGAAGTCTTAATTCTATGATTTTTAAAAAATAGTTTGCAATCCAAAATTGTCCCCATTTTTATTATGCTGTTAGATGGGTCCTGACATGATCAGCTCTGTGTTATGCAAATTTGTTGAGGAACTTGGACAGTTCATTGTTTTCTTAATGAATGAAATTTCAGTTGTATGTGGTAATTTATCCAGGAAAAAAGAATCAGTAAATCAGCTTCATAATTATGGTACTCATTTTCCATCTTCTGGTTTTAGTGTTGTGTTGGAGTAGGGAGCAGGGAAGCAGAAGGGGGGATGCTTTCTTTTTCTTGGGGTGCAACTATTTGTGTAGCTTTTGCCAACAGCTACAGTTCGAATCCTGTTCATGCTGTGATGGTGAGCAACTCGCAGATTGTGTATGAACTTTGATTCCTCTGCTCTGCAATCCTGTTGGAGTAGAAGTGTAGGCTTCTGTCTGTGCCAGGCTTTACCCTTTTAAAATGGCCTCAGATGCTTGCTCTCTGAAACGTAAGGGTTTCCAAGGCAAGGTAACAACTAATTTGCTGAATAGTTGAGGGGGTTGCAATAAAGTGAAAATCACTGGCTTGTCATTGATAAATTTTATGTAAATCAGTTTATGGGAAGAAGTCTTTTATCCTTGAAAGAAACTGAAGAGCTGTTGTTTTGTGCATACAAACAACCATTTATATTCGTATGGAATTTACTTGAAATACAGGAGGTTCTGCTGTTTATGCTTCTTACTTTGCCAAGATCTGTGGATAATTTGCCTATAACTTTGTAACATTCTTTATGTGAAAGATGTAAGCTAACCTACAGTTTTGCTAATGCATGGTGCTTTTACTTAGTAACTAGCTTATATAATTAACTTCTCTCTGATTTCTCCTGATAAATATATTTGATTGTTATTGCACTTTCCTGCAGCTGGGACATGAACTTGCCAGACCTTATAATACTTTACTGAAGTATAAAAGTATATAAGAACTGAATATAACCATTCAGTTGCACACTCACCGTCGATTAAAATTTTCCAGCCTCAACTACCATATGGAGGTATTTATGCACATAATGTGTCTCTTCATCTAATCAAACTGCAAGATAAACTTCAGATAAAAGGTGTTCTCCTATTGTATAGGATGCAGTTCAGTTCTTGACTTCCAGCTAAAAGTCCTGTCTGTTCTGCAAGTTGCAGAGAAATAAATAAGACACAAATTCTTGTAAGCAAACTCCAAAATGTTTTATTAAATTAATGTATACAGACTGCAGTGCAGTAGCAACTGGTGCTGTCACACTGTGCTTCATAACACAATCCTTTCATTTGTAGTTCATTAGGACTAGTAGATTTTCATTTAGGTTAGTATAAATCTTGTATACCATTTGAGGCAATATTTCTGCTGAAGAAAAAAAGCATGTATTTGTCAAAACTATTAGGCTGTTCAGGTCATGTTGATGTCCAGCATTTTAGATTAGCTCTAGTAGATCCTACAGCGAGACTGAATGGCAAAATCAGATGATAGTGTTGTGTTGTTTACCGTAGAGGTATCTTTTTGAGTAATGTATCTAAAGTATACTTACAATTATCAGGTGAACGAAAAAGATCAAAAGAGGATATGGGATGGAAGTGGAGATAAAAGCCAGCAGTACTGGCAGTAGGGATTACCTGCAGTAGGGATGCAATAGAAGTGGCCATGCTCCCTAAATCTTCACCTGCTGTTCTTGAGATGTTCAAGATCAGTTTTAAAACCTAGCAACTGCTGGGCCCTGCCAGCATTGCTTTTGTAAGAGAGCTTAACAGCATCACTTGAAACTGCCCCCATTTATACAAACCAAGTCTAAGTGCCTGTCCAGGTCAGCTGTCTTGTTGCTAGTAGTGGTCATGAGCAAATTTCTTGGAAAGACTAAGCAGGGCAAGCATGCACACTCTTCAAGCAGATACTCTTCTCTGAAGACTCTTCTGGCTTCCAGTTGTTTTCCTAGACCTCTGTTGTCTCCCCTTGAGGCCATGGAAACTTTTAGCATTGGCTGCATGCTTTGGCAAGGAGTCTGTCACACTGGTTGTCTGTCCACTGCAGGAAGAAATCACTTCCATATCTTCTAAGCTTGGCTCCCATCAGCTGCATTCAGTGGTGCCCAGTGCTTACTTTGAAAGTGACAATGAACAGTTGGTACATATTTGTTCTGCTCAAGATTGCTGTCTTTTCCTCTGGAAATTACTTCCTTTGAAATTTGAAGAGACCTAACCTGCTGGATATTCCTGTAATAGAAGCTTTTTTCAGTTATCCCTGCAACCCATCTTTTTCGTGTCAACTCATGCGTTTTCCAATTTTTGTTATTTTTCTAATGAAAGGTTAGGAATGTTTTGCAGCATTCATTATTCTGAACCTTTCATCTAAAAATACTCAATTTATTCTTACTGCCACTTGTCCTTTTACTCTATATACCTTCTTCTTGTCCCCAGTTCTTTGCAGTTAGCAGGTGACCAAAAGTAAATTTGTATCGCTGGGGAGCTGTGGTGCTGCTGCTATTTTCTATTGCATAGATTCTAATGAATAAGCTCCTGTGGAAGTTCACCACTGTCCTACCTCTGGTGCTAGAGCTGCTGATTCCTCCTTCCTAGTGCTGTCTGTGTGTTTGCTTGTTTATAATTTCTTACTGGTAGATGTTTGTTCATGTCATATCAGGACCTATTCTCATCCTGTACCTGCCTTTTGTTTTTATAAAACCCAACTTGCTGTTCCTAATCAGATCTAGTTGTCATTGGTTTCTGAAACAATGCCTACTATGATTGCTGTGCCTTCAGAAGTTGAGCCTTCTGTATGAAAATTGGGATGAAAATACTTCTGTTGGTGCATTTACTTCGAAACAGAAAGGTCATCTGCACTTGCTTCTGGCTTATATTTGGGAGCTGCTACAACCAAATGGAAGTATGCTGGTGTGATAAAATGATGTGTATGTTCTTTAAAATACCCAAGCAATAAATACCCAAGCAAGATTCATTTCTAGAACAAAATGTTTTGTGGAAGATAATACACATGCACTAAATAACCTGCTAGATGTACTAGACCTACTCAATGTATGCAGGTCTTGAACTGAATGGAAATGTGATTAAAGAAGGGAGTACTGGCAGTGTATTTGGAAGATGGTTTATGTTTCTTCATATATTCAGTTTCAGTGATGCTGAAAGAATATCAGTCTCAACCATGTTTTGGAACTGTCATTTGGTATTCTAAGTTTTGCTACAAAACCAATTCTGCGTATACCATGCTTTGCTTCCTAGTATCTGAATACTGGATGTTTTCACCATATTTGTGTGTCATGCAGTATGTCTACATAGCACAACAGTTCAGTAATCAGAAGAGAAATATTTAGCTCTCCAGAGTTGTGATTTTTTTTAAAGATTGTCAGCCATCTGATTTTGTAACTGATTTTGTGATATTGAATACATTGTTTCAAATGTGGTAGTTAGTAAATGGATAATAAGGGACAGTTGTCTGAGTCTGAAAAACACCTGAGTAATTAGCTCAGTGGAAGCTTTCTTTTCATACCAGTAAAGGTTAATTAATTCTGCATAGACAGTTAACATTGTTAGGATCTTAAGCTGACTGGAAGTTCAAAGAGCCATGAATCTACCAAGTGACCTAGACATGGTTTGGGTTTTTTTCTCTCTTATGCCCCCAAAGTTCACAAACACAGCCATTAGTGTCTTTATTATTATCTATCCAACCTAGTACGTTGGTCATCCATCCAGCCTTCTGCTGAAAGCACACAAATGTTGCTAAAGCTTAATCAGGTCAGAAGTGACTGTTGAGCCAAGTCTGGAAAACATCCAAGGTAGGAGATACCATATCCTCCCTCCTATTAAAATGGTCCTTCATAAGATGATTTCTCTGCAGCACAGCAAAATATCTAGTGTAGCTCCTGATGGACACAGTGATTTTGCAAAGGGGCTGAAGTTTCTCTACTAGCAAAAAAAAAAAAAAGTGTCATTCTTTAGGTGCTATTTTCTTATTATTAAAAAAACAGTTAAGGAAGTTGCTATATTGGGTTTGCATAGCAGGGTTTTGGTAGCAGGAGGGACTACAGGGATGAGTTCTTTGAGAAGTTTCTAGAAGCTTCTTCCATGTCTCACAGAGCCAATGCCATCTGGCTCTAAGAAGCTGATGAAGACCAAGCCCATCAGTGACAATGGTAGTTCTTCTGGAATAATGTATGTAAAAAGAATGGGGAAAAACTGCTGCAAGAGCAGCAGTAACTGAAGAGAGGAGTGAGAATACGTGAGAAGAATGGCTCGAGGTCGGGGCAGGATGTGCTCCAGGTGCTGAGATTCCCCTGCAGCTCCTGCTGCAGCCCATGGTAAGGCAGCTGTGCCCCTGCAGCACATGGAAGACCACGGGGATGCAGAGATCCACCTGCAGCCCCTGCAGGACCTCATGCCAAAGCAGGGGGATACCTGAAGGAGTCTGTGACCCCGTGGGAAGCCCGCACTGGAACAGGCTTCTGGCAGGACCTGTGGCCCCATGGATATAGAAGCCCATACCAGAGCAGGTTTGCTGGCAGGACTTGTGAGCCCATGGTGCATCCACACTGGAGCAGCCTGTTCCTGAAGGGAACCCCACGCTATGGGGGACACCCACACTGGAGCAGTTCATGAAGAACTGCAGCCTATGGGGAGATCTCATGTTGGAGCTCTTAGTGAAGCACTGTGTCCCATGGAAGAAACCCCACACTAGAGAGGGGTCCTTCCTCTGAGGAGACAGCATGTGATAAACTGACAGCAGCCTCCATTCCCTGTCCCCCTGTGCTACTGTCATGGAGGAAGTAGAGAAATCAGAAGTGAAGTTGAGCCCAGGGAGAATGAAGGGCGGGGGAAAGGTGTTTTTTAGATTTTGTTTATATTTCTTATTATCCCATTTTTATTTGATTGGCAATAAATTAAACTTGTTTCCCTGCATCAGGTGTTTTGCTTGTGACTGTAACTGGTGAGTGATCTCTCTCTGCCCTAATCTCAACCCATGAGCCTTTTGTTACATTTTCTATCCAGCTGAGGAGAGGATTGATAGACCAGCTTTGGTGGGCACTTGATGGCCAGCCAGGGTCAGCCTACTACATTTTCTGAGTCTGTTTCATATACTTAAGTTAGTCCTGTGTTGTGCTATCTCATGACCATATTATGTTGAGTGAGTTCTCCTCATGACTGTGTTGTATGTACTCTGCAGTGTTGTATGTATGCAGTAATTCATCCAGGCGTCTGTCGTATATCTGGAATACCTGGCTGACATATATTAGTTTTCTCAGTTATTGCTTACAGTTGTGATAATTTTTGTGCAATTTCTTTTAAATTTCTTGAAGCTCTGACTGGTTACTGGATGTGTAATACATCAGTAATTACATTTCAGCCAGTATATGACATGGTTTCTTAAATGTGTATGTTGAGTGTTAAGTTGTAATAGCAGGGAATCCTATTCAAAATAGAAGAAATTGCTCCTTGCCTATGAAATCATCCTCTATATTTGTAACTTGCAGTGTACTGTAATTATGGGTTTCTGAACAAGCTAGAACTGAGAAGAGGAAACTAGATGAAACAGAGAGAAGTCTGTTTCCATTGGGAAAGTGTGTCTTACAATGTAGTTTGATTTTGGAAAGAAGTTTTACGACACTGACTTCATAGCTGATTCCAGTAGCGTGCTTGTAAATGTGAGCTCACCACATTGGTACATGGGGATGGTCTTTTGTCAGCAGTGGTACTCCTCGATTCTTGGTGCTACAGTCTGTCTTAATTTTCCCCTGTCAGTTGTTGTTGAACTTGTCATGGCAGATGGGATGTGAATAAGTTAAGTCATGGGAAGACAGCAGAGCCTAATGAGGCTAAAGATGTTAGAATAGGTTGGGTTTGAAAAGTGAAAGCAAGCTTTGTTTGAGGCAGCCTCTTTGAGTTTTGTGGCTGAAGTTGTGCATAGTTCTTGTGTAGTTATGTCATAAGATATATATCAGCTTTTTCTGATTACATTTTTTCAACTGGACCTGTTCTCTGATCCAGGTCAGGGTGTGACTGCCCAGAGAAGGAAGTGAGGTAGATGCTTCCTTAGAGTTAATTAAGCCTCAAGTCAGTGATGCCAGGAAAGAGAGATGCTTGTGGAATCTGACATCAGAATATAGTTTAACTTTTTTGTCAAAAATACACTATTCCATAAAGTATTTCTGAAGGATTTCAGTATTGTTCATCTAAAATTCAATATAATCATGAACCAAATATTTTACGTTCTTAGGGCTTTTAAAATAATTTGTACAATGTTGGCGACTTAGCAGAACTAGTAAATTATGCAATCAACAACTATTATTTATTAATCCCCCCATGTTTTCAGTAATATTTTCCTAGAAGACCAAATGCAATTTTGGAGCTGTTTCTGTTCACACTCAGGAGGTACTGAATGGGGTTGAGGGTTTAGAGGAGGAGCTCATTGGTTATGTGGTGGGTTATGGATTTTGGTTTGGGGTTTTTTGGGGGTAGTGTGTGTTGTGTTTTTGTTGTATAATTTGCTTATTTTTTACATTTACTGTCAATACTATTCTCTGCAATTCAAAATCACATGTTTACCATTTCCTGTGGACAAATCGGTGAATTCTATATTGCCCTGTTCTGGGCATCTTCAGTGAGTATTTGATTCATTTGTTTTGTCTGCAATAAATATGTTTTAGTTTTAACTGGTGCTCTGTTTAACTAGTTTAACTTACCCTGTGATGCAATCAAACAATATTTTAATGAACTTTAGAGCGACTGAACATAAACTTACATGTACAGGAGAAACAAAATAAATTTTTTTCAGGCTTTATTGAAATGTTATTTTTAAATTTTTGAATGAAACTTCTAAGCAGTGTTCTTATGTTGTTACTCTTCTTGCTAACAAGTCTGCTGTGGGTATTAAACACAGTAATTGCAAGAGTAAGTGAGTAATAAGGCATAATGTTTATTCTTGTCTGTCTTGAATCTAGATTATAATATGAACCTCCAGAAAAGGAATCCTTTAGGTTTTTCTCTTTATCTTTATGCACATCATATCAGCTATGGTGATGCTCAACAAATGTAAGTGTTCTTAATCTAAAATTCAGAGACCTGGTTGACTTAAGTCCTCAAGAAGTTAGTTTAACAAGTGTACAAAATTTCATTCTTCAAATTATATTTTGAGGTATTTGGTTCAAAAAACCAAAAACCCCCTTGTGTTTAAGCTCCTGTAGGTATGTGATCATTATCTTCTGTTTGTGGAGTTCTCATTCTTGTGGTGTTTATAGAAGCACGGGTCTCACTGAATGGAATAGCCTGAAACATGATGTAAGATGGTCTGCTTTGGTGTATAACTGAAAATGTCACTCTTCTTCTTGGAATATGTGGCACATCAGTGGGGAACAGAAGAAATAGTATAGATAAATTGGTATAAGTCTTTGCTTTAGGTGGGGATTTTGGGGCGGTCGTTGGTGTTTTTGTTTGGTTTCTTTTTAGTAAATAAACCCATGCATTAATATGTAGCTTAATATGAATTTTACAAGCAGTAAAAAAATAAGGGGGAAAGGAGTTTTTAGTGAGCCATATGGAGGAAAAAAAATTAATAAGCACTCATGTTTGTCTGGCTTGTAAACTTCTTCAAGTTTTATTGCAGCCATCTGTGTAGAGTTACCACCTTCCTTTTCCATAGAAACTGGACTAGGGTGACACAATGGTTCTTCCAATCTCATCAATAAACATCTTAGTTACTTAAGACTGGCAACTAAAAATAAAAGCACAATCCAGAAAAAATGACATAGTTTAATGCTTGATAACTATTATACTTGGCTGTGATCCAGTATGCATTCTGTAGCTAATTCATTGAGGTCTGAGCTTGGTTTTATTCTAACAATACGCATAAACTGGCTTTGCTGCAGTTACAGATTTGATGTGTAAACTAAATTCAGCTGATATCAGCAAGGGGTGTGTGGTGGTTTTGTGGTTGGATTTTTTTTTTTTTTTTTGAGTTGTGGTTTTGAGGTTTTTGGTTGTCTTTTTTCTTTAGTTAGAAAACTTGAACATTAAATTGAACTGTTAGCCCATATGAGGTGTGCTATCGAGGATAATGTGCTAATAAAGCTGTTCTGAAATAAAATTGTGTTGCCTTTGTATAGAATCTTCTGTTTCCTTATAATTTATTAGAGTCAAAAACTTCTGGCTTAACTGGAAGATCTGAAATAGTGTGGGTTTTTGGAGGAGTGCTGCAAAGGAAGACAACTTGGATTTTTGTCACTGCATGTAAGTGTTGATTTTTAAGCCTACAAGTGCTCAACTGAGTTTCAGCCTGTTCAAACCATTAACAGGATCTAAAATGTGCACAAAATCAATAATGTAACTGTAGTTAACTTTCATTGAGGGAACAGAATATTAATTTTAGTTTTTTAACAGTGTAAATTTTGTACACCTGGTATTAGAAAGTTACTGTGAAAGGAAACTTATTAAGCTGAACTAATGACTGATATTCAAGTGACTTTTAATCGTGGAATCATTTGAATTGCAAAGGACCTCCAAGATCGTGGAGTCCAACTGCTAACCTGACACCACTTTGTTCACGATCCCAAAGTGCTGCATCTACATGTCTTTTAAATACCTCTAGGGATGGTGACTCCACTTCACTGGACAGCCTGTTCCAATGCTTGACACCCCTTTCAGTGAACAAATTTTTCCTGATAACAAACATAAACCTCGTCTGGCACAACTTAAGGCCATTTCTTCTTGTCCTGTCACTTGTTACCTGGGAGAAGAGACCAACCCTGTTTGGCTACACCCTCCTTTCAGGCAGGTGAAGAGAGTTATAAGGTCCTCCCTGAGCCTCCTTTTCTCCAGGCTAAACAACCCGAGTTCCCTCAGCCACTTCTCGTAGGATTTCTCTTTAAGACCCTTCCCCGGCTCCCTTTCCCTTCTCTGGACACACTCCAGCCCCTCAATGTCTTTCCTGCGGTGAGAGGCCCAGAACTGAACACAGGATTTGAGGTGTGGCTTCAGCAGTGCTGAGTACAGGGGGACGATCACTGCCCTGGTCCTGCTGGCCACACTATTGCTG
>VZRM01008322.1:2990970-3090497 GCA_013397955.1 Grantiella picta
TTTGTTCAGCCCACCCAGGTCCTTTCCCACCAAGCAGCTTTCCAGCCACTCTGCCCCTAGCCTGTAGCACTGCCTGGGGTTGTGACCCAGGTCCAGGACCTGGCACTTGGCCTTGTTGAATCTCATACAATTGGCCTTGACCCATTGATCCAGCCTGTCCAGATTGCCCTGCAGAGCTACCAGCAGATCAGCACTCCCACCCAACTTGGTGTCATCTGTGAACTTGCTGAGTGGACACTTGTTCTTCTCATCCACATCATTAGTAAAGACATCAAACAGTACTGAGTACTGAGCCCCTGGGTGCCAGCTGGATGTAACTCCATTCACAACTCCTCTCTCCATTCTGGCGGTTTTTATGCAGTGAACAATGTACCCCTGCAAGCAGACAGTTTTTCCAGGAGGATGCTGTGGGAAATGGTGCCAAAGGCTTTACTGAAGTCCAGGTAGGCAAAATCCAGCCTTTCTCTTATCCACTCAGTGGGTCACCTGGTCACATAAAGAGATTGGGTTGGTCAAGCAGGACCTGCCTTTCACAAACTTATGCTTGCTGGGCCTGATTCCCTGGTTGTCCTGCACGTGCTGAGTGTTGGCATTTAGGATGATCTGTTCCATGACCTTCCCAGCACTGAGGTTAGGCTGACAAGCCTGTAGTCCCACAGATCCTCTGTCCCTTCACATAGATGGGAATCACATTTGCTGACCTTTAATCAACTAGGACCTCCCTGGTTAGCCAGGGCTGCTGGTAAATGATGGAGAGCAGCTTGGTGAGCATTTCCACCAGCTCCCTCACGACTCTTGGTTGGATCATGTTTGACCCCATAGACACGTGTGTGTGTGGTGTAGCAGCTTGCTGTTTCTCCTTGGATTATGGGAGTTTCATTCTGCTCCCCATCCCAGCCTTCCAGTTTAGGGGGCTGGATACTCAGAGAACAACTGGTCTTGCTATTAAGAGGAGCTGAGGAAACATAGGCAATAAGTACCTCAGCCTTTTCATCATTCTTTGTCACTGTGCTTCTCCCTATCTCCAGTAAAGGATGGAGATTCTCCTTAGCTCTCCTTTTGTTGCTAATGTTTTTACAGAAACATTTTTTTCTATTGTCTTTAGCAGTAGTAATCAATTAAAGTTCTAGTTGTGCTTTGGTCCTAATTTTCTCTCTGCATAACCTATGACATCCTTGTAGTCCTCATGAGTTGCTTGCCCCTTCTTCCAGAGGTTATAAACTCTTCTTATCATTACTTCCAACCAGATCTGTCTGTTCAGCCAGGCCAGTCTTCCTCAACAGCTTGTCTTTTTACCACATGGAGATTGCATTTTCCCACACCTTTCATATTTCCTTCCTGAAGAATGTCCAGCCTTCCTACATTCCTTTGTCATTCAGGATCAGGTGACTTTCTTGACCAGGCTCCTAAAGAGGTCAAAATCTGCCTTCTGTAAGTTCATGGTCACAGTTCTGCTGCTGCACTTTGTTACTTATCTGAGAATTGAAAACTGTCATTTTGTGAGTGCTGTGACCAAGATGGCCTCTGACCATCCACCAGTCCTTTTCTGTTCACAAACAGCAGGTCCAGAGGGGCACCTTCCCTCGCTGGCTCCTTTACCAGTTCTGTTGCTGACTCCAGGAGCATCCTGGACTGTTTCCTCTCTGCTGTGTTGTACTTCCAGTAGACTTCCATCTGGTAAGTTGAAGTCCCCCATGAGAATAGGGGCCAGTGATGGTGAGACTTCTCCCAGCTGCTTATAGAATATTTAATCTGCTTCTTCATCCTGGTTGGGTGGTCTATAACAGACTCCCACCAGAATATCTGCCTTGTTGGCACAAAACTACTCAGTAATAATTTGATCAAAGCATGATAAAAATAAAATGGAGGGAGAGAAAAAAAAAAGCTTTCACAAAACAGAGTGGTTTAGATCTAAAGTGAGGTATTGATAAATACTCTGAGTTGTACTAGATTTAAGTGGGATATTTAACACTGTAACTATTGTACTTAGCCGCACAACTCTTAAGTAGTAGGTCTGTTGCAACTCTGACTGCTCCTCCTCCAGGTAAAATCAGAACAAATATTTTCTGTTCTCAAAAGCCTTTTGTTGTAAGTACACCTGTGCAAGCAAAAGTCTCAGATGTTCTGAAGGTCTGTGTCTGCAGAATAAATCACAGAAAATGCAAACTTTATTAAGAGTAAATGCATAAATTTGTTCATAACTTTATCCATACCACACTCTTGTTTTTTGGTGGGGCTTTTTGGTGCTGGACATGGGGTTTTTTTTGTTGTTGAATATGGTGCAAGTTCTTGAAACACACGTACCAGCAAAGTTGAAGTGTAGAGCAAGGTATAAATTCATACAGCAGGTAATGTGAGGGAGGTCTTAGAGGGGGACTGAAATAGAAAAGAACTGAAAAATAATGCAGTGTTGGCATTTCTTCATTCCTTTCTTGTGTTGAAGAAAAGTTGTTCAAGAAAAGCAATAAAAGAGGTAATGATTTAGCTCACTTTTTAGTAGTAATGACAGCTTGAAATCACAATTGCATGCTTATACAGTACAGTGTATAATGCTACTACTTTATGTCCTATAGTAAAGTTAGGCTTGATTTGGAAACCTAAGAGGAGGGATAGGCTTGGGCTTTTGCTGTGGTTTTTTGTGTTTTTTTTTGTTTTTTTTTTTTTACTCAGAAAATACAGGTGGCTGTTTTGTTTGCCGTAGGCTAAACAGGGTGATGAAGAATACTGAGAGTCAGACCAACAGGAATTGATGTAGGGAAAGAAGAAAACAAGAAACATGCAGGTACAGGTCTGCTGCTAAAGGAATTTGTCATGGTTTATTCTTGGAGGAACTGATACTAACAAATAATTCAAGGCTGTTCTATTGTCTGTCTTCAGATACTCTACTAAACATTTAAGAGTGTGAGTAAACAGTAGTATTTTGTACAATTTCTTAAGTTCAATCCTTTTCTAAAATCTCTTGTTCCTTATGTAAATAGTTACTGCAGTTGTGGTTCATCTCAAATATCGGAATAAAAAATTAAGTTCTTCCTTGCTACACGACTCCGTTTTGATTTATGACTTGTTCTTCTAGTTGACCAGCTTGGTTTAACTGCTGTGCTGTGTAAAAACTAAAGTAAACTTTGAATGCTTTAATTAACTGTCCTACTATATGATGACTGAGCAAATAGTTTCAGAGTATCTGTTCATTTTAGAGAGATGTATTCAGCTCATCCGCAAACCTTTTATTCTGCCATATGTATGTAATCAGATACATAGATCAAAATATATACAATTTGATTTTAAGCAGAAGTCAGCATTGTAACACAAAAACAGGCTTTAAGAAATAAATGCAATTAAAATTCTCTGTGCTCTATACAGAATTTCAATGGCTGACACATCCTTGGAACAAAAAGTAAGCAGTGTTAAATATTTTGTGTAAATTCAGTCAAGGAATTTGTATAGCATGAAATTTCTGTTCTCTCAAAATAAAAATTATCAAGTGTGCCTGACATCCAAAGGTGGTAGTTCTGATTCTGGGAATTTTCGTATTTGAAATAATTTCATGTAGTTTTTACAGTCATTACACAGTTACTATACAGCTTAGCCAGAGTGACAAAATCAGACTCTGTTCTGAGTTATGAATTTTTTTATACCTTGGTTGTGAGCTATTTTTTGTTTCTGGTAGCACAGGTATGCCATTGATGGTAATGTCACCTACAGGAGAGAGACAGTAAAAATTAATTACTTTTATTTCCTTTTTAAATTCTTCTATGTTTCCAAATACTAACTTTTTGATTGTATAGTCAGTTGAAGCCAGTCTACAGGTTTCTAGAGATTGAATACCACCTTCTTTAGTGAATGATTTGGTATTAATAGTATTAAGATTGATTACCAGAAGTCAGGTATTTTAACTCTTTATTCAATCTGCTTCTGTTTGGTGAGTCTATTTTAGTTCCAAGATTATGTTTTGCTTTATTATGAGAAACATGTTGGGAATGGAGTAATGCAGTAAGGCTTCCTCTGAAAGAAAAGGGGAAAGGTCAAAAGGATAATTTCTTTAATCGATGCTTATAATAAGCCTCTGCTGTTCAGAGACAACCAGTGGATCTCTATCCATTGTGGCAATTCAACCATTTATAAAGAAATCCTGTGTTCGTTGTTGGTTTGGATTTGACCTCTGATTAAGTCCATCAGTCGTTATTTTCTGGGCAAATATGTCAGCAGTGTAAAAGAAATTGGCAGTAAAGATTGCAAAAGCTCAATGTTGTGCTAGGTTTGAGTCTAAAATAGTTACATAATCCCAATTGCATTTTTTTGTTTTTGTGTGTGAGTGGTTTTATGTCTGTTAAGCTGTTTATATAGAGTTCATATGAAATAACTTCTTTTTTTGTAACATTGGAAGCCTTGGAACTTTTTTACTGGTTGCTTTTGCAAATCACAATCACAAAACTTGATGATCAATCTACTGTTGTTTTTATTAGTTCATCAGATTTTGGACTAAACACACAAATCCAACCTAGCTAAAAAATTCAAGTAATGCCCTTTTATATACATTCATTTTCCTTCTACAGCAGGGAATTTGGAAACACTAGACATCATTCACCTAGTTTTACCTTCTTGATAAAGGCCATATAATGTAATCCATCAGTTTTGCTGTTGACAACGTGCATTTATTCCTGACAAACACTGGTCTATTTAAATGTTGACTTCCAGTGAGGTCATGCAAAACCATGCAGGAGAAACTGTTTGTGCATGAAATGGGAACAGGATTCTGAAATTAATTTTGCTTTTGAGAGATCAGACAGAACATTGGATTTGTTTTATTAGAGAAATAAAAAAGTAATGGAAAATAATCGAAAATAATGTTTGTAATTCTGTTTGCAATTGTAACATTAATTCTTCCCTCTGTTGAAGGTATAAACATACTATTGCTTTTAGTGCTCAAACTTTGGAGAACTGAATCTGCTAAAATACAGAGATCACGTTAAGAAAAAGCACAAAGTTGGAATATTTCACTGGAAGTGAGATTTAATATTTTAATTTCTTTTCTTGGAAAAGGTCAGAGAACATGTGACAGATAAAAATGAGTCCCTGCAGTATGTGTATTGAATTCATAAGTCAATGCAGTCTATCAAAAAACCTTGTAAAGCCAATTTCAATTGGCATATAGGAATTAGTTTGAAACGTCTCACCTTCTTGTGGAGTTAATTAGACAGTCATGTTTTATTTATTGGTAATATTTAAATCAAAAACAAGTTAGTTCACAGCTGTTTGTGGTAGCAAGAGGCAGTGAGTGGATTAAATTTGAGCCCTAGTTTTCTTGACAAGGATTTCATATTTCCCACCAATTACTGTTCTTGTCTCAAGCCTCAAATAAATGTGTGTCGTAGTTCCATGGCTTCAGTAATGGCCGGTTTGCTGAAACTCTGGTTTGGAACTTCCTTCAGATAAATCTACGAATTCAAGAGGTGGGTTGTACCGTGGATTGTAAGAAGAAAGGCTGCACTTGTATTGTTTTACCCAGATTTAGTGATCAGTAAATGTAATTGAACATCAGCACCTTATGACATTTGGCAATTGTTGCAGCTCTTTTAAAATATACTCTAAAAGCTTGTATCAACTACTTGAAAAGAAGAAAGATATGTGTGCTGTTTCCTGAAAGTGAAACTGGGACTGATGTTTATAAGGAAATTAGGTTCTCTTGTGGTTGTGCCAGTCTGATAGGCATGTAATGTTTCTTTCTTCCTGAGGGAAGCAGAGCCAAACAATCATACGAAGACATGTCTTAACAGTGTCTTGCTCAGCATGGCAGTGGTTAGCCATGTTTTGAAGCCTTCTGGGAAGCAAGGGCCTGGGCATTATCCGTGAGGCCAAATGATGAGAAATTTTGAATAAATAGTGTGGGGAAATACATGCTACATACTGAAATTATTATAAAAGTTGTTATTGCCTGAGGGAACACTTCACAACAAAAGCATTAATTAAAAGCAGTATTATCCTGGCAAGACATGGAGAACAAGATCTGTTCTTATAACAGAAGCATAATTGCAGCCTTGTCAAAATATCATTAGACCCTGTGGCAATTGAAAGAGCATCTTTCCAACATGGTTGACTTTTTGGAGTCCATTTTTTATGCTTTAAGTAATTAAGCAGTTTTCTATCTACATATTTTTCTTTTAATTTTTACAGTCAGGTTAAATAATGGTGGTTTTGTGAAGATCAGAAAAAAGTGAAACAACTGGGACCAGATGCCCTTCAGCCTAAAATGCCTTCAGATTAAAGGGAATCATACATTGTTTTTGTGAAGCTGTTTAATCCTCCTACAGTATAAACCTGATGGCTTCTTGGTATGGGAAAATTAGAAGGAAATGCATTACAGAGGAAAGGCATGATGGTTGTTAATTTAACCCTCCTATGTTTTAGAAGGCTGTTTTCAGTCAATGAAAGGCTGTTTAGTCAATGAAACATGAGATATGGAAGACTATCTAAACCAGGTTTTATCAGCAGTACTCAGCATGTCATTGCACCTGTCATGTTGAGAAATGTTGCATGTATGCAAATACATCCTTTTAGGGTCTGTCTTTACTCTGAAGCATTGCTGTTTAAAGAGGATGATTGTTTTGATTGTTGAGTGCTATCCTGTTGAGATGCTAGCAACAAAAAGAGGGAGTTCATATACAAATCTTCATTATATTAAATACAAAAATTTCAAAGGTAAACTCATTAAGCAAGTCTGTACAGAAAAATATATGTACATCTGTACACTGATGCCTTTTAATGTTTATCTTGACTTTTAGTCTCTGTATTTTTGTAATTCTTAGGTGTGTGTAGTTGTTTGGTTTATAGGCATTTATGGCAGCCGATCATGATTGACTTTAAGAGCTCAAGTGCTCTTGTCAGAGCTGCTTGGCAGTGTTATGAAGACTTCAGTTGTGCTAATCACTTACATCTGGCAGTAGTTTGAGAAGGCATAGTTTAATTATTTTTCTTCTTTATTTGTTTTTTTTTCCTAAAGCTACTCAAGAAATTTTGGGATTTAAAAGTGTTCTCTTAGTTGTTTCTTTTCATCAGTTTGGGGCTGGGGTGGAGTCAAAAGGAATATTAAAAAATCAAAATAGCTTGATGGATTCTAAGATATCAAAATTCAGCTTTCTGAAGCTGGTTATAAAAGAGATTGAACCAATTTGCTGTTTCAAGTAAATAGTAATTGAATCACTTCAATTCCTAAAATTCAGCAATTATTTTGATAGTTGGTATGCTAATGTTTAAAAACTTGAGTTTCTTTTCATAATTGAATTACTTCAGAAACTTGTTTACTGTGCAAAACGAAGGTAGTCTGCAGTACCTGGCAATCCAGTCTGTCTGCAGCATTCAGGGTAATATTTGTTTAAATTGGTTCTTAATTGTGAACTTGTCAGACTTTAAACTAATTACAAGTTCCCAAAACCTTACTCTTGGGAAGAAACTTGAAACAAATACTTTATAAGGTGGCTTAGTCAAAATCTATTGTGACATGAGAGCTGCTGCCCCTTGCTGACATGAACATGCTCCCAGGCTTTTTCTTTCTTAGCCTCTTCCATCTTGGATGTATGAAATAGCAACTTTAAGAACCTTCTGGCTGTTGTGTTCTTTAAAATACTTGGACTTTCTGATAACTCAGTTTGCATGTGGAGATGTGAATTTTAGTGGTAGTCAGAATCATACTCTGTGTGTCTATATGTGCGTGTGTATTTTGAAGTTTTCTGATTTCAGAACTGCTGAAAAAATTAAAATGTATAAAAGCTTTCATGGTTTAGAAACTGTAGCCTGTAGGAAGAGATTAGTCTTAACAATGCAGCATTGTCTATTGAGTCAATTAAGCATGTAGGTTTAGCTAGCTTGGGAACAAGTTCCAGCATGTGACATTATAAATAGCACTCTCTCATAACAAATGTAAGCTTAGTAAGTGGGCCATGATTTCCCCTGCCACTTTACCAGGTTTTTAGGTAACTTTTCTCACTAAGAATTCTGGTCTTCTGGTGACTGTCTTTGAGTGCTAATACTATGTGCCTAGGGAGTGTTGAATCAATGTAAGGCTGATTTTCTTATAGGTTTGTCTGTCTTCCTGACTTTCCTGGGCACATGATTTTTATTTGTTTTTCCTGTTTATCCATATGAAAAAATGGAACCTTATGGCCCAATGGCTCAGAAATCATTAAGAGCATTGCTGAACCTGTCCCACTTCTCAATAGCTTGAATACACCACCTAATTGTTTGGTCTAGCAAAAAGTAATATCATTTAGAAGAAATAAATGAAATAAATTTAGAATAAATAAATTATAATCTCTAAATTGTCATAGCTGTTTTCTTAATAGAGCATCATCCTTCAGGCTAAAGTCAGTATCCTCTGAAGTAATAGTTTTCAGGAGGCGATCAGTCACTATCTGGTCACCTTTTAGATGTGAATTGATGTTAAATTAATGGCAAACTAAAGGGTTTCTTGTCTGCAGCAAACAGCAAATGGAGGAACCTTGTCTTTGTAGTAGATGGTGCCTTTTACATCAGGCCTGGTTTCATTGCTGTGTATGATTTTGTTTTGTCTTCTGGATTTGGACTTGGCTTTGTACTAGGAACAATCTTTTTTATTCCTTTCACCCTTCTCCCAATCCTGTTGTATTTGGTGGAGAATTAATTTAGATTAAATCTCCTTCAGCATGAGCCTCAGGTCAGATTTCTCTTTGCATTTATGAAAACAGGCAACAGAAATTCCAGTAGCTTTCAGTGTAGACTTCTAATTTCAGGTAGTATTTGTAATATGCCTAAACGAATTCTCCAGTTGGAAAGGTGAAGCCTTTTTGGACCATTAATAAATAAAAACGAAGAAGTAAAATAGTGTTCAGCTCATATTTATCACATCCTTTGCTTCTTCCTATTTTCTGTATATGTTTTATAATGTACATGATGTACTACCTTTATTATTATTTATAAATGTGCACATATTGCTGGTGCACACTTGAAATTATTTTACTGATAAGGTTTGTGGTAAAAAAGTTTGGAGACCACTGGTCTAAGCTACCTTGTGACAAACATTTTGGCATGTGTGTTTTTGTTGGTTTCTTTGTCCTGCTCCCCTTTCCTATTGGAAAACCTCTGCATTCCCTTACAACTTTGTATTTAAAATATCAGGAACAAAGTGGTTTTCATTTTTGTTTTTAGTAGATCAGGTTTACCTCTGGGGGTATATGTCTGGTGTGAAAAATTAAATTTTAGTAAAAATTGATTTGGCTCAGTTGCTCTGGTGTGAAAATTTTGAAAGCTGCACTTTTATATTACACCAAAATTTACATTTACAAGAAATACTGTGCACTTCTAACAACATAGTGTTAGGTTTACTGGTGTTTATAGGCTAAATAAAACAATAAAGCCTGTCACAGTTTAATCCATATTACTGAAGTGGAAAGTGTAAGACTAAACTATTTTGATCTCCATCCTCATTTTTGTCTACATTATTTTCCTTTATGTTTTGTGTAAATTTATGTAATTTTTTTTATTAATTTAGAAATTATAAGCTTATTTTCCTGTTGGTTACATCATAAGTCATAAAATGAAACAAAACTGAGGTGCAAATGAAATGTTTAAGCTTTTTGCCATCCATCAAACTCTTTTTAATTAAAATTTTAAGAAAGGTGGGTGTTCAGGTTGATTTTAGTAATTTTTTTGCAACTTGCTCAAAAAAAGGCAATAGCTCGGAACATACTTCTTCTGTACAATTGCAGGATTGATGTAGGGCACTTGGTCCCACAACCACTCCAAAGATTCTTATATTGCTTAAGTCCTGTATCAGGGAGTTGCTCGGCATTTTCATAAAGTACACGTTTTTGAAGGGGGTTGCTTTCCAAGCAGCCTTGGACATCCTTCCTGCATTACATACAGCAGAAAGAAGAGGCTGGTTGCAGTGCATCTATTTCTTGGCCCAGTTGTGTCATTATTAAAACATTACAGCAATCTGAACCTTTAACATAAAAACTTACAAAACTGTTGTCCTAAACTTTAGCCTCTTGCCATGTTACAGATTAGGGTGGCATCATGGTCTTACTGCTGCTTATGGAAAGGGTTTTTTGTTCATTTATTAGTGTCAACTGTTGGTTTTGATACTTTTGGATATTTTAGATATTTTGGACCAAGGTTTTTCCTTTTAACCGTGGGGTCTGTAAGAGCACAGGAGCTGCAGTAAGCTGATGTTGGTCCACATTTTTCAGATAATGGATTTAATTCCTTAGATAGGAATGGGTTAATAAAATCATGAAGAAAATACCTGTCAGAAAATATGATGGCCTCAGCAGAGCCCCCTAGTGTGGTTTGGATGGATGTTGTCATAAGGAAGGTTTTTTGCCTTGTATTGGCTGAATGACAAAAGCAGGAAAAATACCTTAATGTTATTGCAAGATACACATGGGAAGTTTTTTGTCTGCATAGCAACATTAGCCAGAAGGATAAGAATTTCTGTTCTGTATTGAGGGGGTCAAAGATGTGCCTGGTAACAAAATGGTGTGTGTTACTGACTCTTGACTCAATTCTTTCTCCTCTGGGGTTTTATTGTCATGGCAAGTTTGAAACTTACGCGATGTGCCGGTGTTGCGAATGTCTCAGGTGATCTGGTGTCTGCTTTCTGCTGGCCAGCACATGGTGTACCCAGAATTCGTATGACAGTGGAGGAGGCTTAGGTTTGGTAGGTGTTAGGTGTGCTGGCCTTTTGTGGTCCACCCCTAAACAGGCTTGAGAAGTTTGATAAAGTGTCTAGTTAGAAGTGCTATGCCTAATTATACCAGCTGACAAAGAAATGGCAAGTGTTGGTGATAAAAGCTCTCCTGCAAAGGAGGAAAAGAGGACTTCGGTATTGCGTTTTTGTGCCTCTTTAGAAGTTTCTCCAGTAATATTAATGATCATCAGGTGTTGCTCTTTCCTACATACACTTTATGCTTTTTGTTACAATATGGCTGTTGTATGGATTTCTCCCTGCATCTACATCTGGACTTGTTGAAGCAGTTCTGGAGACCCTATCAGGTGTCTCTACCTTCGTTAAATATTTTTACAGGTGAAAAAATTGAAGTAGCTGGGTCAAAATCCCACTTAAACTTCTGTGTTTTTATATGAACTATAATATTCCTTCTTTAATTATGTATTTTACTGTTTTCAGCTTAGGATTCTGGCATTCTCGGTATTTTATTGCTTTCTCCCAATAGAGAGAGTTTGTTTTCCCTAATGTTTCGTGGAGGCAACTGGTTTAGAAGA
The DNA here is from genome assembly GCA_013397955.1 of Grantiella picta. Taxonomy (NCBI): domain Eukaryota; kingdom Metazoa; phylum Chordata; class Aves; order Passeriformes; family Meliphagidae; genus Grantiella; species Grantiella picta. The sequence continues at coordinate 3,002,224 of VZRM01008322.1, forward strand.
GAAAGCCTGTTGATTCCACCCAGGAAGACCAAGCTGTAGTATAAGGCTCTCTCTTACTAGGGGTTAAATCTTGAGAATACTTAAACGGATTGAAATACCTAGTTAGTGGGGCTGTACATCTTGACCACTCTGAAAGTACTTTTAACTCCTGGTCACATAATGAACTCAGAACAGCTGCAGAGGTAGGTTCAGCATCAAACACACCGGCTGAATTTTAATTGGCTTCATCTGTCCAAACATATGGGTGATGGCACTGGAGACAGAACTTGACACCTACAATTGTACAGAGAGGAAAGAGCCTGGCTTGATTTTCAGAGTGGCAATGCTGAGAATCAGAGATTTATTTATAAAGTGGTATGAAATTGTGTCTTCAAAATATGAAGCCTCAGGAAATTCCTTCTTCAGTATACAAAATTTATACTACTTTTCCCTACTTGGACCAATATTGAATGTGTTTCCTAGGAGTAGATGCTTTTAAGTGGCTTAAAGCTTTCTGTGTATACACTATGGGTTGTAAGAAAAACCTGAATAGTTGTGGTTACCTGTGGATTGGTAGGTTTGAATTTATAGAAAATGGGGAGTGTATTTAGTCAACCATCTGAAACACAATGACTGTTTTGCTGGATATTTCAAGATGTCTTCATTACTTAACTTTAGAACCTAAAAGTAATTGGAGTCTGATGCCTATAAATAAACTTTCATATATTCTATAAGATTTTAAAAGCGTCTTTGGTGTGATACTGCTCTGGAGCTGGAAGGTGCTAAAAATCTGAATCCTGATTAATTGGCTTCATTTTAGTCTTCATTAAGATAGTGTAATGCATGGGTTCCACTTGTTAGAGTCCAGAGATGGGGCAAGTAAGCATCTTAAACTTTTTCCAGATGAAGGCAGACTAGTATGTATGTATTTGTATGCAAAAAAAAAGCAAACTTTTTGGGTTTTCATTTCAAAATAGAGGGAATTGCAGACTAAAATTTTTGAGTTTTCCAGAAAGAAATCAAATGTTTTAGAATGCTGGATTTTTAGGCTCAAACAAGTAGAACTTGTGAGTGTTTTAGAATGTGTCTCCATAGAAATTCTTTCCTCCCCCACCACGTTCTTTCATATTTAGTTTCCATAACCAGTGCACTGTTGTGAAGGAGGGGAAATGCAGGGTAGCTGCAGGGAAGCCAGCCAATCACTTCAGCATCAGAGCAGACTCCAGGACTTGTGGAGCTAACCTTTGTGACCTTCACAAGGGGCCTCTCCAAGGAGAGCCATTTTTCCTGCCTTGTAATGGTAAAGAAAAAACTTGGCAACTCCTTTGATCAGCAAAGCAAAAACAAGGAGAGCAAGGAGCAAATGGGCAGCTTTGTGCACAAAACTGCTAAGTCAGTACTGGCATTCTCTGTGCTGAGAACAGTGTTACCACCTTACACAGAGTATGTGCACATTTCTGTAGGGTGCTGGGGTATTTGTTGCACATTTAGAAAACCCTTTGGTTCAAAACTAAGGAAAAATCTTGGTTGTTATCAGTTATGGTGAAGTAAAAACATTTCATCTAATAATTTGCAATGTGATAATGAGGAAACTTTTTATTTCTTGGAGGGCAAGATTTTCAAAAGAGAAGGTTTGTACAGAGCTTAAAAATAATTCAAGTATTGGGAAGTGGTGATTTCTTGTATGCAGCTGGCATATATTTTTTCCTTTAAAGCTTACTGCTTTGCAGGTTTTGATGATGTTTTCTTCATTTTCTCAATTGATGCTTACATTGCATTTCAGATGTGTGCTTAAAGAAAGAACAGTAGTTTTCCTTTGCAAGTACGTAAAGTTTTGTTTTGGCTTGCACAGATAGAAAACCAAATCAAATGTGTCCTTAACATTGGGTAAATTTTATATCAGCTTTTAGTTTCTCTTATTCATTATGTTCTTTCACTGTTCTTCTGCTGCTGATACACAAATGCCCCTGTGTCCTTCTGTTACTTTCGCTAGTCTGATAAATTGTGTTCCTCATCTGTGGCAGTTTTTTGCTCAACAGATTGGGTTCCTTCTCCCGCCTGGGCAGAAGTGCTCTGTGTTTGTTCTTCTTCTGTCTGAGAATTGGAGAGAGTTCATAATGTTTTTATTCAATACTTCCTTCCACTCCAGTGTGAGTCTGCTTAGCAGTTTAATCTCTCAGACCAATATGTTTCTGTCCAGTGAATTCAACAGTTCATTCATTCTCGGCAAGAATTCTTCCTGTGGTTTGTAAATTTGCAGATTTCGACCTCCTTCCTTGGCTACTTCAGCTTCTCTGCATGCAGCTTGGCTTCTTGGGAGATGTTGATATTACAAGATTGCCAGATCCCTCTGCAAGACGTGCTTCTTCTTTTACACTTACACTATTCACTTTCTTTTGATGTTTCATCCTTTCCTCTGCCACTCCCAAATTTTTTATGGGACTGTAAATAAATAAATAAATAGCAGTTATGGAGTCAGATAAACCATGTTTTCACATCTGCAGTTGTGAAGTGTAGTGCCCTTCAATTTTATGAAAGTACAGAAATTACATGAATGTCATTATCTCACAAAATAGCTACAGGTGTTCAGTAATTAAACAGTTTATTAGATCCTTGCACAGTTCTGGATACAATGCCAATTAATTTTTAATGGATGTGTGATTTATTTTAGTGCAAACTGCTCTTCAGCAGCTTTCACCTGCAGGACATTTTTACTCTAACATATACAGTGATTTTCAGATAAGGTGCTAGATAACTTAGCATCAGATGAAAATATTCAGGAAATTGATTTGTTTGAAGTCCCTCATCACCAGTGATTTTCTAAGTCTATTGTAGCAGAGTGAGTCAGTCCATCAGCAGATCAATTTGTCTTGTGTGTACTGACGCTTTGATATGGCCTCACTGCAGCTACTGTATTTAAGGGACAAATCCAACATCTGCCTACAGCTCCCCCATTGATTGCATGGACAGAATCAGCAAAGAGCAGTTTTGGCTGCTCTGTGAGAGGAGCAGTGCTGCCCCAGGCCCTGCTCCTCCCTCACGTGGGAGCAGTGTTGGCAGCAGCAGCTGCCAGCCAGCTCTGTGCATGCTCTAGCACAGAAGGTGGAATTTGGCTGCTTGGGTGATGCTTGCTGTCCAGGCAGCTGCTCGCTGTAGTAGAGTCGGAGAGTTACCAGGTAGATGGCAAGATTACAGGATTGCTGCAAGTTACTTAAGGAAGATCGCGGTCCTGACAAACTCAGCATATAAGTAGTCAAGTCAGAGGTGAGGGGAAATGTAGCACAAAGAAATGGGACTCTGAAATAGAGCCACTCAACTCCAGGGCCTTCTTGACTTTCTTCTGTACGTCTTCTGCAGTATATTCTTTGATCTTGGTATACTCTTACATTTCGTTGTTTTTGGTATACATGAAAACGTAAGTAGGTTTCTTGTAGAGACAACGTGTTACATTGTCAGACCTGTAACAGTCCTTTTCAGTTCTCATGTGAACATATATATTTTGTAACATTTTTCGGAAGGAAAAGATTTCTCAAAATATTTGAAGTATAGCAAGATACCATAGAAGAGTGACTAGAATGTTTAATGTCCCGATTTATACAACAAGAGTCACAGTATCTAGTAATAGATTTATTTCTTTTTAATATACAGTTTACTTTAAAAAGGTTTTGAGATAAAGTTTTAAATTATGACCTGTCTAGTGATAATGAAGTGATTGCAAAATAAATTTTAAGATAACACTCAACAGTGCAGGTTTGCTACCGAACTTTGAGTGATAAATTCTGGAAGGAAGTTGCTGGTTAAGCACCTGGAACTATAAAGTGTTAAACCACAACTTAGAAAGCATTAGCCAAGTAAATGTTTACTTTTTTGGTTTATTCAAGCCTCTTGGTTCAAAACTAAGAAACTTGGAGCTGAAGAGCAGAGTGGTTTGTTTCCTTCTTCCGTAACTCTGAATGTAAAAATGATGGGGGAAAAAAAGAGACATCTGTTACAAGAAGATTTCTGTACATGGTGACCAGCAGCAGTTGATTCACATTGGCAAATACACTTCAGACATTTTGTGGGAATATTGAAGATTACTGGAACAGGGCAGACCAAAAGGATTATATTAGCTTGGTGTTCAGTTTTAGCAAACTAAGTGGGCATGACTATGAAGTATTATGAATTAAAAAATATATTGGGAACTTCAGTCTCCTCTTGATATAATCTTTCATCTTTTGCCTTCAGGTACTGGTTTATATCCTCTGATCTGAAGATTACAAACTAGAGTACTGAGTTTAAAGGGCAAGAGTGGATATATTCAGCAGTTTGCAGTGACAGTGAGTCACTGAGTATTGTAACTGTGTGTTCATGTTCAGTTTAGGTGCCTTGCCCCAGCAGGTGTGTATCAGGTAACCTTTATACAGGCTTGCTTCCTGAGGACTTGCCATGGAACTAACTGGGATCAATATTGTTCTGTTAACTGTGTTCCCTAATCTACTGCTTAAATTTCAGAAAAGCTGTGTCTTATTACTCAGCTGTTGAAATTACTGATAAGTGATAGTGCATATTGGCTCCTCTGAGATCAGGAGAATTATATTTGTTTCATAACTCATGTTTGGAAAATATGTTTTGTCTTTGAAATTTTATATTCTAGCTACTGAATGAGCTAAACCCAAGCAAATAGACAAAACCTAGACAACCTCCTGAGCTTGCACTTAGAATTTTGTTTGAATTGAAGGTTTCAAAACAATTTGGACTGCCTAGTGGATGGGTGCAAGTGTTCCTGTAGGATGGTGATAAAAGACTTTGGGCTATAGGAAGACTGTCTTATAGAAGAGATTAAAGGAGCTCAGTTTGTCCAAGAGTTCAGAGTGACAATAATCATGGAAAAAAGCTGCATCACCCTTAAGGGGATTTCTAAAATAGTTTGTGAATGTGCAGGCAAAAACCCTCAAAGCTGGAAGCTGATAATGGCAGCATTTGGAACTGAAAGGGAGTGGAGGAAAAGGATGGGTCATAGGGAAGTGCTGACTAATGGTGAGTAAACACTGTAAAGAAGTTCTTGTATTAAGAAATGATCTCACTTCCTGAAGGAAAATAAACGCTTTACTATTCAAGCATAAAATTTGGGCTTGGGAAATCTCTAAACTGGACTGTTAGAAAGTGGAGAGGGACAGTGCTAGAAGGAAAGCTTGATTATAATGACAATAGCTGTTAAAAAACACAACTGACTTCCAAGACAGAAGTTAGTAGTAATCAGTAGTGTGTGACCTGGAGTCTGATCTCTTGTGTGGGTACAATATGTTCATATCTTTGGAGAGGCCTATTACTAGTTAGTATGATTTTAAATGCTGGACATATATTGGATGAGTACATGTTTTTTAAAAATGTATGCCATTAAGTAAATTCAAGGTTTTTTCCCCCTCTCTCATGGCAGCAGCACAGTCCCTTCACCACCCCCCTCCCCCAGTGATGAATGCTGATTTTCATTACTAGAAGATGAAGACTGCTGTGATTATAAATTTGGGATTAATTTATACTAAGTTAAGGTGATAACGTTATTTAGGATTTATTTGGAACTTCAACTCTTACTGTAAATCTGCTGAAATTTAGTGAAATTTGGAGATCTGTGATTTTTGCTTTGTGATTTGTTTTGCATCTAAAGGTAGGGTTGAATAGTTTCTAAATAAGTACTTCACTATGTTTATTAGTAAAACATGGTAGTTGCTAATTTTGGCAAATATTAAACTGTTCGTACTTTAGGAACTGTTAGTAATTTAAGTGATATGCTTTTAAGTGAAATCATATTTTGTCATCCCTATTTGTAATTCCCTCTGTACCAAAAGATACTCAGAAAGCAAATTAAATTACTGCAAATCAAATACATGAATTATGAGGTATTGGTATTCATTATAATGATTTAATGAAATAAATTAAAACTTTGTTTCTAGAAAGCTAGAGTTTGTTTTGCTGCCAATGATTTTACAGTCAAACCTTTAGTTTATGTTCAATCCTGTACTTCCTTATTACTCTGTTACTTGCTTGAGCAGGGAGGTTGGACTGGATATTCTCCAGTAGTCCCTTCAATCTTTCTGTTTCTGTGAATACCCAAATTCTTAGTAATAAAACAAAAAGTGAATTAATGTTTCCAGTTGATAATTTCTGAAACATGCAGTGAAATTTGAGTTCAAAATTAGTTTTAGTTTCCTCATTTTACAATGGGCCTTTGAATTGTTTAAACTGATGCTCCTTAAACTCTTTGTGAATGGTGAAGAGAAATATAGAACCTGAAACTTGAAAATCCTCAGGTCGAACACATTTTTAGGTCACTTTTAAAAACAAATAGCTGTTATATTTAAGTATATTGTACATTTAAATGATAGCTATAATAATTAAAATTATTCACTAAGCTTAATTTCTTCTCAGGCTTTTGCTCTGTATTTTCTTTGCCACTCTAGGTTAAATGGGTAAATAAAAATAACTTTTCAAAGCCTAGCCTTCAGGCAATACAGTGTATCTGGGGTCAAGAAATCTGTTGCCTCTGGCGGATTGCAAGTTTGGAAGTCTGTCTTCAGGGGGTTGAAGGGTGGGGGAGAGAGAGAATAATCTGCTGGTGGAAAACAGTGTATACAAGATTGCCCAGAGCTGACTGAGCAGGTATCTTACAAGTACTGACTCAGGCAGCAACTTGCTGTTGGAAGATTTTCTTGTTTTACTTAGCAATCTGCAAAGTCTTCAGGGACAGGAATAATTGCCTCCTATCTCAGCAGCACATGGTGTTTGTCTGAACTGTAAAAATAAAAATCTCTCCCTAAAACAGATTCATAAGAAGGAAAGAGATGAGTTGGGTTTTTTTTGTTAAATAAACTGCAGCCCTCAGATGAGGGAAAAGGTAGTCCGTAAGAATATTTATGTGACTAAAACCAAGGGCATCTAAATAGATGATCAATTTAAGGTGTGAAATTTGAGCTCTGAAGCATTAATTAAAAAGAGATGTCAATATTAATGATTTTAATGGCAAGAAAAGTGGGTTCACTTACTCTTTGTAGCAGAAAGCTGTGCATTCATTTTCCAGTAGGTCCTACCCAATGGTTTAAGAGTCAGCTCATCCTGTCAAGGCCATCTGGGAGTGATCATTGTCTCAGCACTCAAGCAACCAGTTTGAACTGCCTTCTGAGACTTCCTACTTAGAGCAATAAGGAAACAACCTAAAGAATCTTTTTATCTTAATATTTTGTTTTCCTTGGTGGTGGTTAGCCTCAGGGTTAATCGACAGGATTGCCCCTTTAGATACTAAGACAGCTGGCTATAGCAGCTTTTATTGCAGCATGCTTAGGCAAGCCTCTCTGACTTGAAAACCTTCAGGCAACAAAAGTAGGGTGTTTTGAGAGGGGCGTAAAATTGCCTGGCTTCACTTCATGGAAAGAGGCATTTGATTTTCCTCTTGCTTTCTTTGTTTCCTTTTAAGAGAGAGAGGAATGAGATAGAATCTCAGAGATAAAAGGACACGAAAGTGATAAAGTATTCCATGGCCCATCACTTCTGAAAATCATCTGCCCTTCCCTTAGTAAACGTGAACACTAGCATTTGTGTAATCTTGTCTTTAGTGTTAGAGGAGGCAGAATAGTTACATCTTGAGGAGGTCTTCTGCATTTCCTAAGTAGGAGTGTAGGAGGGTACCTGTAAAGTTAAAGGAATATAGTAATTTCACTCGAAATAGCAGCAGAGACAATTCTTCCTTCAGGTTTGCCCTCCTTGGTGATATCTTTATCTCTTTCATTGAAAATTAAGGAGAGAAAAAAAGATTAATTTTGCATATGTTGAGTGACTTTGCCATGGGAAGCAAACTTTGGGGGTAGGATAGAAAGAAGGGGAGGTTTTCTTTAAAAAAATAACCTCTTTTTCTGCTGTGGAACTGGGAGGGGAAGATTAAAATTAAATAAATCTGGTGATCATTTTGTGACAGCATTTAGTCCTTTATGGACTTTGGGAAATAATTGAATTGGAACAAAGACTGTAAAACAAGGACTTTATAGTGTCCATAATACTGCTATTTCTTACCGTTTTCAAAGTACTGGAAACAGCTCTGGAAATGCAAATGTCCTTGTATTCCTTTTTGTTCCCGAAACAAAATTTCTGCAGAAAATTATTTTATTTGGGAAGTCCGCAGAGGAATCCGAGAATAATACTTCTGAAAATCAGTTGAAAAAACTTGTAAGCATTGTGATACTAACCCTCATACTTTTGTATATGAGGTCCTTGAGTGCAGAGCAAGAAGAGGGGCAGGAAGAAAAGGGATAATAAATGCAAAAATAAGCATCTTGTTGCTTCCATTTTTGCTTTGACAAAAGGCAGCTGTTTCAAGAGCACATTATAATAAAAGTGGTGCTACCTTGGCGAACCTTTGAACATCATATCATGTGTTTATTTCTTTCCATTAATCGTGCTTGTGTGGTCAGACTGCCTGCTGCCTACACATCCATTTTAGCGTTACACACGCTGAAGTGAGGACCTTTCTGTGAGTGTTTTCCTAAGAAGTGCAGTTCTGTTCTGGAGCTTCAAAACAGCAAGGTGTTTATTCTCTTTTAAGTCCTTGGTGTATGTAATTGTGCACTGTCTGCTGGCAAGCCAGTGCTAATGAAGGCTGCCTTTGAATACCTTAATACTAAATACTGTGTTTTGTGTGTCTGTAAAAGTCCTTTATTTCATGTATCAGTGTCCACAGCTTTATGGGCCATGCATTCTGGAATTTCTGGTAGCTCTTAGCATCTTGCAATATTCTACCACCTTAGGAATAAATTCCAGAGGGACTTGTAGAAGAACTTGTCTGACTCGTAATGACTGTGTGCAAAATCTGTTTCTTGACCTATTAGACTTTTGTCAGATGTATTGAAGTTGCCCTTACTGTATTTTTTCTAATTCAGATTCAAACCAGTAATTTACTGGAAGAATTTCTGCTGCCTAAGGCTGTAATTTTGTAGGATAGCATATGTGGTCTTACTTCATGCTTAGCTTAAGGTACTTGAGCTCTGACAGGCTCTCTTCCCGCCTGGTCAACAGGATGTTCGTGCCCACCATTCTCTTACTTTTTGCTTTTGTTCTATTTCAAAGTTAATGAAATCACAGTTGTGGCACCCCTGAACACTTGCATGTCAATTTTAAGGTATGCTTTTGCAAGCTGAATGGAGGTTAGCACTGTCTGTTATCATTTCACCAGTGTGCTCTCTGGCATCGGATGCCTGTGGTGCAGTTTGGTGAGGACATGTTCAGTGGAGTGGGTGGAGTAGTCCAACAGAAGCTTTGAGTTCATGCATTAGTTTAGTTCATGCATTAAGGCTGTCAAGCAGAAGGAAGAATACGGAAAACTCAAAAATACAGCCATTTCATGTATTGCATCAGTATTCAGAAAATTGTATCAATGTTTCTGTTTCTTTGAGGCAATTTAGACTATGCTTGGAGACATGACCGTGCTTAAGAGATAAACTGTTAGAAACTGTTTGGGAAACAGATTAGGAAGTTCTGAATTTTACTGCCATGTTCTTTTATGTAAGTTGGGCTGTAGTAGTCTTGAAACCTAAGGAAATATTTCAAGTAGATGGACGAGACAAGTGGAGAAACAGTGCTTTCCCCAGCAGTGGGTGCAATATAATCTCTCAGCAGATGAGATTTTCAATGCTATGTGACCAGCCTTTTCTTTTGCTGGATTTTGTTGGATTTTTTTCTTTACAAAGCCAGTTTGAAAGTCGTTAAAGGGTTTGGGACCCCTTTAAGTTTGTGTCCTAATCTAAGAATGGTGCAAATTCAGGGAAATGTTGATGGTGAACTGAGGTTGGAGGTCATTGCTAACTGAGGTGCCTCATTTCAACTTTAGGCTTTTCTCGGTGCTGTTGCTGCTTGGAATTGAAATAGTCTCAAACAATATATTGAAGGTATAAATTTGTAATTTTGTTACACCACCTGCAAAGAAATTTACTTCACTTTTATGTCAGCTACGCCAATTAAAAATGGCCCATATATCTGAAGACATAGTTTCATGTTTTAATCCTTTCCAATTCTTGAAATCCTCTGGATAGGATAGGAGAGGGTGCATATGCACGAAGAATGTCATGCCTTCTGTCCTCAGGCAAAGCTTAATCCACTCCATTGTGCATAAATATCCTAAGATCATCAGCAGTAGCCCAGAAGTCTCTGCATGCTACACTCCAGTTTTTGAGAGTGGTAATTAGAGCAGTTTATGTGGAGGCTCCTTATACTCTAAATCTTTCCTTTCATCCCATTTCTAAATGGAGCTATGGAAAATTTACCTGTGGGAATCCCCCTAGCTCATCAGCCATGTCAAATTGATCTTGGCCTTCTAGCTATTGCCACCTTCTTAGCAATATACATCCAGCTCTATTATTGAATTAGTGGACACTGTCACTTTCACAGCTTCCCTGTGGTCAGACCACCACATTGATATTCTGCTGTAGAGCTTAGGCCTCTGCAGAAGTAGATACTCTGGTTTCTTCTCTGCCTGTGAAAATGATAGCTAGGTGGGTATCTTGGAGGTACCCCACAGTGCACAGGACAAGTTTGTATAAGATTTGGTAAGGGGGTTAGTTGATTTTTTTTTTTTGTCAATTTATGGTAGTTTCAAGAGCAGAAATACTCAGTTTCTCCTGGCATTACCAGGAAAACTAACTTTCAGTATATGCATCAAGACCTAATGCGCTGAAGTGTCCTGGTGTGAGCTCTAAAATAATTCTGGCATTAGTCTTTACTAATGCTTAAAATTAATAGACAAAAATAAATAAAAGACAAAACAAAGAAAATGATACTTTATGTGGATTAAATAAACTAGCTGGCTAGGAAGACATAAGAAAAAGGAGAGCAGAATCTATATCTCAGTTCATTTAACATAAAACAGAATCATAGATGACATGCTTGTCAATGGCGCAGTTGACACTTGGTATTTAATGAAAAGGTTAAATGTAACACCAAAATTTGAACATAATTAGGTTAATTCCATTTGTGCACATGCTTATGTTACATAAGCATATCCTGTCTGTCCCCAGAACAAAAAGTACTCAATGTCAGCAGCCTTGGGAGGTCTGTCCATGATGTGGTTGGTGGTGTGTGTTCGTGTTTTGGTTTTCGTAAAATGTGATTTCCAGTGAATTCTTAAACCAGCCCCAAATATCTGAAAACCAAAATCCAAAGTTGGTTGTCTCAAGTTCACTAGAGATTGGAAATAATTTTCTCAGAGACATAAAATCTTGTCTAGATTGTTAAAGCACAAGCATTACATTATGGAGAGATGCTTGCATAGTTTTTTATGGTGATACTTTTATACGTAAGGACAACTTGTCTTCCTGAGTGTTTGAGGCTAAATTCTTAAAATGTCCTTTTATGAAGAGAAATGTCAAAATGTATTGAGAAGCAACAGAAAATTTATTCTTATTCTTTTATGTGTAGATCAGACCTCTTCAGTTCTTTTGCTGTTGTAGAAATGTTCATCTGGTATCGAGAATTAAAATATTTGTTCATTCTCTCTTGCTTTTCTTCCTAACGTTGCATTTCTATTGCACACTTCAGTAAAATAGTCTTGTAGTTCTGACCTGCTTACGTTAATAACGTCTGTTCTAGGAAGATCTCTTTTTGTGAAAGGGAAGTTCTCATTACAAATGAAATAGCAGGTGCACATCATATGTAAGGTGACTCTATACTAATAAAGGCAAAAAGGGGGGAAAAAGAAATACGGTTTTGTAATCACTGGGAATTCTGTTAAAGAAATCAAGTTCCCAGCATACCCTGAGAAGTGTACCTGCCAATGGAGACACTGTAGTTGCAATACATACTACAGAATATCAAAACTGAAAGCCTCTTAGATAAGCCTTTCTTGAAGCATATAAGTAATTCTTTGAGTGTCTTTTTGTGTTTGTTAGCTTCTGACATGGCTTTCAACAATACAGTACTTGCATTTTCAGTGCAACTGATGCCTAAAACAGGCTACCTGAAACAGAGGCTAAGACAGAGTTAAGAGAATAAAGAGTGGACAAATTTATTCAAGGCCTTCAGGGTATGTTTGGGCAAGCAAAGCCCCCTCATGGGGCTACACCCAAAACGGATGCTGGGTCATGTATTCTTCACCGTTTATGAGTTCTGTCTTATTAGCATATTGGTCCTTAATTCTCCCATCACACCCTCGGGTGCTGATGTTAACAACCCCAGGCCTGCTCCCCGTAGTTCACTGTTGTTTGCATATTTTGGGACTCTTAAGGCAACGAATGTGTCCTTGGACCTCCATTCAGAGAAATTGTTTTGGCTAAGGGTGCTGGGAGCGGAGGTTTTTAGTGTTTTATAAGCAGAGAAGTACACCAAGTTACAGATACATGAAAAGAAAAAACTAGAAATTCTTAGGCATCAGAACTGGATAATGAATGGGAATGTGTATTACATTTTGTACAAGGGCAGACCAGTTCTTTGTTTTTAGAAAGGGTGTTACTAGTCTATTAGGATCCAAAGGTTATTTTAAATAAAAAGTAATTTTTTTCTTATTTTGTTCTTCTGATTTCCTGCTTCTTTTCCATTGTACTTTAAAAATGCCCTCAACGAATAAACACACAAATCAAAACCTCCAGCATTCCTCTCCCTTAAAAAAAAAACAAAAACACAAAACAAACCGCCACCACAACAAACCCAAACTTTAAACTCTAAAATTAGGTTAGAATTTGAATCTGACAAATCTGCAGGCATGTGATAGTATTTAATGCCAGTAGAGATTTCTTTCAATTAGAAATTCCAATTCTTAGTAACTGCAGAAATGCTCCTTGTGTACATAAAATCAGAATGTTTTTCTTTTCTTTGAAGTTGTTCTTGTCAAAATGCAAATAATTTGTATTTGAGTGTAGAACTTGAGTTTCAGTGAGGAGATGCAGCTTGTTCTCTTCACAATGTACAGCACTTTGAAAGTCCTTTTTGGTGGTGGTGGAGGGTAGTGGGTGATGTGTCTTGGAGCAGTCACTCTTCTTGATACTAAAATTGATGTAGGTTTGCTAACAAATGTTTAGCATGTGGTAGGTGTTTTAGCTTTGTTTTTCTAAGGCCTGTTACCACAGACCTACATTTATCGTACAGTCTGAATTGATTTCTTTAGTTTATACTATATTTGTCCAATTTAACAAGGATTTGCTTCGCTGCGACATAAATGAACAATAATAAATAGTGGCAGATAGATAGATGTTAGATTTGGGAATTTATTCTGTGAAATAAAATGTCTTGCATTCCTTGATTATCCTAGAGATGTTGATTTTAATACCAAGAACATTTACTCATTTTGTATTGTTCACGCAGTACAGAGTTGTGTTGCTCGTTCCTGAGCGGATAGATTTTAACTTCATAATATGTATTACATACAGTGGCTGATTTTTAGGTTACATTAATTTAATATAATTTGCTAATGTTTTTAATTTTTTCTTTTCTGTTGACACTAGTTTCTTACTGAGATATGGTGCAGATCATGTAAAATAGGAGATCTTAAATGTAAGGATTGGGGCAGTTGTCATGTCATGCAGCTACTATGAGAAAAAAATCTACTTAATGCAGGGAGAAATAATGTAGTGTTGATGTCAGTTCTTGTTATGTCTATTTAGACCTTTTCTGTGCTGCTGTTCAAAACAGAGGGGAAGATCTTTACCTGTGGAGAATGACCTGTTTCAATACTTAACTTGACAATTAAAAATACGTGGTGTCTATAGTAAGTTACCCTGGTCCACATGCTGCAAATAGGAACAAAATGAAGTTCTGTATTCCTCCCTCTATTACTAGGATTTATTTAAACATTTCATCCATGTAAGTGGGGGCTTGCCTCCTTTGTATTCCATCAGTTGCTGAGCATTATTCAGAATTTGTGGAAACTAACTGAGCTGTTGTGATGTGTTTTGGGTGTTTTCTTAGTATACAGTGTTCAAATACTCAGGATATGGAGCAGGTAAGATACAAATGAGGACTCTAATTTGGCAGAGGTTGAAGAGAAAGGTTTTGAGGAAAGATGTGGGGGAAGTGGGTAAGTAGGTCATGAAGCACTGAGCTGAGTGGGAGAGGAAAAGAAGTTTGCCTTATTGAACCAGTCATATGATCAGTATGATATTAATGTAATCAGCTTGCTTCCTTTGAGGGTTTTCCTTCATGGCTCTTTGCTCTAAGACTGCTAATTGTAGTTCATTTGATCCGGTAAGGAACATGTTGACTTTTCTCAAGGGAAAAGCTGAAAGCTGCTGCTGCCTAAAATAGCTATCCATGTTGACAACTCCATATGAACATTAACTGTACTTTGCATGGTATGTTTAAGCAGTCTTGAGAAATCAATAATGCTGTCCTTGTGCTCAAAATTGGAGGTACATCTAAAACAGCTTCTTCCACAGTCTGTTCATCTATCCCATATTCATGCATATTTTGAAAAACTGATGAATGTTGTTTCAGTGCATTCCTACAGTTAACTGCAAAAATGGTTCTGAAACACAGGGAGACAATGTTTTTCCTTCTATTTCTTACTCTGCACTCAAATAGCATATAAAAACAAAGACTATAAATTATGTACCTTCGGTAGACATTTTAAAAGTTCATAGCATTACATGGAGTTTTATAGGAGGTAAATGGAAATACCTGGATGTGTTATCGTGGGTGCAGTGGTGTTTTCCCAGTTTCCACTATTCCCAGAACTGAGTTGAGCAAATATAACAAATCAGAAATGTAGGGGAGGAGTTGCACATGCTGGTACAGTAGTATAAACACACAGTCTGTAAAACATTGCAGTGCAGTGTTTTTACATCTGTATTAACTTTACCTGTTTTCGTTGCTTCGCAAAATTGACTAGCAGAAAAGTGAAAAATTGTTCTCCAGTATGAAGGTTTATATATAGTCCAGTATATATAGGGCAGTCTTTACTGTGTTGCACCATGTTTTCTAAATAAACAGGCTTAAAAAAGAAATAAAGAAGTCCTGCTATATGTGGGATGTTTCTCAGTGAAGCTTAATATTTAAAAACCTGTGCAACCAAAGATGCAGTGCGCTTAACCCCAGCCATCATACAGTTCAATTCATTGGTGTGATGATCAGGTTCATCCAAAACATAGCCCAGTATTAGCCATGGTGAAGAAAATTAACTCCACCCCAGATAAAACCAGCACACCCTGTATTAAAGGAGCTGTATTGTGACCCTACTACAGTGTGTCTCTAACTCTTTGATCTGGAATTGTGTGCATATTTAGAGAGGGTAAAATATACATGTCATAAAACTTTTTAAAAAGCCAGTGGTGCGTGTGCCTTGTAACAGAAGGTTAGATTAGAATGTGATAAATAATTTTACATAAGTAATTATTTTGATGACTACTGCCTCATTTTATGTTCTTCTGAATTGGTTAAATGTTGTGGTTTTGCTGAAGTAAGTGAAAATGGGCATTCCATGTAATCCAGAAAATCATAATTTTATGGATAATTAATTTAAGAAAGTAATGGTATCAAGTTAATAATGCATTGAATTTTAATTTATAACAATACTATCTGCATATGAGTTTTAATTGATACCAGATCTAAATGAATGGATAACAAATTTTGCTTTCTGTGTTCATGTGCATTTGGGGTTGTATTTTTGTCCCTATGTACTTCTCAGAGCAGCGTTGCTTAATGGCATCAAGATAACGTCGATGGTTGTTATGAATTGACTGCATTTGGTGTTCATTAGCAAAACATGCTAATCACATACTCCAAAAGTGAAGCAATAATTCATTACACTTTTGTATTTCCATTGAATTGAATACTTTGAATACATGTGGATGACAGTGGGGAATGTACTTGCCATTTTTTGCAAAACAGAGAAATCTAAGCTTCCAAAGTTTTGCAGAGGGCTAGGTGGGTTACTTGGCAGTCTCACTATCCTCATATTTTCACATGAAGTTGAAAGGCAGCTGCACATCACTTTATTGTTACTGCTTTAGTGTGACTCGTTACTTAAATTACTGCAGAGAGATTGTTCAGGTGTCAGTGGTGAGAAGAGTAGTGTATCCAATAATCTGAGGATGTGGTCTGTGCACAGAAAGTTCAGGAAGACTAACGATTGCGTACTAGCCAGTTCATTACCAATCCCTAGGCACTGAATATGAACTCATCGTGCCGAGCTACTGAACTGTGCTTGAGAGTCCAAACATAACTGGCTTGGTTTGAAAGTCTGTGAACTCACATTTTAAAATGGCAAATAACTGATTAAAAAGAGAAGGAAGGGAATGTTTAGTTGAAGGGTACCATATCTAGTTATGTTATAACAGTTTAGATTACAATATTCATGCTGAACCTTATCTCACCATTGCTCTAACTCTGATTGCTACAGCTGTTGCTTGGGATAGTGGTGGTGGCCAGGGTAAGGATTTGAGAATCTGACATACAGTGATGCTTGGAGAGAATCCAAACACTTCTTGTTTGGTTTTGAATGTGGCTGTTGTTGGCAGGCTTAACCTTTCGTTGTTAAACTTTCTGTGCTAGCAGGTCATTTTTGTGAATGCATGACTGTCCTAACTCTTGCTTTGTTTTGTCTTAGTCACATTGATCAAACGACAACATGGCAAGATCCGAGGAAGGCCATGCTTTCCCAGATGAATGTTACAGCTCCCACCAGTCCTTCTGTGCAGCAGAACATCATGAACTCGGCATCAGGTAAGCTGAAGTTGTGTTTATTTGTATTTATGAAAAAGATCATAAGAGTAAACCACAAGCTATTGTAATTTGGGGTGGGGGAGGGTGTCCAAATTTATTAAATGTTCTTCCAGTTATCGTTGTCTGAAGCTTTAAATTTGTTGATATTGGATTCATCAAGCAAGAGGCTGAGAATTGAAGATAATTTATATAATATTTATGTTCTTTTTTCAAATGAATGGTTTAAACTTTTCAAGAAGCAGAATTTTTCTCTATTTTCTTCTGATCAAAAATGCTCTTAAATTGGTGAAGACCAGAATTTCCATTAAATTAATATCAATTTACATGAAAGCTTTTGTGCTTTGCAGTATTCTTCTGCCTCCATTTGCTCACTGACTAGACATGGAATACTGCCATTTGTTTACATTTCCTACATTTATTATGAACATGTAATTTTTTCCTGTCCTTCCTAAATGGATTGAGCAAACACCTTGAAAATCTTGTTTAGAAGCAGAGATGTTTTGGTTTTCCTCTTGTGTTTCTATTACTTCCAAAATCCAATATCATGATTATTATTCCTCTAGCTGAGGAAGTCTGATGTCTTTGCCTGGAATATAGAACTGTTTTTCAGCTGGTCTGGGGGAAGCTGTCACTAGACAGCAGTAAAATGTTCCTGTTCTTGCTGTAGAATCTACTGTATGTTTTCAGAGCTCTCTCATCTGATTATGCAGAGAGTAAGCAGATAAATTTGGTGTCATGCTAGTTTGAGTGCTGTGGTCCTCCCCTTGCTTTGTCACCTTCTGTCTGTCACTGAGGTTCATGTTGTATTTATTTTCTCACAGTCTGACTGTATTTTGTGTGTGTCTGTTCCTATACTTCACAAAGGTTATTCTCTGGTGCTGCTTTTTGTGGTCTGTTTAGACAGCTTTGTTTCATGCTGCAATTCATGTGCTGCAGACAATACCAAAAGATTAACAGGCGTGACCAAACTGTGCTGTTCATGACTGAGTATTAGAGGGGAAGTTAATCAAACTTTTTGCTGGCTATGCCAGGAGGCTGGATTATCCTGAAACAAATGAGTTCTGTTCAAGTTCAGGAAGTCACGATTCACAGCAATTAAGGTTTCAGGCTCTGATGTGAAAATAAAATAGTGTGATTATTTTTTCTGTAAATTTATCCCAGGAAACCTGCAGCAATAGAGGTGGCATGCTTTTGCAGGGACACTTCTGAAGAACAGAGAATAGGAGAAATGAAACGATTCCTTTAGTCTGTCTTGCTTTTTCACTTATTTGTGCTGAAACTAGATGCTTGCTGTTTCAATATTGACAGAAATTCTGTATTTTAAGATAACTCCTCAAACCTTCAGTTGTATCAAGAATTTACAGGAAAAAATATTGATAGTAAAGTAGGATTCACTTTATGTACTTAGAAAGAAATGAAGGGTCCTTAGCAAAAAAATATACTGTTAAGTTGTAACAAGGTGATAACAAATTAGAAAAGAAGCTAGCAATCTGGACACAATGATTATTTTTAAAAGAACATGAAGAATTTACATGTAATTGCCTGATGTAAGTGTGTGAGAGAGTGATGCTGCATAGATATTGTTGCTCATGCCATAAAGAATAGTTGAGATGTTTAAGTGGGTTGTCTTGTGATTTGATAAAGCACTTACTTGGATACAAGTTCATTGAACATTTATTTTTAATTTCACAGATGATACTCTGTTGAATATCAACTGAAAATCCTGTGAAGTTTTTTTTTTTCCCAGTGCTCTGAATTTGATAAAGTACATGAAGGACTCAGAACCCCTCTGTATATCGAATTACCCCACATGTTACGTGGTGTTAGGTTTTTTTGAGCTCAAGTCAGTTGAGGTAGTATGACTTGGAAGTATTTGGATGCACTTGCTTACCTTTGTTTGCTATTAACAAAAGTCTGCTTTGAATTAAATATACTGAACCTGCATTTATTGGGTGTGATTCTGTTTCCGGTACTTGATCTAGCAAATGCTTATGTACTAACTAAATTATGACCACCTATTTGGTTTTACTGAAGTGTCTTATCTCTTATACCTAGTTTTGTTACATTTTACTACTGAGTTCATGGTAGCTTATGCTTCCTTGGTAGCCTCTTAAATAATCTCTGGGAGAAATGGAAAAGTCAAGTACCTATGTACCATTTCAGCATAGTGGAACTTACTGATGTTGGCACTCAGATTTAATACTACTTAATGCTCTAATTTGGGTATTCATCCTCAAGAACTAGGAAATAAAGTTGAGACTTTTAAGACAGAAGTTTCCTGTTACAAAATTTTGCTGGCAGTGAAACATGCCCTAGTGCTGTGAGACCCTTTAATGAAAGATACTGAGAAAAAACGAGTGTAAGTATTGTGACAGGTGGAGATCGCTGACTTACAAAAAAATGTCTGAAATGCCACAAAGGAGAATGTTTTCCTTTCTATATAGACCATGTATGGTGCTCGTTAATTTTAGAGCTTAATCAAAGTTACAGTCCAAGTTTTAGTGTACCACCAAAGGAGTCTGTAAGTCAATTTACTGTGCTGAAAGGTAAGAGAGATTTCTGGGAACTCTCTTAAAAGCTTTAGAAGCTTTAACTATTTAGCCAGAATTAGAATTCTTGACATTAGCTAGAATTAAGAACAGGAAAACAAACTGAAGACACGGAGAGAGAAGAGAACTCTGAAAGCTGATATGTGCATATTAGAGATAAAATTCTTGCCTTTTTGGATAAATAGGGGAAGAAGAACTCAGGAAAGATGGGAAGAAATTATAACTAGAAGATTTGATAAGGGTGAAAGCAAGTCAAATGATTGTTTAAAATAAAGTAATGGGAAAGATGTAGTTTAGCATGAGATTGAAATTTTTGAGTTATCTTTCTTAAGAAATTCCATTTCCATCTCTTGAGACATGTAAGACTGGATGAGAACCCAGGTATCTTGCTGCAGGTTACGTTTCTTTAAGGAAGTTAATGGACATCTGAACCAGCTTTATGTGTTCCAGGCATGATTTTGTGAATGAATTACTCTATGAGTGTTAGTTAGCTGCATTCTTTATAGGAAGTCATCAGTGTGTGAAAAGTGAGGGGTTTGTTTGTCTCAGTCTTTCTGAACTTAGCTTGCTACATGTAATCAGCTAAAATAGTTTGGGCCATATGTATGCAGAGAAGCAGCACAGTGTTCTTTTAGATGCCATTTGTTGGTTAATCTGTGAAATAGGATTGCATCTTCACATCAGTAGTGGAAAGGAAGCAAGCCTGCTATTTGTATATGTGCCACATGTATATAAAAATTCATGGTGACTGCTCTGAATTTTTGGGTTATGTCTGTAACCATTTTTTCCCTAAAGGTATGAGAGAAGCAACTATGTTCTTCTGTTTTGGTTTAAAACAAACAAACAAAAAGGTAGTAATAATGGTACGTTTTCTTTGGAGGAATATTTCTACTTTTACTGAGTAAAGTTATACATTTGAAAATAAACAGTGGCTGTTTCTTATAAAAAATTAAGAGTTGATACAACAGAGATGGAATGTTTGTATTTATATACTTCTGTTCTTCGGGTACTTTTACTTCCTGAATCATGCTTGACAGCACTGCATACTTTAGCCTCTCCCGCTTGCACGGGATAAACCTTAGATAATTAGCTTTGGAGCAGATTACATGTCTTTGTCCTTTTTTATCTTTATTCTTATGTGGCAGTTTTGGATTGAGTTTCCCAGTGGAAGTTTGTAGACCTAGAGCTATTCCATTGTGTCTTAAGGTAAGGCTGTAGTGCCATGTTAAATGTTGGTAAGAAAATGAACACTTGAATTCATAATTCTTCAGGGACAGTAGGGTAGGAAGGAATATGCCAGTAACCAAAACAAGTTCTAGAGGTCCTTGCTCACTTTAGTTGCAGATTGCTGCTGCATAGCTAGTCATACTACAAATTCTGCTTTGTATAGTCAACACTATGATCTGTTGTGAAACTCAAGTTTCTGAGTATCTGCATGACAGTAATGTTAATTTCTTTCTTCATCTTGAAACCCCCCTTTTAATTAATGTCTTTTTATACTAATTTGACAGGATAAAGGTGTACTTTAAGTAAATTTTGTAGACTTTGATATAATCTTTAAGTGTTAGAATCCCAGTGACAGTGACTGGAGGGAAAAGTTCAGCATTCACAGAGAAAGATTAGGAAAGTTCTTGGAGATCAGTGTTTGCATTAGGTGAAGGTGATTCCTCTTGTTGAACATAGATGTTCTAGTTCCTAGGTTGTCTCTGCATATTCAGTTAGTAGATAGATACAGATGCCCTCTTATATGCATTGACCTATTGATAAAATACAGTTTTATTTACATTTATTTTAAAATTAGGTGTTAGGAACTGTAGAGTCTTGCAAGATTCACTTCTAATCCTAGCACAGGTTGAATCTCTACTACATTTTTGCTTTTGTTGCTCTTCCTGTTGCTTTCTATCTGCCAGCATCAAGCTCTGCTTTGCATTCCACTTTTCATGGCATATGAAAAAGTTTAAAAAAAAAAAACTCAGAAAAAGTGGAGACATGCACCAAAGAGATGTGCACACAGGCTTTTAAACTTACATGTTATTTATATTAAGTTACACAATTGTGTAAATATTTAGTTACAGAGGTATGACTTACCAGTAGTTGTGTAAAGATGGCTTACATCTGGAAATTAGAATTTAATTTTTTGGTATCTTTGTCCTTGAAAGTACCACGGTACAGGCTGAGTTCCCTATCTAGAAGGGTTGTCTCTCCCTGTGCAAATTATTTCATAGAATTGTAAACTTACAGTTGTTATAGTGTTCCATTGTCATAGGAGGCACCAAACAGAACTAGTAGGGACCATGTGACAGGGATATTGTTTGTGCTAAATATTTACAAAAGTTGGAGGAAAGACTGGAAAAATACTTGAAAGAGAGACATTTTGGCACTTAATAAGCAGACAGAATTTGGCCCAAGGAATAACTTGGGTAGAATCAGAGAGTATCCTGAGTTGGAAGGGACCCACGAGGATCATCAAGTCCAACTCCTGGCCCCACACAGGACATCCCCAAGAATCACACCATTGAGAGTATTGTCCAAATGCTTCTGGAGCTCTGTCAGACTTGGGGCTCTGACTGCTGCCCTGGGGAGCCTGTTCCAGTGCCCAGCATACTCGGAGGCCAAGTGACTGTTCATGGTCTCTATATGTATTCAGTGCTTTATTTAAGAGTTTGCAGAGTGACAGTCACTAAATGGGCTGCTTTCAGCAGCAAACAAGAGCTGCCCATCACCCTGGGCTAGATGCCTGGGCTAAATGGACTTTTGGTTAGACCCAGTATTGCTGTTTCTGTACATGAGCTGCAGTAACTATGGAAATTTTAGTGAGAAGGTCTGAATAGCAGCAATATAGGGCTTAGATAACCTAGATCTCAGAAGCTGATGCTGGAAATTCTGTTCCTATTGAGTCTTTTTGGGGGAAAAGGACATGTAATTAAAAAGGAATTTTCCAAGATGCTCTGAGTGAATGTGTCTGCTATTCCTCAGTATGGATTTAGTTCTTTCCTCTGGTACTTGGCTCTAATAGGAAGTTTTTCAGATGACCATTTGAAAAATTAGACTCGTCTTCTACGTTCACAATTTCTCACAAAACCAAATGGGAATTACAGAAGTTAGTAATTTCAATTGCTGAACTCCCATTTCAATATGTAAGGATGACAGCAGAAACATGAGAGCAGTTTGTTGTCCAAGGAAGAAAGCAATGTTATTAATGCTTAAAGTTTCTAGAGATATAAGTCCTATATCTGCAGTCATTTATGGCACTTGGCAAGAAAGGCTTGCTGCTGTGACAGGCAAATGAGCAGATGGACCTTTCCTGTCCTGTTCCACAGCTGAGCATTTTATTTAGAAAGAGAACCTTGCCTAGGTTTGTCTCTAGTAGTAAACTAGTACTCATCAGTTCACTGAATCTCCTAAGTGGCATTGTTCTGCCAGGTAGATGGACTGATCAGCTCCTGGCAACCTTCTTCAAAGGTGTTTTGTTCTTACTTGCTACAAAGGAACATGCTGGACCAGTACAGACTTCAATGTTCAGCAGGACTGACACCCCAAGGCTGGTTTTGTTTTTCCTAAAGCCAGACTGGGGTTTTTTTTTTGGCTTTGCAGTTCACAAGAGAATTTCTTCCTGAGTTTCTCCAAGGGATGTGTGGCTTAGAAGGACTCTGAGGAGAATGGTAGTGGAAGGTCTGTCTACATGGCTAGAGTGTTGGCTTAGCAATAAAGGAGTGGGTTTGGTTCTTCATTGGCTTCCACACTTGGATGATGGGGGGCATGTCACTGTGCTCCTGTGCACCAGTTTTATAAAACAGCATCTCACTGACTAACTGGCTGGTCTGTGGGCATGGTAACAAAATACAGCGTTCTTCGCACTAGAACTTTCATTTCTGCATCAAAGTACTTTTGTACAATATCCGTTTGAATATATGAGGATTTAAGTATTGCAGTATTGTCACTCTTCCTTGCCTATTTCTGTTCACTAGCTTCTGATAAAAATTGAGCTACTCATTACTTGTAGGCAGCATTTAAAGCTTATGATCATTAGAGGTGGAAAGCAAATGTCTGGTGTTCAGTGTTTTTCCTCACTTGAAAACCTGTAGCTCTAA
The DNA here is from genome assembly GCA_013397955.1 of Grantiella picta. NCBI lineage: Eukaryota > Metazoa > Chordata > Aves > Passeriformes > Meliphagidae > Grantiella > Grantiella picta. Next base: position 3,025,511 of record VZRM01008322.1, read on the forward strand.
TGATGGAGTAGGGAAGTTGCTAGAGAAGGGCTTTGTTTTCTGAGCCAAAATGAAAGTTTAAATTAGAAATGTAGTTTGCAAGGGATCATCAAAGACCACAGTAAGAAATTCTTGTCCTGGTTATGCCTTGGGATATTACTGGAATGCAATTGAATTATTTTTTTAAACTCTTTTTGACATTTCTCCAAGAACATCTTTTGAGATTAAGCGAACAAATGTATCCTCCCTATCTCTCCTCCCGGCTTTAGACTGAATTCTTCAGCAGGAGCATGACTTCAGGACAAAGTTACAGTCAAGAGCTAATGTAGTTTGAAGATGGATATAGTAGACATTTATGAGATAGACAAAAGTATTTTTGTGTATATCTGAATCTCATGTGTGAAATAATGATGTGTATACTTAGTATATCTTACATTATATGGAATAATCTGTTAGTCCAATTCTAACATCCGGATGGCTTCTGCAGTTGTATTACTGTGTTACACTGAGGAAGAGTAGAAGAACTTGAAATACAATGGCTTGCTGCTACAGCAGGTTTTGTTGTAATTTCTTTTATATTCTTAACATTTGTAGTGGGTCTTTTGTTGTATAGTTAGAGGATTGTACCTAAACCTAAAATACAGAGAAGATCTTTCTGTATCTAATTTAGATTTTTTTTTTTAATCCATGTTAATGTGAGTGTAAAAATTCAAAACCATGTATTTGTAAAGCACCTGCCAGATAAAATGAGACAAATATAACTTTCTAAATAGTTTTCAGTCTAAGCAAAGTACAAATGAATGTATGTGATCATGTAGAGATGGGAATGAGGGGTTTAAGAAATGTATAGGAATGAAAGGTAGTTTCTTGAAAGCTGCTGATGGGAACATAAGGGAGCCACTCCTCAGGCTCTGTGTTCAGACATCAGCTGTGGACTCCACAACATTATTACGTACCTCCCTTTGACCATTTTGTAGAAGTTGTTTTTCCTGTGTGTGCCTTTCTGCTTGTAGAGGCGTAGCACTGCTGTTCATGGCCCTGTGTCTTTGTGGCTGCTTGTGGTGTTTCCTTACCTTTGCTGTGTCATTGCTTTATTGCCTGCCTTGTTCTTCAGATTTGCATTTGTGTGTGCTTAAGTCTTGAATGCTTTCGCATTAGAGATTCATAAAGAGATTTCATAAAGTTAGAGTATGCAGTAAAGGGAAAATGAGTTTTGTCACTTCTTTTTTTAATTGGTTGTAGAAGACAGGAATACTTCAGAATCTCTTCAGTGTTAATCTTGTTGTGTTGCTATGTCTTAATCACTAGATGAACTTTCCTATGGGAGGTAGAATTGCTTCTTTTTCCTGATGCTCATGCTGGTTTCATTCTGGCAGGCTTGACTTATTGCTGGTTTTATACTAGAATGCTATTGCAAAAGATAGTGTCAAAAGCATATGAAAGGAAGCAAACAAGTTTGAAAATTAAAGTCCATATCCTAGATAAAAATGATAGAGGTGTTTCCTGTTCCTTGGTTTCCCACCCACCACTTCTTTGCCCTTATCCAAGAAATGTTAGACATGAGCTTGAAACTCTTCTGTTTCATGTACTGTTATATATGTAAAATGTTAAAATTTTTTTTAGATCAATTTCAGCTGGAGCAAACAAGAGCCCGCCATCAACTCCTTCCTTCTATATTGCAGGCCCACTCCCCGATGGATGGGAACAAGCTATGACCCAGGATGGAGAAATTTACTACATAAACCATAAGAACAAGACCACATCTTGGCTAGACCCAAGGCTTGACCCACGCTTTGGTAAAAGTTCATCTCAATTCAGAATTCTTGATTTGCTTCAGTTCACTCAGCTTTAATTTTGCAGGGATATTTTGAAAACTTTTTATAGTACAATTAAAATATATTTTGAGTTATAGAGGCCTTATTTAAATAATATTTTTTTTAAGATAAAAACTATTAGTTTATATCCTTAGGGACTGTATGTTACCCAAGTTTCTAATGCTACAGGTTACTATTTTGCCATATGATCCCTACAGTTCCCCAAAGTGGTGACATTCAGAAATAATTTATCTAGACAGTTTCAGTCAAACTCACTCATCTCTTTAAATTAGCAAAACTTCACCACAGGAGAATCTTTTAATTCCTGAACAAATATTTACTTTCCCTTGTGCTGTCTTCAGAGGGTATCAAATAATAGTTCATGATGTTTGAATACACTTGAAACTTATACCAGCTTATAATTCCAGCTTGTCACAGTGATGATCATGACAAAACTTTCTGTTTTAAACAATATGAGGAATTACTGGTTTTGTTGTTCCTACTTTAATAACCTTTTTGTGGGGTAAAGACTATGTAATATTGGAAATAAAAATAGTAACGTAAGGATTAGAAAGTCTAGATGGAGAAATTCAACAAAACAGAACTTTTATGTAATTTTTTTTCAGTAATGTTTTTGATCTGTATGAAGAGCAGAATTGCAAACTTTTGAATAAAGTATTGGCACTGGTGACTATGAATAGAAAGCACATATAGTGTCAAGACTCTAAATGACTTTCTTAGGTTGTCCAAGTGATGTATTTAATATGGCATTACAATTTTCGTAAAGCTGTGACCTGTGTGTGTCAGCCTTATTAGCTGTATTAACTTGCCCTTAATTTGTTTTCCCAATAACTTACTATTTTCAACTCCGTTGGATTTAAGTTATTTTTCCAGAGCCATGGAAAAACAGTAGGAGTAAAAAAAAAAAAAAGAAGAGATCATTGTGGTTTTCAGGCTTCACTTTTGGACTCAATGCAGCTAAATGAAAACAGCGTGCAGATCACTGAGTAGGTCAGGCTGAGGGGATGCAAAACCTTTGAAGCTTTACAGGGGTTGACCTAACAACAACTGTGGGCCCCTTTTGGGAGAGGCATTAACTCCATGAATGCCATATAAATACAGAGCTACAAAATTCAACAGTCACTGTTCTGTTTTGTTTTCTGAACTGTCTGTTAGAAATTCTGCGTTTTTGGTTTGTAGGCTTAAGTGCTTACTTACAACATCCGTTTACTCTTACAGAGAGCACCAGATTGTCACACTGTGTTTATAAACTGCTCACCAGTTTGTAGACAGGTTGAACCACTGTGCAACTTGAGCCCAAAGGTGGGGTGTCAGCTTTGGCAAGTGTCCATGCTGGCTTTAACGCCAGCCAGAGCTACAGACCTGTTTGCATGTTGCAAGAGGAGTGTGTGGGTAATTTGCAGCTTCACAATTACTTAGTATGGGAATAAGGCTGAAAAGGAAGCAGTCATTTTGAAAATCAGTGTTGCCTTTTGCAATTATGTTTACTCAGGTAATCTTGCAGGGTATCTGTTTTTCTTTGCATGTATTAATTTATAGTTTCCAGTGATGAGCTGGAATTAAAAAGGAGTGTGGAAAATGCTTTAATGGACAGAGGTTGCGAGTGAGATGAATCCTGCTTTTCACAATTATTTTGTATTCCTGTAAATAAAGTGGTCTAACTGTAAGGGCAAAAGATACTTGTCTTGTGCATACTGAACCTCTATCAAATTGTTAAGGCTGCAGTTAAACTGAAAGAAGTTAGAAATGTCCAAAAGACTGATTAAGGGTTTCTTGCTGCATAGCTTCCCTTTTTGGGCCCACTGTGTATGTGTATCCCAGACAGGCTTGAGTACATGCCAAGGCTCTTTATTTTGTGGTCGGACTTTTAATCTGTTCCAGACCTTTTCAGTCAAAGAGCTCAAGTGTAACTGAAAGGGGCAGGAAAGGGGAAAAAAAGCATGTGGGCTTTTCTGATCTAGAGTGACGGCAAATAGAGACAAGCTGCTAGCTGCTGTTGAGCTTGAAGGAGTTTTCCTTGAAAACCTAAGTTGTACGCATTGGACTGTGGTTTATGTTTTTATCATTTAAGCCAAGAAAATACAAAATCCTATTCCTGTTGCTTTCTGACTTGTGACCTCCTTAAGTCACTGAAGTCAAGAAGAAAAAAAATCTGCTTGACAGAGTTAAATTACTGAGCCTTGCATTTATTTACCATGTGGAGATCCTCGACAAATAAGTGCTGTGACCCTAAATAGCATGTGAATGACTCAGAAGTTTACCTTTCTGTGCTTAATATAGGTTGAAACTTCTGTTGGCATTTTTTCCCCTGAGGATCACCATATCCTTTTCTATCGCTGTGTTTTTATATAAGGGCTTGGGTTTCAATATTTTTGATTACTAATAGCTCCAGAAGCAGAGTGGATTCATCTTTGTCTTGTTGAAGCTTTTGATTATTACAGTGATGCTAATGGTAATTGAAAATTAAGGAGGAGTTAATTTCTCTGTCTGCCACTTTCACCAATCTTAAGAACCATTGAAGAAAACAAAACTGTTGAATGGTATGTGCAAACATACTCCTCTGTTCCAGTATTCAGAAGCAGAAGGTATGAAGAGTCTTTGCCTTTATTGCTTCTGAATTCCCAGCTTCCAGGGAGACAGACTTTATGTCTCTGTACATTCCTCATCAGATGAAACCTTTGCATTCATCTTTATTTTCTCTAGTAGGTGTGGATATAGCTCTTTTTTAAATAGTGCTTGGAATTTTCCATTATTGTGGCTAGAAAAGAGAGACTGGAAGGAGAATCAGTTTGAAAAAAAAATTTTAGGTGGGCTAATTTGGTAAGGGGTATTTTGGTATAGCATTCATGCTTTTAAACAAAAAATAAAAGAATGTAGTTAGTATGTATTATTTCTTGGGGCAGGCTTTTAGAAATAATGCATCAGAAAAGAGCCTTTGTCAGAATGGCCAGCTGTGGGATGGGCTGGGTCTAAAACCTGAGTGCTCCAAGTTGCAAATGAGGGCTTCATTCCAAGGCTCAAGTCTAGCATCTGTGAAATGGCTACACCACTTAAGTGTCAGTGAAGTCCTGTAGCTCAGACATTCATCCTCCAAGTCTACAAGTATGACTTCAAAACAGTTTTGTGTTAGGACAAATCACAAACTTCAGTATCTAGGAAAGAACTAAGTATGAAAAGATGGTCTTCTTATGCCAAGCACAGGCAGTCATAAAAGATGACATGGAATCAAAGGAGTGGGGTTGGGAGGGGGTTGGTCCTTAGGCCTGTGTCAGCAGGATTCTTGTCAAGTGGAGCATCTGGTACAAACATGCCGTTCTACCTTCTCAGTGCCTTTGCAGGCCTCATAGTAAGGGGCTTCAAATTACCTGTTTTGGTTGTTTTTTTGTTTTGGTGGTTTGGGTTTGGTTTTGGTTTTTTTGTTGTTGTTTTTTGGTTGGTTTTTTTGTTTTGGTTTTTTTGTTGTTGTTGTTTTGGTTTTAGTTTTTGGGTTTTAGTGTTTTTTTTTGTTTGTGTGTTTAATTTAGAAGGATTTTTCTCCTTAAAGGAATTGAACTGTCAGCTTGAGCTTGTCTTTTGGACAGTTTTGTCTTTTCTGCTATTGTTCATAGGTCATTCTTCACAGATCCTGCTGGACTTTTAAGCCTTTCTGGTAAAGTAATGCGTTTTCTTGATAGTCAACATCTGGATAGGAAGCAGGTCAGCTATGGCTGGAGTTGGTAAAGTAGAAGAACATCTGCTTTTTCTATAAAGTCAAATCTCCTAGTACCAGTTGAGGTTTGAAATTGTTCAGCTTTATTGCTGTAAGTTTCCAAGAATTGGTTTTTATATCAAAGGCCATTAAAGGGATTTTAACTCTTATTTAAGCTTGCCAATGATAGGACTTGGTTTTGAAATGCAACCTTAAATAATTGGCCCTTTGAGAATGCTTAATATGTTAAGTTCAAAGATGAAGCTGAAGTGGGAAAATACTGGAAAACTGGCAGTTGATTTCTGTGTCTCTGCTGTGTTGAGTCTGGTGTGGAGACCTTAGTACTCCAGTAGAGTAGTCAGAGAAGTGTCGGCAGGGATTGAAGTAAAACAAGATACTGTTTCAGTTTCCTTGTTATTTTATTCTAGACTTGGCTTTTAAAGGCTTTTAACTAGTGGTCAGACCAGTGTTACACACTCCCAGTCTCTTTCCTTCTGTTCTTTCAATTCTTGGAGCTGCAATATAGGGTAGGAAGCAAAATATGTGACCTCAGGTTGAAATCACTGCCACAACTTTATCACTCCCACTTAGAGATTATCTTAATGTTCTTTGAAGTTCTGCATGAATTTTGGGTGAGGGGGAATATAAGGCAAGACGGTGTTTAATATCATTATGGAAAGTGCCACAGGGGCTCTGTGTAGTAGGTGCTTGACTACATAATTAGGAAATTAAATAAAACTGATGGTGATAGTAAGGTTATAGAAAATGCACACCAGGATCTTCTGCTTCCGTTTTATTGTAGTGTAAAAACATAGCACCTTTGAAAAAATGAAAAGAGCTTGTTCAGAAACACTGAAGTAAAATGTACCTTTCATTGAAACATGTATTTATCATTTCTGTTTTTTAAAGAAGCAAGCAAACACACAACAAGCTTCAAATTCAATTAAAAGCTTAAGCTTCAGAGCATCTGCTAATTTTTAAGTATCAGAAATTAAAAGGAGTTATTCCATAATGTTACTTTCTTATCCCTTACCTGTCTAGCACTTTGTTTAATATATGTTCCTTCAAATTAGTTTGTAGGAACCTTTCAAGATGAAGATTTTTGGACAAGATAGAACTGGAACTCTAGATTGGAAAACTGGGTTCTGGCCTTTGTCTAGTAAAAAAAAAAAAAAAAAAAAAAGCCCTGACCTTGTGTCTGATCATAGTAGCATTTTAGACATCTTAAGTTCCAGATCTGCCTTCAGTTTTTTGCACAAAAAACAGAGCAGTGGTTTTGATCTGCAAATACAATGGCATATCCTCTTTGCATACTCCGTAAAACAAAAAGAGGATTTGACTCATCTAAAAAGGTTTAGTGGCATTAGATTTTTCACTTCCCTGTCTCTGTTATTCCAGAACAGTTTCAGGAGATCACTTAGGATGGGTAAAGACGTTTGTATTTTGTTATGTCTGTCAGAGATATGTACAAATGAAGCAGCATCCATTTTCAGTGAACCAGTGACTTCTGTGAAAGCCTGCTGCGAATCTGCAGAGGTAGATGAAATTTAACTGGTAAGCATCCCTTTGTACAAGGCAGATGCTGCATTATGGCAATGATGACAAATAATTATTTGTTGTGCATGATTATATCAGAAAGTGAAATCTTGGTTTATTTGAAAGCAGGATGTATTTATACTTCTTAAGTGAAGAGAGTTAACTGAAGAAATCACTAAATCTGTCCACCAGTTGTGTCAGGATGCAGTTATCTGCTTAGGGTAGAAAACTTATAGACTATTAAGGATAGGGAAACCCATACATTTTTTAAGAATTTATCAGGACAGTAAGTTTATGTAAGTTAATACCTGTTTTGGGGTTTGTTTTGTTTTCAGAATAATTTAATCCTGTTTGAGAAAGGAGATTTATTGCTAATGATGTCTGGATGCCAGTAAAAATAATGCATGCTTGCAATATTGTGCAAAGCAGCTGTGATAGCGAAAGAAAACTGCATCCTAACAGGGACATTTTTTCCACCATATCCTTCAATACAGCAGTTTGCTGTTAATGTTCTCTTAATGAGCATACTATATTAAAAGTTGAAGGTGGATCATTTTGAGCATGATTCATTATCTGTAATCTAAATATATATATATATACACACAGTAATTATATACTCTATATCTAGTCATAGATGATCTTAAATTCAAGGACGCGTCAGGTTTTTTTGTCTTTGAATTCAATCGTGTTGAAACATGATTGCAGTTTCTTATATACAGAAGTGTTTCTTTTCAGTATACTGTTGATTGTTTTTTTACAGTAGTTTTTACTGGATTTTGTAATCTCTGTTCAATCATTTCTAAGGGGCTTTTGACAGAGATTAAAAAAAAGCTGAAAATGTGCAGATGCATGTACACAGGGTTTGTTCCACTCAAATAAATTAAAGGAAACCTGCATTAAAAATGTTTTCACTTTATTTTATAAGAGATTGTAAAGAAGCTTGTCTTTTGGCCTAGTTAACCCAGGAAGTATTATGTGGTGATTAAACAGTGAAACTGTTCGCAGCTAATAGCCTTATGTAGACTCTTGGCTGATTAAACTTTGGTCTAAAATGTGGACTAGCTTTCATTAAATATTTTTTGGCAGAGATTCAGTGGATAGACATATGGGGCTGTGGTGAGCTCAGATTCCTGCACTTACTGTAGTCTTCAGTGTTTCATACATAAAATTTAAACTTAAACTACATTAATTCAGGTTTATGTCAGTTGCATTCTGTAGGTCAAATAATTTAAAACTGGTTTAGACTTTCAGAATTAAAAATTGTTTCTTTTTAAAGAATGGAAAAGAGTTACTTGGAGAATGTAAAGAGCATTTTAGTAAGAGCTCCTTATTTAAAGATTTTTGTTTTATTTGTGTCCACTGATCAGAAGTTCCTAAAAGCTACTTACTTAAATTATTTTACTGCTTAATCTTATTTATATTTGCTTTCCTGGCTGACCAGAATATTTTAGTTATTCTGAAACTGGCATACAGTGAGTGAAAGTGCTTTTTAAATATGGCTATTTACTGCTCAGGGTGGAAAAAAACTGACACAGCATTTTACTCAAGTTTAATTTTACAGACATTAAAGAGTGTCTGTACATGCTGTGGAGTCTTAATGGTGCTCAGTCAGTCCAGCTATTGCACATCTACATTTTACAATACAGAAAGACTGCAAAAACAATGGCAGCTTTATCAAAGAAAAGGGAACTTAATTTATATTGTTTTAACCAGCAGGTGCGATAGTAGTAGTAAAACAAAAAGGAAAATACTAATTTAATTTGAATGAAACTAATTGATAAATGCAGAGTAACCAATCTGTAGGTTGGACATGCTTCTGTAATAGTATTTTCATTGGATATATTTTGCTTTAACCAAAAGTTCAGGTCAGCATTCTGTGAATATTTCTTTTTTCCTAAGACACTAAGATCTGTTTGCACACCTAAAGCAGCAAAATGAGCCCAGAGAGCAGAGCCCGGATTCTATTTGAGGTTTCCCCCGTACTCTAAGATTCAGGATTGTCAGATTAATCAGAAACTGAAAGCAATGGAATATTTTATTGTGCTAATTTTTAGGTTGTTTTATAATAGCAGCATTATGAAACTACAACTGGGATTTCCTAAGAGTAATATAGCAGTGCATTATAAAGAATACAATCCAGAAACATTACTTACATTCTGATTGAACAACAAATTGTTGTACCAAGCCTTTCTTAAAAAGCCCCTTGGAATATGTTTTTATTACTTCCGAGACTGTTTCAAATCATGCTGGTATGATTTTGGATTTTTTTCTTCTCAGCTCTTTTAAATGTAATCAAAGAGGATTTTTGCCTTTGTTGTAGTGTTGTAAACTAGCGCCAGGTAAAAACCTGTCTATCGCCAAAAATGATGCACAATAGCTGTCTAGTTTCAAAATTAAGCTGAAGGGGATGAGTTCTGGGGGTTTTTTTTTCAGTTCCCCCAATGAAAACGTTGATTCTTATTAGTAAGGACAGTCAGTTATAGTATGCTCAAGCCCTGAGCTTTTTTGTTGTTGTTTGTTCAACTAAATAATATTTTTAAATTTGCAGATTAAAATTAGGTTTAGCTTTGAAGGGTGAAATTATAAGCAGGAAAGAAAAAACATCAAACATTCAGCTGTATCTACTAATCATTATGGGTGCAGTCTCTGCATGTAATTCTGCGTAGGGGAGAAGGTGCTGTGTTACTGCAAACTGTCAGTGCCCTGGGACTTAGGATTTTCAACTGATGGAGGATCTTGGGAGAGAAATTAGCCTTTTATGTTTGAGTTGTTAAAAATCTGTTGGTCTTTCCTCTCTAGCACCAATGCCTGGTAATTGTTTCTCTCTTGGTTTTGTTTCTTGTGTTTTGGTTATTGGGTTTTTTTCATTATATGTAGACAGCAGACTAACCTTTTTTCAGGAATTGTCAGGTATTATCTGGTACAGTACAGAAGAGGCATTTCTGCTGTTGACAATAGAACATTTAATGTGTGGCATTTGAAGACCAATAATTTTCTCTTCTCAAAAACTTATTGGAGCAATCACAATTGACTCTATCCTGCAGATTGTGAAGCTAAGCCATATTTTAGGACAAGATCTTTTTTATTGTCTTAAGTTGCCCATGTTTTTTAACTTGTCTGCCCCTCCTCCTCCCTCAAATCCCCCTCTTCAAGAAACAAAGACTTGTTTGTTCCTGCTCTGCCTGTGAGGTCTTTGCAGCCTCCGCAGTGTGGGTGCAGAGCCCCTTATTGAAATGCTTTCCATAGCCATGGAAGGTAAGGAACGGGATGCGTTAGAAAACTGGTAAGTCCTAGCTAACAGATAAAATGAAGCTCTTTGCCTTTGAATTCAAAGTGCTTAAACAGAGCTGTGCATGTCAGGATCACCACAAGTGCATGAGGTGTGGAAAAAATCTGGTATCTGAGATCACATTGATAAGCGTATTCTTTAGAGTGCAGATTTCTGCAGCTGTGTCCTGGTAAGTAATGGAGAATTGGAATGTAAAAAGAAAAAGACCCACCCACAAAACAAGCAAGAAAAAAAACCTCAACCCCAAAGCAACAATGAAAAGCTTTAAAAACCCTCTGTTTTTTCCTGTCACTTGAAACAAGATGTGTTTCCCCCCCTTTTTTCGTTAAATATTGTGTTGGAAACTGTGGAAAATTACATACTTCTTTCTGTTTCCCTTGAAGATAGCACACTTGTGTAATCACCAAGGTGGATGAAAATCATTGATTGATATCACTGTTGGGGTTTTTTCACTGGCTCTTCACTTGGATATGTTAAGTCAGTAAAATTCAGTTAGCAACATCTTCTTATACCCTAACTTTTAGTTTAATTTCATGATTAAAAATAGTTCACTCATATAAAAAGCATCTCTGTGATCTTTAAAATCTTACCAAATTGAAGTCTTTTGCACTTTCATTCCTGAAATAATAAAACATTCAGAAACATCCTTTTGATGGATATCTGAATAATAATAATAATAATAACTTAGATGCTGGATTTTTAGATTCAGTTTCTGAATAGTTACCAAATCATATCATTGTTTTCCCCTAATATTTATTGATGAATTTTAAGTGTGCACCAAATACGATATTCCTGTTTTAGGTGTGCTTTTAGTTTGAAACATTACTTTCAAAATGGACATGAGAGGGCATTTTGGGGATCTAGGATGAGGGAATAAAATGAGAAACATCAGAGAAACATGATTTCTTTCTTAAAGTTAAAATTGCAGTCAGTAGATGAGATGAATGGAGCAAACAGTGGTCAGAGAGAACAAGAATAATACAAGCAGCTGTCAGAAAGATACACATATATAAAATATGAAAAGCAGGAAGTGGCATGAGCAGGAAATACCTACAAAGCTGCCTATTTGTGGAAAAGAGATACTTGTATGGTGCATGCAGGAAAAACAAATTCATAACATGTTGAAGGAATGTTAGTGATATTGCACTGAAGTGTTTAACTAAGGTTAGACACTTAAATTTTTATGGGGTTATCTGTAACATGACTTGGCTGTGAACTGCATTGAGTTAGCACTCTGAAACCATGACTGTAATAACTGGGGACTAGACTATAAAGGCAGCCTTTTAAACCAGAAGAAAATTGTCATTTTTCAGCTTTGGGTACTTAAATTTTAAAAACTAGTTTGCTTTTTAACTTAGGTGTGCCGATTTCAGGCGATTGTAGTTTTCTAATTTTTCTCCCTCTTGACTTTACACTGTAATTGACCTTCCATCTTGTTTAATAGCAGGGTTTGAATCCTGGAGCTTCTTAGGGATAGCATAAACTTCAGATAGGGTTGCAGAAATAACTAACAGCAGGAGAAGACTGTTTTCTCTTGTCCCCTACTAACCCCTTCATTTCTGCTTTTAAGGTGGAAGAGTCTAAGGTATATAAAGCAAAAGACATGGTCCTGGTTTCAGATTTGAAGAGAGAGAAAGGAGGAGATATTCGCCACTCCAGCAGTGTCATGTCTAGCTTGTCTAAAACTGCTAGATGGGCTGCCTTGCTTTTTGCATTGCGTTCTCTAGCTTTGACTTTAACTTTGGTAAAAGTAGGTAGTCTAATTGTTGTCAGGCTTCCAGCAGATACTGCCCAGTGGAGCTGCTGAAGCTTGTAGTTAAATGTTCACTGCCCTCATCCTTACAGGACTGCTGCTGATGCTGTTAGAACTTTTGTTTAACAGTTTCTAGTGTCTTGGGGCCAGTCTTCTTGTCACTGGCCCAGAGACTACAGCTCGTGTGGCAAAGCTGGTTAGTTGGCTTGCTCTGGTCACCTTCCTTCCTGAAGTTCAGTTCTGATGGTAAAGTGGTGCTGGATGTCTTGGAACATCAACTGCTCAATTTTAGGCTTTGATCCACAGGAATGTCATTTTCCCACTTTTTTTTTTCCTGCTGATGAGACTTGTGGGTTGGAGCTGAACTTCAGCCCTAGGTATTCACTCTGTTATTTCTGCTTGGTACTGGGATTTATTTTCTATTTCTACTTCACAGGTTTGCTTACCTTCTTATTAGCAATCATTTGTATGAAGTTCTTTCACAAGTAACTGCATAAAATACTGTTTCAAATCACTTTAAAGTATTTGACAGCATTTTATTTTGACTGGACTCATGAAAATGTGACCCTTTCTGCCCATTAGGCAGTTGAGTGGGTGGACTAGAGGATTAGTTGAAAGGGTAGACTGCAGAGTTGGGTCTGTAACTGGTTTAGTATTATGTGATAAATATATGTAGGCTTTCTTGGAACAGAAGAACAGCACTACTGTACCGTAAACTGAACACTAAAAAGACAGGGGAAACTGAAGTGGTTTCCAGTGAAAAGATGGTGCAGATTCTTTATGAGAGAATTCTCCTTTATTTTGGTAGTTAGAAATGTTAGTATTCTAGGAATCCTCTATATGATGAAAACATTAATACAAACTAGTTCTACAGACGGTTTTCTTTGCCTCAGATCACCCTGTCATCCTAAAAGAAGCTCTCTCCTCTTTTTTCTTCTTAGTTTCTGTAAACCATAATCCTCATTCTCGGAAAAAAAATAAATCCCGACCATTCTCCCATCACTGCTTCAGCAAATGCATTCTGCAGAATACTGTGAATATTAACAGATTCAGTCTGTTACAGACAACACGATGGAGAGCTAATTCTAAACTTAAAGTCCCTGAAAATATTGCCCTTGCAATACAGTCAGCCTTTCCCACCCTGTGTTTCACTCTCGGAACTCTAGTGCCTCTGTTGACTTTAACCATATTGGTCTCATGTAGGGGAGAAATCAGGCCTGTCAAGTAGATGCATCCCAGTAATGTATTATTTTATAAAATAAAATTGTCTTAGGCCTTGCTTTTATGGGGTAAAGGAAGATGGGTTCTCATTGTGTATTATACGTACAAGGTGACATTTTTCTTTTCTCCAGTCCCCAGGAAAAATGCATTGCATACTTCTGAGTGGTAAAAGAAAATCAAGCACTAGCAAAATGTTTCCTGTGTTGATGTCAGTATTTATGGCTGTCTAATTTATCTGCCATTTCTGTACCAACTCTAATTTTGCCTGTCAGGTAGCTCTAAAAGGAGTCTAACACTAAAAACTTGATGTGACCAGGATGCAAATGCTTGTTGCGTGACATTGCACCGCAATGGATAGTCATTAATTGTTCTCAATATAAGGGAGATGATCCATTTTGTCATTCTATCTGTTCTCAAGTTTAATGATCCTAAGATTTAACATGAATGAAACAAGTTATTTATTATTTGAGTCTGAAGTGAGCATAGTTTATTAGAAAGAAGAGAGCTCCTTCTAATTCAACTTGAAATATTTTACTGCCACTTTTAAATTTTTCACCAGTTAGCACATTTAACTGTTTTTAGAAGCTTTTAGTACAAGTACGTAGTCTTACACAGGAGACTATTGCATTAATTTTACACACATCAATTGCTCACATGGAAGCATACATTTCACACTCTGAACATCAGTGTAACTGCATGTTTTGTACTGTCATGCCTTGTAATTTTGTAAACTTTTCATTGTGTATCTTTCCTGGTTAATACTTTCCTTGCATGTAGTTTGAATTTAATTTTTAAATGTTTATTGTTTTGGTTCCTTAGCCATGAACCAGCGAATCAGCCAAAGTGCTCCAGTCAAACAGCCACCTCCTCTGACTCCTCAGAGTCCCCAGAGTGGTGTGATGGGTGGGAGTAGCTCCAATCAGCAACAGCAGATGAGACTTCAGCAGCTACAGATGGAGAAAGAAAGGCTGAGACTGAAGCATCAAGAGCTGCTTCGGCAGGTGAGGCCGCAGGTTAGACACCTACTTCCACTCTTTCTTTTGTATGTTGCTTTTATTTTTCTAAGTTGTTGTTTCAGTGAGCCTTAAAGACCAGTGATTGTACAAAAAGCTTTAAGATCTAATCAGGTCTGAATTCATTCTCTTACTGATTCCAGTTTGGTGGTAAAAGTATCTGATTTTCTAGACTGAAGGATTTTGCTTTCCTCCCTCATTCCTCCCTCTAACAAAACTCTTTAGGAACAGGCTTCATAAACTATAAGGATGACGAAATGGACTATTGATGTGATTGGATATTCCTCCTGAGGATATATTTCATATTCATTGAGTTCCAAGTCATGCAAAAAGTTATTTCCCACAGTTACTTTAATTCTCCCTTTTAAGTGGAGGAAAGTCTTCTGTTTTAGAACCTGTTACAGTCTGTAGGATTTTGAAGTATTTTTAAAGTTTATGTAAGATTCATTGAGGATATGCTTTGTTGCCAAAATCTTACTTGTTCAACAGTGGAGTGAGCATGGAACAACTGAATCACTCGTGCTGCATTTTGAACCTGTGGTTTTCTTATGCTGAAGAATTTCAAACTTCATGATAAGGCTGCAAGCTGTGCCTTTCAGTATTTTCTGCTATATGAATATGGCTGTAGCAAATATTGAAGTGTAGGACTGGACTTTGCAATCTCTGGAATTTGGGCTTCATCTCCTTTTAACTCTAAGCCTTCTGTTTCGATTGTTCAATCTGAATGTTTTAAGAGTTACTACCATCTGTGCTAGATACTTAGGATATTTCTTTGGGTTTTTGACACTGCCAGAAAAAGCACTAATCTTTTCTTTGAGGAAAACCTTCTAAAAACTTTCCCTTTTCACTTTGGGTGATGGGCCTTGTACCAGAAGAGGATATTGTCTTAATGTCCTCAAAGACAGCTTTTCTCTTTCTTCATCACCTGCAGTATTCTGTCCTGGATTCTGACTTCCATTATCCCCTTTGTAGTCAAGGACTGTTTTGTAGGAATCTTCAGCATCTCTTGGTGTAAGATGGGTCATCTTTACAGCCATTACTTTTTATAGTACTCTAGGTAAGAATACATTGCAAAGGTGGCATCAGGACTTTCTCTCTGCTTAAGCACCTGGGCTTCTGCTGTTCTTGCTTTGCAATTAATCCACACACAAACATTTTACCCTGTGCTAGCATGCTTCTAGGTAGGCCTTCTAATTATCTTGCCTCGGTTGTCATTGAGAACCTGACTAACTTTGGACCAGGTGACAACCAGTTCTCTTCATGTTGTTCTCCTTAGTCGTTAAGCTTATCTGTCAAATATGCATCCTTGGTAAATCTGTGAGTTTCGTTTTACTGTGTCATGATTTTCATAGTTTCTTAACTCCCTTATCCTGTCTCATCTGGCCTGTCTCGGGGGCTTGATTCTACAGGATGGTGTTTATAAGACAGCCTGCATAGGTAAACCATGCAGCTAAAGTAATTTTTATCCATCTTATTTTTACTCTTAGGCATTGCGGAATATCAATCCCAGCACAGCAAATTCTCCAAAACATCAGGTAGGCTCTTAACTGATGTTTCAGCGTAATTAGAAAAGTTAAAGCATTAAATTAGGCTAGCAGGGAACTTTTTGCTACATGAAAGCATTCTAAAAAAGAAAGAAACCAAACAAAAAGCCAAGCTCTGCCATGCACATTTTTGAACCACTTTTCTGGTCACAGCCCTAACACAGTTTTTAGGAGTGCTGCATTACCACAACTTTATATCAATATTTAAGAGCAAATGAGGAATTCATTGCACATTTTTTTACGTTGAAAACAACCTTCTTGTTTAGCATTCTTGAGGATACTGCTGTTCCAGTCCTGATGTCATCGAGATGTTTATTTAAAGCAGACTATCTAAGGTAGTGGTTGGTGACTTCTAAGTACAGTTCGTATGAATGTTCTTATCAGTTTGTTTAAGCAGGTATGATCTTAAAGGAAGTTATCTGTAATCAGTTAATGAAAAGTCACTTGAAATAGTTATGATTTTTAAGCATGCACAGTGTAGCAGAATTACTTAATAGATTAGACTAACAAAATAACTGCTATGCAGATATAATATGTAATTTTTCCATTTTGACATTTAACTGGCTCTTGCACAGATACATTTTCTGTATAGGAAACAACAACTATAAAAAGCCTTTCAAGCTCAGGCCGAAATAAAATTATTCAAAATGTGAAGCATAATAAACAGTTTAATGTGGTCTTCTTTTAGTCTAAAGTAGTTGAATATAAAATTAATCTCTGAAAGAATGGATTTATGGATATATTCAGAGAACTTCATGTTTGCTATTGCTAACAGTGTTTTAACCCACCAGTTCTTAGTACAATATTTATATTGGCTTGTACTGTACTTTGTTTTTTAAGAGAAACCTCTCTATGCACTAGGCAAGAAAAACAGAATAAAAGAAAGTATCCTGTGTTTGGAAGCCATAAGTACTGGTGTACTGTTGCATTCTGAAGAATACCACAAAATTTGTATGTTACTAGTCCTGAGAAACAGGAACCTCAGACCTTAGTGCTGACACCCTGGAAAAAAATACTTTCTTGTTTGGCAATACCAGAGCAGCTCTTAAACAGAAACATTTTAATTGAGATGTAGTAATTTGATTCATATACAAAGCATTAACCACATAATGATCTTGTCAATCAATATTAAATCCTATTCTAGAGGAGAAAAAAAAACTCCTCAAGAGTTGTGGGTATACAAGAGAATAAACAAAGGAGGACTCCTCCACACCATTTGAAAACACCTTATCTTCTTTCATAATTAGGTCATTCATAAGGGGTGTTTTTCTTACTGAATGCCAAAAGTGTATTCTGTGTTTTCTTGTATGCCTGAAGCCCTGTCATACCATTGTTCACTCTTCCACTAACTTCTTCCTGTTGCCAACTCAGAAAAATGCAGAAAATGGAGGAGTTTGTTGTCAGTTTCATACTTAACTTTATAAGATGGGGTTTTAGGAACTTCTCGAGATTCTGGTTTTAAATCCTAAAAAACTATGAAAGCCCAAAGGGACTGTATTGATAACTCATTAAATGTATATGTAGTGGTCAGTCTGCTTTATTTAGGATGGGAATTAATGAAAGGATTCATACAAAAGTCAGGATTCCGGTTACATTTAAGCTTGCTTCATACCATACCTCCTGCCTGGGATCAGATTTATTAGTCTGCATTTGCTAATGAGTCGAGGTGTGTTTGAGTGATCTGTTCAGTAGAAGAGTGAGCAATCATGTCAGTTCAGAAGTTCTGTGATACTAGATTATTTGTGTTGTACTATCAAAATGTATTTTTTGTGTTTTCGTGTCTTACCTCAGTAATGTAATGAGCAGCCACAGGTAGAAGAAAGTGCTTAGGGCTGCTTCTGGATTCTGGTTCTCTAAATGCTTCTTGAGGCCTTGTACTGTAGAGGCAAATGTAGTCTGTCTTCTCTGATGACATTGTTACTGAAGTCCCAGTCTATATATCTGATCATGTCAAAGTGGATCTGAAAAATCTGTAGAAAGAATAAAAATTTCTTTGTTCAACTTTCCCTTTCTGATAGATCTTTCTTTTTTTTTGAATAAAATTAATGAAGCTTGGAGGAATTATCTGCTTTTGTGATGATAAAGCTGTGCTTGGTGGCAGAGTAATAGCTTCTCTTGCTAACTTTTAGATGATCTTTTAGAGAATACTGAAAATAAAATCTTCATATGTTCAGTGCTCTTAATTCTGGGAGGGCTAGTCTATTGTAGAGAGGGATTGCCAAGGTCTTTTGTTTGTAATGAAATTATGTAACACCAGTGTTCTTGAAGCTTGCCTAATGAAATACCTGGTTTAGATAGATAAAAACTTCTGCTAAATGTTCTTTAAATTTAAACTGGATCTCTGAGCTTTTCATGTCACACAATCAGAAGGGACTGGTGGAGGTCATCTAGTCCAACATCCTCCTTGACATTCTTCTCCATGTAGCCTGGTTGTATTGATCTCTACCATGTACCATGGTTGTATTGATATCTACGGTCAGGATTTTTTGGTACTGAGTAACCATAGTGTCCTTGCCAGTTTTTTATATCTCTGCCATGATGATGCTGTAGTATCCTGTAGTGACACTTAACACTCCAAGTGTTGTGTATGGAAGTCTTTGCACCTTCTGGAAAGAGTAGACAATTGCTCAGCTTCATCTTTTCTAGCAAGCACTGTAAGAGACTCTTGTTTGAATGAGGATATATTTTACTGTAATTCTAAAAATGTCAGAGGTACCTGTTGCAAAAATTGTAACTTTCAGACTTACTGTGTATAAGCAAGAACTGTTAATACATCCAGGAAATTTGGAAACAAAGAGCATCTGTTCAGTTATTTGTACTGATCATCATTAAATATTTGTGAAACCTTAAAGACCTATCTGTCTTAGTTAAGAAATTGAATGACTTGACTTTCACTCTATCCCCACTAGATCTCCCTCCATTTTCCTGCAGGTATCATCTGTTTGTCAACAATTTCTAATGTAGAGCAGATGTCAATCAAGTCTTGTATATATGTCACAAAATTGAACAGATGCTAAGTAACAGATTTCTTCCCTTACAGTGTGCTGTGGAAAGAAATAGAGGCAAATAATGTCGAGGTACTGATGGCATTATTCTTGGATGTTGTACGGACTACTTTCTTGTGCTAAGAATGGAAGGTTTTTATCTACCTGCTGCTAATATTAGAGTATTTGCTAGTAAGATCAGCATACTACACGTTCATGAGACAAGTTCCTCTGTATTTGCTGCTTGTTTCTAGCTTGTTTCTAAGCTTTGCAGATCAGCAAAACAATTGTGTTGCTTACTCATGTATGTAGATCTTTATGGATAAATACCTTGTTTAAAAGTCTCTATAGTAAATCAGAACTGCATCACTGGCTGTGCTGGTTGTCATGATTGAAGCAGTGAATGGTATGTTTCCCCCTTAGTCTTCACAAATTGCCTAACTCCTCATTGCTGAGTTCATTTGTCTTCAGGGAGTCATCTGCCTTTCCTCAAAAGCCTGTAAAGGTAAAAATGCTATGAAAAGAGAATTTTTATAAAGTTAATTTGGACATGGTGTGAATGACCTGTAAGTTCATGTAAAACTTAATCTGTATGCAATTATGAAAAAAGTGTGGATGAGGTCAGCCAGATAAATTACACAGTGCTGACCTTATTTTTAAAATTATTTAAGGAGATGACAGATCATTTTGGTCTCTAGATAATAATCAAAATTCTGCTTTTGTGTTAACAATAGGAATAGTAAGCTTTTCTTTTCCCAGAGGTACTTAAAACAAGTTTGACATACTTAAAAAATAGGATGAGATCAATTCATAGAAATCTAAGCCAGGATTTTGTCATGGTTTTATTTTTGCCTCCAGACTTTAAATACTTCTAATGAAGGATATATTTTAAGCATGCAGTAAAAGCCTAGAGTTCACATTGCTCTCTTTGGAGCTGGGAGAGGCTTGTACACTCCCATACATTTTTTAAGTATAGCAAACATACAACTTTTTTGATTGCAGAACAGGTTTATAAGGAAGGAGAAATGAAAAGACCATTCTTCAAGCGATACAACTTCAGCTTCCATTATATACACCTTTTAGGAAAAACAGTCTTAACAGACTCTTTAGGCCTTGCTTATCTTGCAGAATAATTAGAAATTGCCCTGCATTTGTTTCTCAATAGCTCGTCTTTTTTGGTAATTCTTTTCTCTTTCAGACTCCCAGAATGACAAATAAATTTATTACTTAGATGAGTAATAACATTCTCTTGAGGGGAAAGTGCTTCTGACTCCTGAAAAAGTAGCAGTAATTCTACTTATAAACAGCTAAAAATAGTTGCAGTTTTGCATTTTTTAGCAATGTTGTTGAAACAAGGATAAAAGTAGTACTAATTTTAAAAATACTAGTTTCACTACATAGTACACGCCAAAGAATAGGCAAAATACAGTTCTCTCTCTTGATTTAATACATCTTTTTTTAATGGGCCTTTAGTGAAAAGATATTTTTTGGTTTTAGTGTCTGAGCTACATTTATTTATACCTTACTATTTAAATTCATGTATTGATGAAACTTCAACCTCTCCTACATTCTGAGGATTTAGAAAAATACAAAGGTAACTTCCCAGTTGTTCCAAATTTCTTGTTCCTTTATACTGACTTTTTTTCTTGGTGTAACAGAAGAGAACTTGTGGGTTGTTTTCTTTATTCATGTCAGTAGCTCTTGAAAAGGGGATGTAGATGGATTCCTTATATTCCTCACTCCTATTGAATCAGGAGGCAGTGCTGATTGGAAAGACCACACAGAGGAGATAAAATGTCAATTTAGTTCATATACAGAAATTATTCCATGTAGGTTTTG
Organism: Grantiella picta; assembly: GCA_013397955.1. Taxonomy (NCBI): domain Eukaryota; kingdom Metazoa; phylum Chordata; class Aves; order Passeriformes; family Meliphagidae; genus Grantiella; species Grantiella picta. The sequence goes on from VZRM01008322.1 coordinate 3,046,192, forward strand.
CTTTGTTACCACTGTTTGCGGCACTGGTGTGTGAGTAAGCTGCTTCTGCAGTCTACTGGCACCTTGGCTCCTCTTCTTCATCCAAGTCAGGGACTGCAGCCCAAGGAAAAAAGGTGTAATGTTCAGATCAAGCCAAGAGGGAAGGGGAAAAGGACAGAGCATGTGGGTGAGCAGTTCTTGAGCCATCTCTGAGATGGCTGCTTTAATATCTTCTGCCTTCTTCAGATCACTGTTCGGGAAGCATTTCAGGAAAGAAGGTTTTTTCTTTCTTTTTTTCAAATGGATGAGTCTACCTGTGTGTGTCAGGTCAGTGGTGACTGATACAAGGTTGCAAACTTAGCTGTGGGTAAGATGTCATTATATAGGCTTTGCACTTGGGTTTATTACAGAAGCGAACAAAAATCATATGAATAAGCCTTTAGAAATTATTAAAAGATGCCTGACATCCTGTGATCTGAAAATGGGGATGGAGTGTTATTACTGTTTTTCAGAACAGTGGCCAAGTAAGTGGTAATGAGCAGAGAACTGGGTTTACTTGGAGTAGTAGTTGGGTATGATGAACACGAAAAGCCAATGGTATGCTTGTACACTTTCTGCAAAGATCTAATCAACTGTAGTGAGAAAATTTGCTAGTGCAAAACATAAAACTTTAAGGAATATGTAGAATAGTAATCCACAGGAATGGGAGTGAAGCATATGCAGATTAGAAAACAAAAGAAAACAAAACAAAACCAGGCTGTAGGGAAGCTTCCATATTTGACAAAGTCTGCTGGCACTAAAATAAAATATCCTTAGACTTTCTTAAGAAGAAATCACTATGAAGAATTGGAGAAAAGTTATTTTTATATATTAAAAAACTACAGTACAGTAGTCCTTAGGCTTATAATTGAAAATGGATGAAGACCTCTCATTTTACAAGTGAGAAATACTGAGTTATTGTCAAGACTGACAGGATTAGTTTTGCCTGAGATGATCTTCCCAGGCACAGCCTGAAAATCACATACTACCAATAATGGTAACAAGATAGTCAATACTTTACCAGTCTCTACATTGACAAAGCTCAGTCTTCATGAGACTTTGATGCTGTTTGAATAGAGTTACTTGAAAATAATTAATGTATTTTCACACGTGTAACTCATGGATTACTTGTTTTAAAATGGGAGGGGAGTCACTGGAAATTGCATAAAATGTTTATTATTTCCATCCACCTTTAAATTAATGTATTTTATGTTAAAACTTTCTTTCATTTATTTGTAATGCCAGGCTTTATGGATGGTTTGATTCAAGCTGGTGAGCATTCAGAAGTGTAAAAAATTATATGCAATTTAGGTTGTGACTTCAGAAGTGCAGTGTCTTGGTCTTACTAAGAAATTACTCGGAATTTGAAGAGTTTTGAGATTTACTTCTGGGGTTAATCACTGATTTGATCAGTCAGAAATTTCAAATACATGCCTCAAACAGGAGGAGGGAATGAGAACTTTCAGGGTAAGACTTGAAAGTTTGCTAACTGAAACAAGAAAGGTACAAAGTAAGCCAGGATCTAAATCAGAATTTTAAAGAAATGGGGATAAAATGTTACTTAGCAGAGCTAAACAGGTTATCTTAGGGGTCAGATAGTATTAGCAATTCTTCTTTTTGGCATAAGTGTAGACCTAGCAGAAGAATACTGAAGTGAACTAGAAAATATATGTGTAAACATTCAGATATTTATATCCATGAATACATTTACAATGCAGTCTCTGTGATGTTGGGCATAGCTGCTGGAACTTGCATTTTCATTGAAGCCAGTACAGATTCTTGCTTTGTCCTCAGAAACTTCAGTTTAATTTCATTTAACTCTGTAACTGGAAGCAGTAAAAGCATAAATTATCTATAATGTCATGTGTTTATGTATCCAAAAAGTGTATTCAAATGCCTAACATGATCTCTCTTCCTCTCCTGCTCTTCTAGGAATTGGCTCTCCGTAGCCAGCTTCCAACAATGGAACAAGACGGTGGCTCTCAAAACCCCGTGTCATCTCCTGGAATGTCTCAGGAACTGAGAACAATGACTACAAATAGTTCTGATCCGTTTCTTAACAGGTTTGTAGGAGTAGCTACTAGGGGAAAGAAATTTGATTTAAAATTCTGTTTGGTACATGTAATAGTTTATTTTGAACATCTGTCTGTGCCAAGAGCCACAGCTGTAAATGAATCTTTCCTTAAATGGCAAGTCTAGTAAAAGTTGAAGATTAAAAGCTGTCTCCTGTGGGAGGAAGTAGTCTGTTCAGACTTGTAGGAAGGTTTTTATTCAAAGTCATAACATGTTTGCTTCTGCATAATCTGTTGACTAACAGTCATTTCAAATTACTGACTCAAAGAATTTGTGCATAGCACACTGTGAGATCAAATGAAGTGTGAGGCACATTTAGGATTACAGCTTGAGGTTCATTGTAAGGTTTCTCCATTCACCCCTCCCCTTCACTTCAGGTATTTAACAGTATTTTTACTCTGCTAATATTAGGTCTACAAATAGTGGCATGTTTAATTTTAAATGCTGTATTATTTTGAAGTGGGTCTTTTCATTCAAGATTTAGAATCTTACAGTATGGACTAGTCTTTCATAAAACTTCTTCCTAAATCACTCTGACTTGAAGTGTTTATTTTGTTGGAAATACTGCTCAAATTACAGCTTGCAAATGCTTCATACCAAACATTACAACTTTGGAGAAACTGCTGCATCTTAAGAAAAATAGTATCTGTAATTCAGGTAATTCCTTCAGTAGGATTTCTCTCCGAGAGAGACAAGTGAGATTAGAAAACTCAATTTTTTTGTTGGAGGTATTATCCTACATTGAATTCATCCTGTAGGATGTTCTTGTGTGAACCTCAACTGTGCTGGCCTTGTCTGAAGAAATAAGAGACCAGACATTTTAAACCTGTCTTGCTCTCCTGTGGGAAGCCTCTGTAGACATATGATGGTATTGATGTGGTCTAGTAATGTACTAGCTTGAACTTCTGGAAGGCTCTTGCCACCACACATCATACAGGTCCTCACATCTTCAAAACTTGTCTTCTGACCTGAAGGAAATGCATCTTTAGGTTTCAAATGGCCGTGGCAGTGGACTGATGCAGTTTCTCCCTCTGTGAGTCTACACACATGAAATATAAAGTGGTAGATCTTTGCTATTAACTAGAAACAGGGGGGAAAGCTAGAAAGGGCAAATTAATGTTTTATAATTTTGTGGCAGGTTGATATTTACTGTAAAGTGCAAAAAGTTACTGCTTACCTAGTTGCACATATGTTTAACTGGGTTTTTTTTCTTCTGTAGCCCTTACCCCATTCAAAATACTGAAAATCTGTATTTGACTTGACTTCAGAATATCAATTTGCATGTTGGTCACACTTAATTCTGTCATATGGGTATGGGAAAGGGATTTTTAAGAAAGGACATTTGTGAATATGCATTGCTGTCTCAGAAAGCAGTGCAGTAGTTTTGACCTAAAGATCTTGTTGATAGTCCTTATGTTAAAGTTCAGACTTGGAGAAATGTTCCTTTCTGTCTTTATAGGGTGTACATATAGTTCCTGGTGAGACAGTATGATTTTAGGCCCCAAAGTTACATATTTAAAGTATAGTTAGTTTATTATTTTCTACTGCCTATCTAATAGAAACATTAAAAATCTTAGAAAATCCCTACATTGGAACAGTTTGATAAAATACTCAGCAGTGGTTTAAAATGCCTAGTCTAATCTTCTTCCTGCTGTCTTCAATACTTATTGTCATTATGGGATATTTGATGTTTTTTTTGAATGGGATATTTATCAATGCAGACTTCATTAGACTATTTCACCTTTTGTTTTGCCACACTTGTTTATATATTTTTCTCAGTTAGATTTATATTGGTAGTGATGGTAGTTCTCTGTTTTAACTCCTAAATTGGTATTTCTTCTTTTGTATACACATATTTTTAACAATTATTAGTTGAAGAAGAATCCACTCTATTTTGGGTAATGCTGTTTAGTTGTATGTGGTAACTTTGGGTGGTGTGACTACTAAATGAACAAATCCTTGTTGAAGAAAGTGGAAATGTGTATTAGGGAGCGATTTGAAGAGAAGTGCTGGACATTCCAAGTGTGAGAGCAACAGCCAAAAGTGATTTAGTGGCAACAGCCAGAAGTGGAGTGATTTAGTTCAGCATAGTCTAAGTTCTGTTTTTACTATTTTGTCCCATAAAGTAAACCAGCATTTTTGTTCACAGAAGTTTTAAATAGTTTAATTGTTAGGATTCTGTCAAATGTGTGGTGATTCTATTTTTAAATCAATCTAAAAAAAGAGAAATATTTATGATTTTATTGTAAAGAAATGTTACATTCCTTTCTTGTTTGGCAAAGATGTCCCCATGGAATCAAATGTGTATACTTATATATATATATATGTAAGTATGTATGTATGTATGTATATATTTTTCAATATATGGCTGATGGCATTCTACTGGCATCCAATGTTGAATAGCTGTTCATAAATTTTTGGTTCTTCATGCTTGACAAAAAGGCATATACTATACACTTCACTAGTACATGAGGAGGATCAGTATGTCTTCAAATGCTAACTTGAACAGTAAATCAAGTTGATCTGCATGTAGGATGCAGGATGGAAAATCAGTAAGGATTCTCAGTGAATGCTACCATAACCTCAAGAAATACAGATTTTGAAACTGTTTTGGGAAGAGTGAATATTAGGAGATGCAGGGGGGAGGGAGGTAATGGTGGGCTTCAACAGCTGCCCATGCAGCCACAGTTCCTGCCAGCAAAGCTGCTCCAGCGTGGGCTCCTTTCCAGGGAGCCACAGGTCTTGCCAGGAGTCTGCTCCAGCGTGGGCTTCCCGTGGGGTCACAGTCTCCTTCAGGCATCCCCCTGCTCTCTCGTGAATCCTCCATGGGCTGCAGGTGGATCTCTGCTCCCCCTTGAATCTCCATGTGCTGCAGGGGCACAGCTGCCTCACCATGGTCTGCAAGGGCTGCAGGGGAGTTTCTGCTCTGGCACCTGGAGCACCTCCTGCTCCTTCTCTTGCACTGACCTTGGAGTCTGCAGGGCTGTTCCTCTCACATATTCTCACTCCTCTCTCCCATCTCCTGTTCAGCATTTTCCCCCTCTTCTTAAATATGTTATAACAAAGGTACCGTTGTTACTGATGGGCTCAGCTTTGGGCAGCTGGACTACTTTGGAGACAGCTGGAACCAGCTGGCTGACATGGGATCAGCTCTTCATGCTGTCATGTAGTTATACCTGCCGACCCCTGCTGCCAAAACCTTGCTATATGAACTCAACACACTCACCTCCTTCCCTGCCCCATCCCAGATTTTCCACTGCAGCTCTCTTGGTCTTGCTTGCTGCGCTGGCACTGAGATGGCAGTAAGAAAGTGAAGGCATGTAAGGCCCCATGCCATCACTTTGGTTAACTGTTCTGTCAGCAAGATCATTCTGAGCAGGGTTTGTTTACAGGATGGCTTCTGTACCAGTATTTGATTTATATTAGGGTGCTCTCTTGCCTTGACATGTGTGACTGAACAAGTAGTAATGCAGCAGTGGGAAGCAATTGAAGAATTGCTAAAGGAGTTCCAACTATTTTTAACAGCGGTGACCTAAAAATACACTGCAGTGGTTGATTAAACATGGGAATATTAGTAGTTAGAAGTATTTTTTTTTATCCTTATGGAACCATAAAAGGGTGCACCATAATAAATATTATTTTTATAATCATTATGGACTATCTGATATGCTTCAAAAGGTTTTAGCAGTGGGTGGGTGTGAAAAGATGAAAATTATGCACAACACGAGTAGGCAGTTTCTTAAAGCTGCTTAAGTATGCTCTCAGCAGGTTAAATTGAACCTAAATATATGGTATTAATTGGAAAAGGTCTGCATAAAATAAAACCCAGATGTCTCACGCAAACAAATGCTTCAGTTTTTTATTAGAATAGAGGATTTCTCATGGTAGCAATGTTTCCAAAGCCCACAAATTAGTTCAAAACAAGCATTTATTTTATTTTCTTCAGTGCTCTACCCTCATTTTTTTCCTCCTTTTCTTCTGTTACAGTGGAACATATCACTCCAGAGATGAAAGCACAGATAGTGGACTTAGCATGAGCAGTTACAGTGTACCCAGAACCCCAGATGACTTCCTGAACAGTGTTGATGAGATGGATACAGGTCTGGTTTTGTGTACATTTTTAATGCATGTTTTCCCAATACGCTTGTGTCCATTTGCAATGGATACAAGCAACTCCGAAAAGCTGTGATACTTTTTGCATTGTTTTTTTGCCTTCTTCTATTTCCCCTATTTCTGTAACAGAAGTATTATGGTTAGATTTGTGGAAAAATGTAATCAACTGTATAGGGAGGATAGGGGAATTGCTCATAAGTAGTATTGCTCCTGCTTTTATAAGGAATTGGAGTGTGTTTGCTTTTTAAAGTAACGTTGTTCAGAGCTAAGAATAGTACCTCATCCAGTGTTGTTAATACTACTCCAAAACTGTATTTGACACAGTATTGTCTTTCCCCTTCAAGTGTAAAAATTAAATTTTGCTAAATGACATCAAAGATCTGTAAGATTTGGGTCAGTAGGTGAAAGTTTGAAACAAAGGCATGTTCTTTGAACATCTGGATGCAGTCAAGTTATCTTTGGGCTTTGTGATGGATTTCTATGAGTCACGCTGCTTGTATGATGCAAGGGATACATGATTAACCTTTAAGCAGTTGTCCTGATAAATTGTAGGCTTGGTACTTCCCGTATACTTAATATCCATCTTTGTGTTATAACTAGGTGACAGTATCGGCCAAAGTAACATACCATCCCATCAGAACCGTTTCCCAGACTACCTTGAAGCCATTCCAGGGACAAATGTGGACCTTGGGACACTGGAAGGAGATGGAATGAATATAGAAGGAGAAGAACTGATGCCAAGTCTGCAAGAGGCTTTGAGCTCTGACATCCTTAATGACATGGAATCTGTCTTGGCAGCCACCAAGCTAGATAAAGAGAGTTTTCTTACTTGGTTATAGGGGCCTCAGGGAGACGGAATTCTAAATCTGTGAAGGATCTAAGGAGATTAGGACATCTGTATCTGAAGTTCAGAACAAGCCAGAGTGGTGCACTTTGGCTTGTGTTCAGACAAAGTAAATGAACAAATATTCAACAAGATTCTTTGGGTTTGCTCTTCCTTGTCCATCGCTGCTGTTATATATTGCTGACTTTTTTCCACAGTTGACTCTGAAGAACAGACATCTTCTTGATCTTTTTCTATTGCTGTTGCAACTACTGTTCAAGGGGGGTGGGAGGGATGATGAGCCTATTTTGGATGATGAATGCCATTCCTTTTGTCCTAGTGTGTGCTTGCATATCATTTTATCTAAGTACTCAGATTTGAGAGTTAATTTCTGCATGTCACTGCTTGTAGTTTGCTCAGCTAGTTGTCTCCTGCTGCCTGTGGCAAGTGGTAAAACATGACATACTGGGGTGACAAGCCAAAAATGATGTATCTGGTCAAAAGAAGTCAATACTGATTTGGAGATACGACGTAAAGGAGGGCTGAAGACTGTTTGGCATTAAGTGATCCTACTAGTAGCTCTTGCATTAGTCACAAAAAGCTTTTGTTCATATTTTATGTTATAGTAAATCATGAGTCATTTTACATAGAAACGTATATGAACTTTGATTGTTGCCACATACTCTAGCCTAACTTCCATTTGTCAAAAATACTTTGATTGTTTTTGTTAGTTGGTTTAACTTTAGCTGTAGGATGGGAAGTAATTATAGGTGTTCTGGGGTTGTTTTTTTAAATGGTGAAATCTAAGTTTTTTTCTGATTTCACACAGTCTTATTTAAATCTGAATTGTCTGCTTTTTTTTATACTTAAACCATGCCTATCGTAGCCTGATAAGCTAGTGAGTACATAAACCAGTATGTTTTGCCTGTAACTTTTTTATTTTTTTTTAAAGGCTAGCTTTGAATGTAATCATTAGATTTCATGACCAGTGGCTTATTTTTCATGTGTATGTGCAAGACTTTGAATCGGAATCTGATTACAGCAGCGTAAAAGTTAGAATCCTGGGTCATATATACATATTTTAAATGCATTTTAAAGTAGCAGAAGCATTTTAAAATTACATCTAAGCTCTCTTCTGGTTTTCAGTTTTGTTCTCTAAGTGAGTTCAGATTTTAAAATCCTTAATGGGAAAAAAAATTACGAAAAGTTTCTCTTAAGTTAGCATGGACAAAAAGTCTGAACTATTAATATCACTGTGCATTGCAATGAAAAGGCTAGAACACCAAAAAACTCCTCAAAAAAAACTTCTAAGTGTAGTAGTTATCAAGTTCTGTTTGGTGAAAAATAAGCCCTGGACACTATATGTAGAAGAATGTAAAGATATGTGTTAGACGGTGACATGAGCAGGTAATGAAGTGTGTATTAGTAGTAGAGCTTAGCATGGGATAGAGGTGAATATGAATTATCTTTATTTTAACAGGAAAAGATGTATCACTAAGTTGTCTGCAGGAGTTGACACAAGTTTCCAAAGAGTATTTTTAAATGAACAAAATGAGCATGAATCAAACTTTCAATATAAGCTATGAATTTTTGTGGGGCTTTTGGGCTTTTTCTGAAGAAAAATAGTGTCACCAGTTAACACCTCTGTAATTAAGGGCCTGTCACCATGCTCAACTTTGAGTCTATTTTTAAGGGTGTATAACATGACCATAAAGATACTGCAAGTGTGAAACATAGTTTTAGGAAAAAAACTCTCAGCAGGGACTTCTTCTGAGGAGAGATTTTTTGGGTTTTACTGTTTTGCATTTTTTTAAAGACGTTGATTATTTTTCAAGCTAGGAATGAATCAGCAGAACAAACAAAAAATCCCAACGTACTACTATTGCCATTTGGATTTCTTTTATGCTTCAGAAATAACTCTGTTTTAGGATGATGTAAAGAATAAAAACTTTTAACCAAATCCCATTTTAAAAACTGAAGCAGCAGAGGCAGAGATTTGAAATTTGCCACTATAAATGTATATTTACTACTTTGCATAAAGACATTAGTGTTTGAAAAACACAAAATTTTGTGGCTTGTTATAGGGTACAAGCAAGCTTTAAAATACCAATTTTTAAAACACATTCACAGTGACATATATTCTGCTACACCAATAATTCAGCGATTAATAGGCCACTTATATTGTGCAATGACACAGTAGCTCCTAAAGCAGTGTATTGTGTCCAAGATAGCAATTTTAGTAGCATTTTTGCAATTTCATCATGAATTCCTCTCTCTCCTTCCCTTCAGGAAAAAAAAAGACACTAAGTTTTCATAACTTGAATGATCTGACATAAAACCACAACAGCAAGGAAATTCAGAGTTGATTCCATTTCAGTTGTCTTCCACAGTTGTTTCCAGGTATCATAGCATATAGAGAATCACAGAATAAGCTGAGTTGGAAGGGACACATCAGGATCATCAAGTCCATCTCCTGGCCCTGCACAGGACACCCCAAGCTTCACACCATGTGCCCGAGAGTGTTGTCCAAATGCTCCTTGAGCTCTGTCAGGTTGGTGCTGTGACCACTTCCTGGGGAGCCTGTTCCAGTGCCCAACCACCCTCTGGGTGAAGAACCTTTTCCTAATATCCAACCTAAACCTCCTGTGATTCAGCTTGAGGTCATTCCCTTGGGTCCTGTCACTGGTCTAGAGAGTGAAGAGATCAGTGCCTGCCCCTCTGCTGCCCCTCAGAAGGAAGTTGTGGACTGCAGTGAGGTCTCCCCTCAGTCTCCTCCAGAGTGAACAGACCAAGTGACCTCAGCCATGAGAAGTGGCTTCCCCTCAAGGCTCTTCACCATCTCCATTGCCCTCCTTTCAACACTGTCTAATAATTTAATATCTTTCTAATATTGTGGCACCCAAAGCTGCCGCCAGCACTGGAGGTGAGGCTGCCCCAGGGCAGAGCAGAGCAGGACAATCCCCTCCCTTGCCCAGCTGGCAATGCTGTGCCTGATGCACCCCAGGACACACTTGGCGCTCCTGGCTGTCAGGGCACTGCTGGCTCATGTTCAACTTGCCATCGACCAGGATTCACAGGTCCCTTTCCATGGTGCTGCTTTCCAGCATCTCATTCCCCATTCTGTCCATACAACCAGATATGATGCACTGAGTGCAAACTCCTGACATGTTGTACCTTGCTACAACATAAATGAGTACAGAACAAATCATCTTTCCTTGCTTTTGTGCGTTTGTCACAGCTTTAATATTTGAATGTTTTATTCTCATTGTAGAAACACTAACTGGCTTATACTGTATTTGGGTAGCACTGCTTAGGGTAGATACTGACAAACTGGGAATCCTTGAACTGCTCTAACAATAATTATGTTTTGTGATACTTATTTTAATTAAGACATTTCCGTTCTCTCATTTATTAGGAAACATACCATAGAGATGCTGTACTGTTGGCAATCAATATTAATTTGGTTTTTTTTTTTATTTTTTAATTTTGCAAATGCATTTTTTGATGAAGTGGTTACAATTGTTTGAAATGCAAAAGTGTTTTGGGTAGTATTTTATACTGATGTATATATTGAAACAGAAATCATTGTAATAATTGTAATAGCTTTTAGTTTTAAATACACTATATGCAGACAGATGGGGCTGTACAGAGCTGTGCTGTTAACACCCAGGCAGGGCTACTGCTTGGGAGCAGGTTGCAGTGTCAGTGAACCATATGGATCAAATATTGTACCATTCAGTGTTGGCGCTCACCAATGCAAAGGAGAAGAGACAATTTCAACATGATTAACACTACATGGTAAATTGCTACTACAGTGACCTTTTCACTTACAAGCATATTTTTTATACAAATTAGCAGGTGTGCCTGTGTAAAATAATTTGTGTTCTGTATCATGGAAAAAGTACTCTCCACATTTAGAATCACAGAATCATGTTGTATGTTAGAGAATTATGTCCAAAATTATACATATTACTTAACAATGTTATTTTTAGATATGAGCATGACTGTAAGCTAGGTACTTAAGTACATTCTGTTACATTATTTTTCTTTATGTAATACATTTTCAGTTGTTTTATTTGGTATAAATATATACTTTGTGCTTAAACATCTTTGTTTATTTTTAACATTCAATAGTATGTAAAGACATTATTTCCTTCAGTAAGATAGATGCATTGAATTGTTGGAATGCCTATTGTAGTGCGTCTGTTCTTGTCCCCCCTTGTCATTGCTTTTGTAGTCATAAACTCCAGTCCTGCAAATACAGTGTGCAAGCTCACCTGAGAGACAAATGAGTTCCACTGAGTTCAGTAAAGGCTTAACATTAAAGTGTACATCTCTGTGTGCTTGCACTAATGAAGAGACAGTGACTCTGGTGAGCATCATGCAGCTTGTGTAAAACAATAATTGCATATGGCACAATAGTGAGACCTGGTAACAAAACATCTGGGTATCTACTAGAAGAAAGCATCCACTTTTTGCAGATAATGCTTGCCATGTTCAGATGGCAGATACATTTTTGGTTAACTCTTAAGTTTATGCATTAATTTGTGGCAGACTATCAATAAAGACACACTATTTTCATTTCCAAGTTTTGACTTATGAATTGTGAAATATGTAATGACATACCTTGAAAGTGCCTGAAGATTTTAGTTTAAAATATCTTGAGAGGTTTCATTAATTTTGACCTTCTGTATAACAGAAATTCTGAAAAATGGGGTTTTTTAACGTAGTGCAATTTGGAAAGGCTAAAGTCATACACTGTTAGTACTTTAGCAGTTCCAGAATTGTTGCTATTCAGCACCGAATGCCCCGACCCTGTGGAATTCAGCACATCTGTGTGTTTTCTTAGTTAAGGGCACAGGGCTTGATGGTTTTATCTGTCTGTCTTGTACTTCTGAGTTCATAGCCAGCTTTAGTCACCCAGATCCTTTAAATTTAAATGTAACATCACACCTTCCACCTGGGAGTATGCAGCCAGTGCCAGGGAATGATAAGGCACCAGTTTTGTTTGCTGATATCACTCTCATTTATAAGGTGGTGACATATTGCAGTGGTTGAAGTATGAGTGGCCTTCTGAAGCAGCCCTAAATAGATGGTATTACTGCAAAACAAGATATTTGGTCCAGGTATTACAGGCTCACTTGGCAATTCTCTTTTAAATATTTTCAACACTTAGTTAAAAATAAAAAGTACTCATTTCAGTAAGCCAGAAATAATATGCTTCCAAGGAAGTAAGTGCAAGTTATCAGCCAAAGAAAGCATTTTTCATCTTGGATCATCCACAGAATAATTATTTGAGATCAGGCTATGATCTGAATAGCACCTCCTGTTTTGGAGGTTCATTCAGAGATAAACCGGGGCCATTGATTTTACAGTATCAGCATCTAGAGTTTATATGTTCCTGTTGAAGAGTAAAGGTGTGCTTCTTGTCCCTTATTGTCGCCACTTCTTATTGCCAACAGGAGTTATCTGCACCCTCTAAACTAGGTGTCATCAAAATGTGAAATGGCGAAACCAACACTAACTGAAAAATTGAACTGTCTTTAGAGCAGAGCCTAGAGCTTTGTACCAACAATCATATCCAGTGCTTAATGCCTCTTAAATAAAACAGCCAATGTGTTTTTCTCTAGGCAGTGAAGGGAGCCTGTTGAGTGAGAAATGTAAAAATACTGACACATCTGACAAAGCTGCTTAATGCATTTTGTGGAAAACTCACTGTTTTTGCTTTTCCAGACATACTCCTCTGTATTTAATGCAGAGTTTGTAACAGTGAATGCTGCAGATCTAGGCTGTGTGGGAATGAAGTTGGTCACTCCAGTGATAGTATGTTCTATATTAAATTGCCTTGTATTAGAACATGAGAGGCAAAGTAATTTTACGGGATTTTCCTCTCTATTCGCAAGTGTTTGTGGGGAGCAGGGAGTTGTTTTGTTTTGCTTTTTAAGGGAAGGGGTCAGGAGCAGTCTGAGAGGCTTTTTCTTCAGTGTTCTGCAACAACAAACTAGAACTTCATAAAAATGGTACATTCGATCTCAACTGAAATGCTCTCTCTCCTTTTCCCACATATGTTAATTCTGAGCTGCTCTAGTGTGTTTTAAATTATTTATTGTTTTTACCATCTGTGAGTTTTGCTTTCCTAACACCTGAAGACTGAACTACAATGCTAGGTGCTGTTCATCCCCAGAGGAGAGCAAAGTTCCTCCTTTCTGAAATCCAGCTGCCATCCTGTCTGAAGTCTGTAATATAACACAGAAATTGCAGTCTGACTCCAAATGTGCTGCCCGACTCCTGGTAGAGGATGGTTACTGGTGGGCACGATTTTTTTGAACTGTGGTGGATTGCTGTTCTTGTTTGAGACTGGAAAATTTGGCTATGCCATTGTTTTGATTTCTGCAGCCAGCTGTCCTAGCAGGAGCAGGGAGTGCCACAGTGCCTGTTGGAGGACTCCTACTCAGCACTTAACCTGATGTTAGCAGTGATGGGGTTTTTTTCAGACTTCACCAAGCGATGTCATCTTTTCATACCCATCGTCCGTTGTTGGAAGTGTGACCCAGAGGCCTCTTGAGAGGTTCAGCTGTAATCCTGCACTTTCAAAGTCTACAGTCGAAACGAGGTAACTGGTTATGTTTGTGTGAGACAAAATCCCAGACCCACAGCGCTGAGAAATTATGTGACTTTGGTGATACCTCACAGCAAATGGCAGTAACTGAGGTACGTTCTGGTTCAGCCAGTGAGGTTCAGCCTGAAAGTGGTTATCAATGGCTGTGTAGTCTGAGAAGTTGCTAGCAAAAGCAAAGCCTGTGGAGCAACCTGACTCTTGCCATACAGGAAGATTCAGGCTGTGGATGGGAAAAGTGTCAGCACTACAGAAGGTAACGACAGTTGGGCTTGTTAAAGCTCTTCTGTCACTGCAACCTGTACCTGCCACCCCCTTTATCTCTGCCCACAGGTGATTCTAGCTTTAAAGTCCTGGGGTTTAGATTTGAATTTGCCAATGTGTAAAACTGTTACTTCCTTTATTTTTTAAATGTATGTTTTTCACTTAAGACATTACTCTCCTTTTAAAGGTCTTTGTTCCTATGAACAGCCTTTCAGGATCTGGTAATCTTTTTGTGGATATAGATTCTTCTAATTCATATGCATGTGATAAGCACCAATAGATCATCTAGAAATAGAAATTTCCGTTTGGAGCTTGGTGGCAAGAATGCTAGAAAATGTATTACCAAAACAGTAGTGTCAGCATCCAAGTGCTTCTCGTTCATATACTAGCCATGCTTTGGAAAACAAGCTGGTTTTACATAAAAATCCATGATTGCAGTAAGGCTCAGTTTCCTTACATCTGAGCCTTGTCATCTCAGTCATCTCTGCTGGTGGTTTGCTATTGCAGTATGTGGATTTTGCTTTATCATCCCCTTGAAAATAAAGTAATGGAGCCTGGTGAGGTCCATGAAAATAGGAAGGAAGCAGATGTGTACTGCTGCTGCATGAGGCCCATGTTTCTCAGCTGCTCTTGGAAATGTCTCACTTTGAAGACATCTGGTGGACTTGGCACTTCATATTCGCTTGCATTTTATTTTCTATGTCACTAACATCTAAGAGATGACCACACTATTGAACTGATTGCACTGGTGACATCTGAGACAGGATAAAGATATTTTTAAAATGCAGTCATGTAGAATCTACCTGGGTACACGTTGCCCTGGATAAAGACAGTTCCCACTTTGTAATGGCACATAAAACTTTCTGCTGCGCCCTTGAGCGAGGCATTTTACCATTTCCCAGGAAAGCTGTGTGCATGGTTTTACTTGTGCCCTGGGAGCACGGAAATGTTAATGTTTGCAAAATGCTTTGAGGGTTAAGCATTAAGTGCTTCCTATTAATTCATTCTCAAACTTTGCTGTTTTGGGGCTCTTCTACTCATTGATATCACCACATATGAATGTAACTTTTTGCAATGTAGCGTAAGGTATGCATTTGATTGTACAAGTTTAAACTCACAAATGCATTATTGAAAAGTAATATATTGGTGCATATCAAATGATAGTTTTCAATGGCACGTAGAAACCCAGTAGGAAGGACGAACTGACTCAAATTAGGCCTCCTGTGCTGCTCACCAGTTAACTTCAATTCCCTTCTATTTGGAAGAAAAGAGTGCACAGTTGCCACTGACAGATTAATGTGCACCAGTTCTTCCTTCTCTGAAAACTTTTGTGCCTAAGTCCTTAATTTTTCTTATTTTTTAGATTGAGTTTTCATGTTGAGCAGCTTCTGGGAAGCCAGAGTAACCTTTTAGGTGTAAAAATACATTGATTGATCATGAATGTGAGGGGGAAAAGGTTTTGCACATATATACATATATATACAGGCATAGAGTATTGTTTCATGCATTTGTGTATGTGTCTATATATAGGCACACTATATATAAACACTAATTTCCTGCCTAAAGACAGCTCAGTTTCACATGAGCATTATATTTGTTCTAGGCTTCACAAGGAAGGAAAAAAACCCAGTAGAACTGTCATCCCAATTACAAAGTCTGCATGGTTGTTGCTTATTTTTAAATATTTAGGTTTTAAGGTATGACATAGAATCATTTCAGTCAGAAAACCAGAACACATGTATTATTCCATTGCTCTGCCTCTCAAGAAACAAGTCTTGAGCAGTCAGCTTTTGGGGACTTAAAGGCACCTTCCACAGAAAACACCCCAAACCAAAGGGCTGGGGTGAGAGAAGTGGGGTTGTCAGTCTCTGTCTCCTGTGAGAGCATGTTTTGCTTTTAAGCTGGGACTGAAGGGAAGTTGGCTGCAGGTCAGATTTGTCTACACTGGAGTTTACCTTCATGTTTAATGCATAATCCATGCTCTGCACTTTAGTGTGTGTGCACTCTGTAACTGCATAGTCACAAACAGCTCTGTGTGTGTGGCTATGAGACGCAGAACTGTTGCATTGTGGAGCGAAATGTTTACTCATGGCAGGGATTAACCCCTAATGGGTACCTAATGCAACAGAGTGCCATGTTACACTGATACATAGTACATACTGTGCTACTTGCTTGAGCTATTCTCTTTAAATAGACATAAAGATGGTTTTGGATTATTTCCCCATCCCAAAGATCCCATGAGAGTTCCTGGGGTTTCTTTTGGTTTTGAAGATTTAAGCTGCCTCCATGGGTGGGCCTGGTCTGTTTTAAACTGTATTAGCATGGATTTACTCTGCACTTGAGTGTAACTATTTCTGTGATCTGACTTTGTTGCTAGGTATGTCTTTGTTAAAGCAGCAGCTCTGGAATATAAGATGACAAGTAGATGTCCAGGCATTTGAAACAGACTCAGGATGCTTTTGAAGCCAGAAGTCTGGGAAGCATGGAGTTAGAAAAGGCAGGTCCTGCTTGATCACCCTGATCTCCTTTTATGACCAGGTGACCTGCCTTGTGAATGAGGGAAAGGCTGTGGATGTTGTGAGCCTGGACTTCAGTAAAGCCTTTGAACCATTTTTCTCCTGGACAAACTGGCTGCTCATGGCTTGGTCAGGTGCACTGCTTGCTGGATGAAACATTGGCTGGGTGTCCGAGCCCCCAGAGGGTTGGTGACTGTAGTTACACCCAGCTGGGGGCTCAGGGTCACAAGTGGGGTTCCCCAGGGCTCAGTATTGGGGCCAGACCTGTTTAATGTCTTTATCAATGATCTGGATGGAGTCACCATCCATGGAGGTGTTCCAAAAACAGCTGGATATAGCACTCGGCACCATGGTCTAATTGACAAGGGGGTGTTCGGTCAAGGGTTGGACTCAATGATCTTGGATGTCTTTCCTAGCCACAGATTCTATGATTTTGTGATCTTAGATCTTGAATCAGCCCTTTGGACTCCCTGCTGTGCTTGCCTTGACCTAGCCTGCTACTGCAACAATGAGGAGATCTTTATATCCTGTAATAGGCAAACAGTGCTCTGACTGCTTCTAGAACTGACTCCAGTGGCTACTGTCTTAGGCTTTTCTTTTGTTTTTCCTTTTTTTTTTCTCTATTGTGTCATCTGCAAAAATGGATTATATACTTTCTATGTTATTCAGATACACAGATCTCAGGTGAGATGTTTACATTTTATGCATTTATACATACTAATACTTCGCATGTATTTGTGAACTGTATTTAGAAATACACACACAAAATTTGGGGGGCCTTTGAGTGTGCCATAAGACAAGATCAGACAGTGAAGTGTTTGGAGAAAAAATGGAGACAAACCAATTGAGACAGGTACACACATGTACTAAGAAGTAGTCATCTACAGGAATTGTAAATGAGGATCTAGTATCTTAGTAGATAAAAATTGCTTTTGTGGCTCAGAACATCACAAAATTGACTTATCTGTTATTTAACTGACAGACAAATGTATATGCTCTCACAGGATGCACAAATGCGAATACAACAGGCACAAAGGAGTCTTACGCTGGTTCCTATCGGTGAGCAGCTGGAGTGCTGGTCAGACTTTTGGGTACAGCACTTGATGAAAGACAAACACTCAACAGAAGCAAGCAGTGATGATGAGGAAAATGTGAGGAAGATTAAAGTAGATGGGCCATTTACCTACAAAAAAAGCTGACTAAATGGGGAAAGCTGATCTTCAAGTAAAAGGGAAGTGCTACCATGGATCTGTTATCCGCGGGACAAGGGATGAGAAGTTACATTGGAGTAAAGTAAATTTTATGTTAGGAAAACCTTTTACTCTTCTGGCTGGTTGGCTGGGGAGCCTGAGGAGGCTGTAGTAGCTCTATTGTGACAGCATTCAAAACGCAAGTTTGATGAGCATCTCTCAGAAATGGGAGGGAGCTGACCTGGCCTCGGGGTGTCTGGAAGATCGAGCTGACTTCTGAGGTTCACTCCTGAGCACCAAATCAAAGAACTGGGGCCGCTGCCAGAGCTCAAGGACTAGGTTAGAAAATGCAGGTTTCTAGAGTTTCAGATCAATGGATCCTTCCTTACATCAGCTAGTAACCCCTGTTGCTCCTGCAATTTGTTGTTAGCTAAGGTAAACACCTCAGAAAGGTTCAGTTCCGACCCTGCAATTTTGTCTGGTAATTCCTTACAATCGACAAACATACTGATGGCTTAAAAATGCAAAAAATTAACACCTAGAAAACCTACTTGCTGGTTCCTTTTGTCCAGCTTTGGTTCTTTCTCTGCTTAAGATGTCCCTTGGTACCTGCTCTTTTCTTCTATTGAAAATATTTTCATGCTTTAAATATGGTCAGCTGCTTTAATAAACTGGACAAAACACTTCCACTGTGGTAAGGGGCACTTTATTGCTATCTGTCTTCTACCTAAAAGTACTGCATGTGTGCAATTTGTCTGTGAATTAACCCAGCAAGTCGAGTTCAAGTGTGGCCAAGATACAATAGCTTGAGCACAGCTCCCACTTAGTAGGAGAAAAACCTCCTGCAGAGAAGTAAAATCATCCTGAAAATCATCCAGCCTTTGTGGAAAAGATGTATTTTTGGCTGAAGCTCTAGGGTAGAAGTACTGATGAGCTTGAAGCTAAGCCCAGATACCAGTCTTGGCAAAAACAAAAGCATCAAACTGGGTAAGAGGGGAAAAAATCCAGCTGAAGAAGTGTGTGGTCTTTTCTAATGGAACAGTCTTTTTTGCACGTTCTCTGGTGTAGAGCAGTGTGGTAAAAATGATGGCCTGCAGACTTACACATCATTTGTTTACTGGTATGTGTTTCCCTTAAGGGAGTGGCATATTTCCCACCCCCTTCACCTCAAAACTTTCTCTCTACAACATTTTTTTTTCTTTTTGCCCTACTGAGGAAGGTCTTCCTCGTAGCTGACTTTTTGCTGTTCGCACTTCTGCCCTTGAATAAATAAGCTTCAGAAGACTTGAAAGAGAACTTTTTGGAATATAAACATGTTTGGGAGCAATTTCAGTAAGTTAAGATGAAATGCTCTGTGTTTGGCTCAGGGTCATTAAATAATTCACTGTACTTATTGCCAAGCAGGGACTATTTCGCACACTGTTTTCCTGGCTAAATTCCAACCTGGCTATTTCACGTGCCCACTAAATTTCTCCTGTGTGTTTGAATAGAGAAGATGATCATCTTCACTTGCCTCTTTACTACGCTTGTGCAGCCTGCCCTGCCTTCCACAGGTGCCTGCTCATGGGTGGGTAGGTGATAACTCCTATTATGTAAAATACTGCAGGCTCTCTCAGGATGAAAGGTGCTAAATGTATGCAAGTCATTTATTATTTTGCTCAGAGCCTGAGTTGAAGACATGCTCAACCTGTTCTGACTTCTCCAAAACAGGTTTTAAGTGCACTAAACCCATTTGCCAGCACTGTTGCGCTGCCTTTTGTTTCTAAATTTACCCCGTTGCACAGCTGATTAGGGAGACAGGAAGCGATGTATCTTGAAGCTTTCAGGAGACAGCCCCTCCCTGGAGATGTACTTCAGTGACCTAAATGTGCAGCGAACAACATGTGAGAGAGAGGTGGGGTTTCAGGCCTGGGCATGCCGACTTAGGTGATACCATCAAAGAGTCTGTCACTTCCTTCAGAAATTCACTAACTTTTTTTTTTCCCCCCTCAAATGGTTTTATTTCAAAATGCAGGCAAGGTAATGTTGCTGTTTCCTGCTGCCCCGGACAGGTGGGAAGGGGCTTTTGAGAGTTCGGGATCAGCAGCATCAGCACTGGAATAAGTAAAGCAGCATTCTGGTGAGCTTAAAGTGTTGCTGGGAGTGGTTTTTGTTCATCTGCCTTATCATTTTGGCAAATGCCTTAAGGAGTATTGTCTCTCCCTTTTCTATTTTTGGAAAGAGGGATAGGAACGCTTTGTTCCCTTCAAGTAGTGCTTGAGTCCAGTTAGCAGAGAACTCCTTAGCACTGTACATGTCCATCTTGCACAAAAGACAGCACCGTCTTTCTGAGGTTATTAACTTCAGCTGATGTCAGCAGTCAGGATGCCTGATCTACAAAATGCAGTAATTCTCTTGATTCCCTGATACGGAAAATAAGAGATTAATAATACAGCCATTTTATATAAGCAAGTTCTTCTAGTTTGCTTTGCGTGGAAAGGCAAAGCAAAACCAGTCATTTGATACTTCTGACTAGTGAGGTAGTCACTGTGAGTGGATGGGCAGGGGTATTGCACAGGATCACAAGCCAAACCCTGAACTGTAATAGAGCACAGACTTCTGGCAAACCTCCTCCTTTCACATGTCTTTATTAATGGGTGAAATGGGTATAGTCAATATACCACTATGAAGGTAACTTGCTTTATCAAGCCATTTCAAGGTTTATTTCACTTCACAAGCTGACTAGTCATTCTTAAAAGACATCCACAAAAAATACATAGGGTTAAGAGCTCTCTAAGTATTTCCTGCAAGTGCAAGTGCCTTCTCTTGGGAGCCTAGCTCATCACCAGTGTCACCTTCTTGGACTTGGCAATGCTTACATCTGCCCTGAATCTCTGGGATGCCAGAAAATTGCCCTGGCCTGCCTGGTATCTCTCATTTGTACCAGAAGGTTCCTGAATTCTGTGATATTTTAGAAACTGCTCAGATTTCTCTATGAAAAGCAAGATCAAAATTCTAGCAAGTCAAATCACAGGTGTAGAAATCACAGGTGTTACCACAGGTAGTACAGACTCTGAAAAATTCTCCCTGGGATGTTCTTCAACTGTATTGACTGATATAAACCTGTGAATGCCATTCTGTCTGGCCAGGAGAGGGGAACAGGAACCTGTAGTCACTCTCAGGACTGACAAAAGTGGTTGCAAGGTGCCAAAGGATGCAGTCACAGCCACTGTAATGACTTAAATGAGAGCACATTTGTCATTCATCTGTTATTTCCCACGAAGTTTACTAATCCTCTAAAGCTATCTTAAAGTGTTTTTGATGAAAGGTGAATTGCTTGATTCAGTAGGTATGTGGAGTGCCTACATCATTTACCAAAAAAATCATTATGTCACCTTTGCTGTGTTTTTTTTAGTGGAGGGTGTGATGGCCAGGTGTCAGAAATGCATCCCATTCCCAGGGTGTAGTTCAATTGTCAAAGCATGACCACAGTTAAAACTTAGGAAATACTGAATTAAGTGCATCATTCCAGAATGTGGACAAATAAAAGCAAACAGAGCCAGTAATCCAGCATCCTTTTGGACTGTTGTGCTATGCCATAAATTGCAAGTTCATAATGGGATTGTTGGTTTAGGTCCTATCTTATTTTTCTGTCTGGGGAAAAAGGAATTGAAACACAGCTGACAGGGCAATAGGAGGCACAGCCCCTGAAAGGGATTTCTCCATTTAGCTGGAGTTTTTCCCCGATTTATAATACTAATTCTTTTAAATCTACTACCTTCAAATTGCTCCTTATTTTTGGCTTTAAATAATGTGAAGGAATAACTACAGTTGATACCAGCAGACCCCCCTCTCAGCAGACCTTGCCAGTGCAGACCAGACCAGAGCTGTCCCCCTGCTAGTGCAGGCCACGGGTTTTCATGAGGCTGAGTGAATCACCCTGCTCCTAAACACACAAATCATACTTGTCTGCTGCAACTTTAAATAAGCTTGGAGCTCTGCACAGCATAATTAAGAGCCATGACAAGGAGCTCTAAACGTTGCTTCCAGCCTACAGTAAATCACAGATCTGTGTACAGGACCTTCAACAACAACTGAATCCAGTTTCGCTTGATGAATACTTCCAAGTTTTTAACCTTCCCTTTACAGGGTAAATTCCACCTTTGCTTTAAAACATCTGGGAGGAATTGAAAAGTGATCCAAATGCTACAATGCCAATCTGGTTTGAACCATCTGTGTTCCTGCCAGGGTGTCAGATACTCCAGCAGCCCCTGCTGTGCATTGTGCTCCTCTCAGCACAGATCCCCCCAAACCATAGGGGACTATACATAAAAGACTGGGATCTGCTGTCCCACCAATGATTTGGTGACTCAGGCCCAGCATCCTCACCTCAGCAGGTCCTCCGAAGTCCACACATCCATGAAAATTCCTGTGAGGATGGGGTCAACCCATTAAATTCACTAACAACAGGGATCCCCTCAAAAAGGTGGGCTTCTGTGGCAATGCTATATCTGAGCAAGGGATTGTTTTTAAGATATCCAGGTAGCTTTAGGAATATCTGAAAAGAAGTGTATGCTGAGGGATTTGGCTTAACTGGCTCAGAGAAGCCACCAAGTAACTCCTGTGGGTGAGATGGTCCTTGTGACACTCGTGCTGTTGAAATTGCCTGAGGGCTGTTGCTCTCCAGCTGAAGGTGACTTTCTGTATTTTGTGGCATTTGTGTTTTTAGTTCATGGCTGTCTGGGAGAAAGAGCTCATAAACATCAGACTTGGGGGTGAATTTTGCTATGTTACCACCTGGGAGAATCTCAATTTTTCACTGACAGACACAAAAAGCTAATACTTCATCTCTTCTTCGCCTTCGCAATAAATGAGCAGTCTGTAAATTATAACTGATTTTTTATTTTGCTTTTTGGCCCTTCGCATTTTTTTTTCTGGTCTAATTCTGCTACTTTTCCCGACCCAAAGGAATTTGAAACTGATGCAGTCAATCCTATCTGAAGCAATAGTCTTTCCCTTCCTCCTCCCAAGCAGAGTGGCAACTTCCACCCATCTATATGAAAAATTGAGATAAATAAGAGCTCTCTCCCTGGAAAGAAGAAAATACTTGACGACTAATTTTAAAGAGGTAGAGTTTGCACTAGCTGCTTACATAAAAAAAGAAAAAGAGAAAGGAAATATATCCTACATAGTGTTACCTCGTTCAGAAGCTTTGGGGCTTTATGGAGAAGTGTTGGTAGCAACCACACTAATTTTAAAAAGGTAATATGTAAGCATGGTCCCCAAATATACAACCTGAATATCTGCTTGCTGATGTTTTGAAAATCAGAAGAGATTCTCATCACAGGTTACCTTAGTTGTGTGACTGAATGATGTTTTCACCACATGTGAAATAAGTGGTAGTATATGTCTCTTAGTTTTCTTTAAAAATGTCATTATTCAACCAAAATTCTCTTACACAGAGCAGTGCTTAAATTCTGAAATTATTATGTCTTAAACTGAAGAATGTCCTTTGTCCTCTATCCTTTGCCTCCTAAAAAATGCTCTAGCCATAACAGTCAATTGGGAATGTCTATTTCTAAATGCTAAATTGCTTCATAAATGCCCAACGTTAAACATTTGTAAAGGCCAGAATCTCAAACAGAAGAAAATATATAGATGAAACCTCAAAAAAATCCTAGCTCGGTATAAATCCGAATAGTGTTTATGATCCTGAAATAACTTTTTAGAGTCACAACAAAGTGGGGTTATTTTAGCTTAACATTTCCTGGATCTTAAGTATATTTGATTTCTGTTAAATTTAACTTCATTATTTTTAGGTTGTGTTTGGTTTGGAATGATTCTAGCATCCTAAGCTATTTTTATGTTGTTCACAGTGCATACTTACAAATTTAATTTGCTTATTTTGGCTTTTTAAAAACTGTTAATTGTTAAAACTGTCATGCCACCAATGTTGAAACAGCAACAGGATGTGTCATTGGTAGTGATACAATAAAAATTATCAGCCATCTAGGTAGATTGACTTTTTTATGACATATTAACTAAATCCTTGGCAATTGTATTCTGGTTTGCAGTAGTGAATAAAGATGAAATTTCTCTGGAAGCTTTAACTGGATCTTCAGCTGCTTCATCCCCAGAAGCTGGCTGTTTCCTCCTTCATTCCCCCCCTTCACTTGCATGTGAAGAAGAAGGAGGGAATGAGCTGGAGAGCATTAGGAGATTTACTTCTCTCCCAAATCAGGCAAAGCACTGCCTGCCCCTTTACAAATGGATAAAAAGCCTTTGCAAGTGCCTTGGGAAGTGGGTGATGTTCACAAAGGACATTGCCCCTCCACAGTGAGTTGCTGCTGAGATGCCATGAAGAGTTTCCCTCCTCAGTGTTGCTGCAGAGGCACTTTGAGGGGAACCTGCAGAGCCTTTAGTTTCAGGTGATGCTTTTGCTCAGGGACCTGGTGACAGGAGGAGAGGAAATGGCCTCAGGTTGCACCAGGGGAGGTTTAGATTGGACATTAGGTAAACATCCTTCACTGAAAGGGTGGTCAGGCATTGGAACAGGCTGCCCAGGGAAGTGTTAGAATCACCATCACTGGAAGTATTCAAAATGAATGTTGGGCTCTTGTTGGGCACCACATCACCTACTCAGCCACCAGACTGAACGAGAAAAACCTCAAAAGGTAGTGAGGTCCTCTGTCAGCCTCCAGAGAAGCTGTGACTGGATGTGACTCAGTGCACCTCAACAGCTTTTTTTGGTGCAGCAACCTTCAGAACTTGAAACGTTTCAAGAGTTTTTGATATCTTTGTAAAACAACATTGCCCCAGTCCTTGCAGGAGATTTGACAGCTCCATTTAAAACTAAACAAAGAAGATTTTACAGTGTGAAAAAAAATCATTTTGACTGAAACTCTGGCATTCTGACAGCACTTGGGACCTGAATGGAATTAAAAAATAAATACATTCAGCGCTGCGTAGGCAATGAAAGCCTTACCTCAGGATTATTTGGTTTATAACTTGTCCCACACAGAGAGCTATGTTAAATTTTCAAGTTAGCAGTCAAAGGAATGACAGATTGAAGGCTGCCAGGCAATTCTACCTTGCCTTCTCACATACATTATCTATGCTTGTTCTTGTAATATAGTCTTCAAGAAATATGGCTACAAATTAACTTCCCTAGAGAAGCACATAATGAAAATATTCAGTGAATGAGCAACCCACTTATAATATGTAAAAGAAGCTTGGAGCTAAGATTAATTTTTGAAAGACAATGTTACTTCAGATTTCCTTGTTTCAATGCACCAAAAAAAATCAGTTTTTGCATTGTAAAATTTTGAAAACAACTGTTTAAGATCAAGCGGAAAAAATCCTAGGTATATTTATCTATATATTTGTGCACTGTGTTTTTGTTTCTGAATTTTTTTTTATGTTTAAACACTTTCTTTCCTCCTAGAAACATCTTGGGCAAAGCTCTGCAGAGGCAGGTACCTCCTTGCCAGCTGTGGCCGAGAGCAGAGAGGCTGGAGGCACTGGGAGACACTCATGCACACACATCTGTTTGGAGGGAGAGAACAGCAGCACTGTCACTGACTGCACCCTGTGAGTGTGGTGCAGGAGCCCTGAATGCTCTCCTGACAGATGGTGAGCATTTCAGTACTCACTACATCATGTGACAAGGAGTCACACAGTTCTTTGCCTGATTAACTCTTGTGAAAATAGCCATTGCGTCTTACTTGTCTTGAATTTGTTCCCTACTAATTTAATTTGATGTCTGATTTTTTTTGTAACAGGAGAATGAGGAGTAATTTCCTGTTAACGTTACTCCTATTTATATTTAATCTTTTTGTCCTTAGTCCTCTCTATTATTGAGAAGAAAAACTGTAGCTCATTCAAGTACTCCTTTTGTGAAATTACCTCCAAACCTCCAAGCCCTTGCATCCCTTCTTGGAGCCTTTCCATTCCTACACTATCATTTTCAAAAGGAAAAACTGCCCAGAGAATTCCAGACATGAGCCCATCCCGGAGTTCTCCAGTGCATAATGTTGTTGTCTCCTCCAGTCTCTTTCAACTTTTCTGGTCAAGCTGATCAAGCTGGGACAAACTGACACTAACAAAAGATAACACTTAAGTGCATTCCAAATAACACCTAGCTGAGAATGGTGTGTTCTAGGGACAAGCATAGAAATGGTAGAAAAATCATTCCTGGAACATTCCTTTACTTCTGCTTTTCAATAATGCCCTGGCATTTCTGTGCCCAACTGTATTATGAGCAAAGGACACATCTAAACTGAGGTAATTCCTGTCTCCACTTAGAGTGATTAGAGAGGTAATGGTGCTTTTGGGGCAGTCTAAGCCAATATCTAAAGTGAGGTAGTTCAATGGTGCCCTGAAAATATCCAGTTATCTCTGTGCATCACTGTAAAGGAAACTGATACCCAATGGACTGAATCCAGGTGTCCAAGTCAGCTGGCAGGAACACCAACCCTGGGCACAGTGGGCTGTATCTAGAAAAATCAGACAAGTGTTGTGCTGCTTTGCTGGTGAGGTCTCTGTGTCCATCTTCCCCTGCATGAAGAGGAGGAGGCAGCTGGAGAAGGTGTTCAGGGTGACACTGGGAACTAGACCCTGGAGTCTTGGGCAGCACCAGGGATGAGGGGTTGCTGGAGCAGGGTCAATGGTGATATGGGGATGACTGGAATGTGTAGAGGCTACAGAGTAACAGGGTTTAAAGCAAGAGCCAGAATGGTTCCAGAGTGCTGTCACTGGATTTGAGTTATCAGGAAGGTGCTGGGATATTCAGATGATGCTGGAGCTGAGGCCTGAGGGATAATGGTCGCTGGTGGGAATGGTATTGGGAAGATGCTGAGGTACAGAACGAAGACATGCTGATGTGACTGGGACAGAGTTTTAGCTTTATGTTTATTGAAAATACTGGGCTGAGGAGCTGGTGGGGTTGAAAGAACACTGGCTGTTGACTTGGCTGGGGAAGAAAGAGATCATTAAGACACAGGAGCAAGGATATGGTTATGGCCATTTCTTCTGGCCTTTCTTCAATTCTTCCTCCATAACTGCTCTGTGCTGTGCTTCAGGGCTGGCAGCAACACGTGGCATTAGGGCCTTTTATCACCTGTGCAGCCCAGCCTAGGGACAACTGCTCTTCTTTCCTCAGCAACCAGCAAAGAAGGGAGAACAGACAGCTACTCTGGCTCTGCACCGCCTCTCACTCCTCATCTCTCCTGCAGCATTAGGGGAGAGCATGCATGACAGATGGCAGAGTGTCTGCCCTGATCCCAAGCTGAGGTACTCCAATGAGAAGTGCTAATCCATCTCTCTGCTGGAGAACTGAAGCTTTAGACCTAACCAAGGAAAAGTAGTTACAGATTTTTAGCCAGTGCAAAAGGCCCTACAAGCAGGAAAAATCATACAGGCCACTTGACTTCCATATTTCTGTTGGGGTTGACCTCAGCTCATCTCTGGGCTCTGAAAATGACATGGTAGCTATCACTGAGATGTCTTTCTTTCCTTCCTCTTCCTCCTGACCACCCTGCTCCTCTTGTCCCACCAGTCACCCCTTCAGGTCCTGTGCTCTTTGCTAGGCTGGGACATTAGTAGTTATCTTTCCAGTTCCTTATGTCATCATGGTCTGATTCTGAGCGGTTTGTTATCCAAGTGCCTTTTTACCTTGGTACCTCAGCCCTGTAGAAGCAGCACCCTGTAGCAGCCATCTCAAGAGCTCAGTGTAGAAGCTGCAGTCATCCAGACCTTGATAAGCAGCTCTGTTCCCCTGGGAAAGTGCATACCAGAAGACTGAGCCTAGCCACGATCACCTGTGTGTGGATGCCTTTCCTACTACCCAGAACGCTGGGTGGGAGTTGTGTTTGCCTGAATGACTGATAAGGGCAGAAACGTCTGACCTACTTGGTGCTTGGTTTGGCTGTTTTGTCTCTCCTGCTGTGCGTTCCCAAAACTGTCCCTAAACTTTCCCATAGTAGAAACATATACATACGGAAGTGTGTGTAACAGAGATGGATCCTGCTAGAAGAAGCAGTGGTCTCTGTTTTTTTCCAAGCTGCTGCAAGCCCCACTTCCCTGCTCACACCCATGTCCAGCCTTGAGCCTCACAAGGCAGTGGCAGCCTGAGCACCTAGAAGCAGTGCCTGCCCTGCTCTGTGGCAGCACTGAAGGCAGGCATTATCCAGCTCTGCTGCCTGCTGGGGACAGTCCTGTGAGGGTCTGGAAATTGGCAGGGGACACACTGTGCCCTGTGCTGACACAACCCTCTGAAAATTCATCTGCCAAGCTGACAAGTCTCTGCTGAACTACATGAGCTGAGACTTTTTAAAAACACATTTATAACTTGGCTATGTCTTCTGGCATCGGGGTGACCTACCCCCCTGTTTTGCCAAATTTCAAGTTCTTGCTCAAATAAACAGTTGCCTAATCTTGCCCTGGAAACCACAGAACCATTTTTACTGAAACTGCCTTCCCCTTTCCTCCTCCCAAAAGAAAATGGAAGGGGAAAGAATCAGCCCGAGGCCTTGGCAAAAGACATTTCAGCTTGGATGAGTAACATCCAACAAACTTAGCAGCAATTGAAAGCAGGAGCTTGTAACAAGAACTGTCAGGCGGGGGTAATTGGTAACTGCTACCAACTCTACCTGCAATGTGCATCACCCAGAACAGGAGGGAAGTGCATAAATGGTAAAAATCATTTTACGTAACCTGAAGAATTGGATGCATGCCTTGGAGTGTCTGTTTCTCATCCTACTTCATCACTCGTTAGTTTCCCTTCGCTGCTTCTCTCAGCCGTGCTCTTCCTCCTTTGCACCTCCTGCCATCTGGAGCAGTGCTCTTGCATTCTCCTATCAGCTCTCTAATGTCAACTTTCAGTGACACTTCTATCTGACGTCTCTCGTCTTTTGCTCTTTTCTCCTCATTCTGCTAATATTCATCTCTGAAAAGGTTTGCTCAACTCAGCTGAGAATATTTGGGGTTCATTTTAAAAAAGGGTTATGAAAAGGAAGCAAATCTACAAATTCATGGGATCTTGACTACAATAAAGTTTATGATACTGAGTTTCTTTAGACAATTCATGTAAAGCTGCTTCCAGATCATGAATCATTACTTAAAGGAAGAAGGCAAAAAATCAGTGAGGAAGCCATTGACAGATTAGATTAGTTCTGTTTTAGAAGCACTTTTAGTAAAATGTGGTTTCTTTCCAAAATCAGAAACATTAATAGATGCTTCATTTCACTCCCTGCCTATTATGTAATGATTTTTTAAACTCCTGATGCTGAGAAAAATCTGCATGGGAGACGCAAGGAAAAAGTATTGACTTACAATTTTGCACATGAATAAGCTTCAGATAAAGGAAACTTAAAAACCTGAAATTCGATAGCCTCCATCTACAGATAGGGTTTGAATCTCCTTTATATCATCTTTAGACATGAGCTTAAAAATAAGATAGTAGATATGAGTGGCATATTTAGGAGATATGTTGCTCACCGATGACACAGAATAAGCTATCTACAGGGAAACTTGGTCAACTAATTCTAGTTTGGATTCACAGAGGGTTAAAAGTCTACCCAGTCAGTTATAGAAAGGATTCAGCCATTTCACAGCTGTAAATTCAGGAGACAGATTCGTTGTTATCTAATCTGATATCTAGCGTAACTGAGGCTGTGGGGCTTCCCTGGATTGATGTATACTCAATTAGACCATAATCTTCATAAAAAAGCAACACCCAGGCACTATTTCATAGTTGCTCTAGGTACTTCTCACACTGAGCCCCCAGATATGAGCCCCCGGTTTTGCATCTGTAATGCTCTCAGGTTAACTGTGGGTGTAACTTGAGAGTTACCTAAATCGCTGGCGGCTGCTTAATGGTGATGAATCCCTGTGATGTGGAGTTACCCAGCTGGTGGGGAACACCAGCAGTTTAATCGTGGCCATACAAATGGACATATCTTCTACGCTGGGATGAGACCTCTTCCCCCAGCTGCAGTTGTTAAACAGGAACGTTTATTTCAAAAATAGCCTATTACATTTCAACAGCAGCTTCCTTTACATTATTTGCTCTTAAACTAATCTACAGTTATCGATAATCAATGCCTGGGTTTTCTGTGTGTGCAAACTTCTTTTCCCACTCACTTAGAGCAAAGGGAGCACATTGCATTAGGAGGCATTTGCCTTTTGCTCAGCTGCTGAATCCTGCTCTGAAGATGTTTGCAGATGTTGACAGAAAGGTGACTGAGATAGAAAATCAGAACAGCAGGGAATCCACATTTTTTTCATTGATGGGTTTTATGACTCTAACCTCTATTTACATGCTTTACCTTTCTGGTTTCTTCATTCACTGTCTTCTGGAAAAGGTGCATGTAATCGGGTGGTTTGGTAAGTGGCACCATGGATTAGAGGGATGTGGTGTGGTAGGATGGTGTGATGCATATTGGGTGTGGGGACCTGCTAGCTGGGTCTTGTCCTGTTTCCTTTCCATGTTTGTTTTCTGTTACCCAATTATTGAATGATGTTTTGTGAGGAGCAAGCTCAGAATGAGAACATTAATTGCTTATCGGTGTCTCCTGGGGAGGATCAGAGGGGACAGGGTGAGAAGCTGCTCCCTAGGCAGGGAAGAGGCAGGGAAACAGTGGGTGCTATCAAGCCAGACAGGTTCAGCTCTCTAGGCTGTATTTCCATGGAAGTTTAGTTGGGAAATAAAACACATTGCTACATCTCTGAACAGAACTGCAGTAGGTGAGAGCGCCTGAGGGTTTGAGCCAGACACATGGCAAGAGGGCTAAGAGGGTCACATACTCTAGCTGTGCTTTTTAAAGGCCTTGTACTGCTAGTATGAAAATCAAGGCCCAAACTCTTTGCTTTCCTTAAGTCATTGCCACAGCTGGGTGAGCTGGAACAATAACTTCATTGCATTCAAATGCATTTGTGGCCCCATTTGTATCTCTTTTCCTATTACTGTGGTACTGGGACAGCTTTGAGATAGCCAAAACTCTCCTTTGATCAGCCTTGTTCCAAGGGAGGCCTGGGAATTGCAAGGTCACAGATGCTGGCCTGTGAAACTGCTGAATGAACTCGGCAGCAGCAGGTCTGGTTACACAGAAAGCTGCTACACAAACCGCTGTGCTGACCACCCTGGCCTGGTAGCCTGCACAGCTCATGCACCCAGGATGGAGAGGACCTGTTGTGAATTCCCTCCTTACTCTGAATGTTAAATGAGTACAACCAACATGTCTGGATTACAAATAACGTGCAATAATGCCATGATTTCCCAATCTTCCTATAGATGCTTTGACTGTCAAGCAGCCAAGGATTATAGAGTGCTGAGGATAAAGACATTAATGCTATGTCTGGTATGGTACAGTGGCAGGTAGCTAGGAGATGGATTTTCCTCCACCAAACTACCACAACATGCAAAATACTAGTCAGAGTCCTTTTTGCGTTCTTTAGGTGCATGGCTAGTTGTCTTTGGCTGCATTATTTTGAACTTAAGTATTCTGATGTCTTATAAAGAGCTGAGAAATCTACTGCCAGACCTGACTGAGCAGTTCACTTGATCTTCGGAGCTGTGTGAGCAGAATAAAGGAGAAGTTTATGACAAAGATTAGCAAGAACTACACTTTGTACACTTTGAATGTCTGAAGGGGATTTTTTTCCTCCTTCATTCAAAGCTGAGAGGACCTGAGGCGTCAGCTGTCCCATCTCTCAAATGCTTCTATTTTAAGCAGGCTGTGTGTGATAAGCAAGCAGCAAACGTGCTGTTAAATGTGGAATTTGCAGAAAGGGTGTGTGTAGTGTGCCCTGGAGCTGCTGCCAGGAGAGATCTGTTGGCTCCAGCAGTGCAGTCAGGTATCCCAAAGGATACTCACCAGTCACCCAAGTGTTACCCTTTGACAGAATGTGTTTTAGGAGCTTTGCCTCTCCTAGTCTCTCTCATCAACTTGAAGATCCCGTCTTGGAAAGGCGCCACCACTGCCTGCTTTCCACCAGCTTGGTGAGGAGGGACACAGACCCCTTTGTGGCACAGGCCAGTGCCAGAAAAAAAGCCAGAGGGGGCTGTGCTTTCCCCTTCTGCCTGCCTTATGTCAGGCTAAGGTAAGTGCCTCAGTAAAGAGACAGCATGTGCATTTGTGGAGAAGCACAAAGGGCTCTCTGGGCTGGAGTGTGATCCAAAGAACAGATTCAGAACAGATAAGTCACAGGGCACAGAGTTGGCCAAAGCTTTAGGCAGAAGTAAAACACACAGGATATGGGGGGTGGGGTGGGGGGGTGAGTGCACTTCTACTTAATTCAACAAACTATCTTATCTGGTGCCAGGGGAAAGCAGGTCTAATGTAGCTACAGCTGCTACACGTCTTCATATATCTTCTCTGAACAGCATTAAAAGCTGTCCAGGGTGAGCCACCCACAACAATTACTGTCCAAAAGCCCACAGAACTGTCAAGGTGTAAGAAATACTGAAAGACTATATTAAGTAGGGTTTTTTTTTTTTTCCTGTGATTTAAAGGAACAACCGACTCATTTACCTACCTGGGGATTGATTTCAAGGGAGGCACAAAACTGGCAAAAACACTGAGAAATATCTGAGCAACATCTGAGCTATTTCTGAGGCAACTAAAACTCTACATTAAGAATTATAGATCGTGTTTGTTTTCTATTATTATCATATTTATTACAGATATTATGTTTGTATTTGCAAATCTAATGCCTTCTGGGATGACTTCCCAGATTTTGGGATCTCGTGCAGTGTAACAAAAACCCCTAATTTGGTGAAGAGGTTTGTGAGAACTTCCTGAGATACTTGTGGATAAGAAGAGCAGCATGGGTGAGGTTGGTATACTGCTCAGGGCTCCTGGTCCGAGGTGGGACCATTGCCTGCCAGGACACGCATGCATACAGTCTCAAAAATGAACCTTTTTCCCTTATTTGTCCACCCGGTGGTGCTAAAACACCGCCAGCCCATATTTGGCATTTTCTCACTGGCCTGTGTCAGGCAGTGTCTGTTCTCTGTGCGATGTTCAAGTCACTGCTTTAAAAAACTACCTCTGCAAATCCAAATTAGCTCCCTGGGTCTCTGCTTTGTACCCTGTTGCTATAATAGCGATAAGATTTGTCATGCCTAATTACATAGGAAGAGATTAGCTAATCAATGATCTTTTTATCTAATGTTGATTATAATTTAATTACTTTGTGATTCTGTTAATTTTAGAGGAAAAGTGAATGAAGCATGGTCACTACTTTTGTTTTCAAAAAGAGTTGACAGAGAAAAATTGACTCTGCTAGGCAAAATTGGCAGGGAAAATATTTTCTTTTTCTGTTAACCAACAGATAAAAAAAAAAAAAAAGGTGAAAACACCCCAAGTTAAATCTGTGATACCCAGTTCTCTTCAGGTTCAATTTCTTTTAAACTAATGTGTAGTTGAGCTGAATTTCAACATTCAGCAGAGAGTCCATTCTGTGGAGAGGCACACAATGAGAAGGATTTGGATTTGAACTGCCAGGAGTATTTCCTAGCCCTAATTTTCAGAGTCAACACTCAAAAAATGGCAAGTGTCTCAGTATGACTGAAGGGGAGGATTCTGTGAAGTCAGTGAGAATAACCTTTATAGGATATGATGTGACTATAGAAGGTGGGCTTAGATTGGATTTTAGAGAGAAATTCTTCCCCGTGAGTGTGACGAGACACAGAAACAGGCTGCCCAGAAAAGTTGTGGATGACCCATCCCTGGAAGCATTCAAAGCTGGGTTAGTGTGGTTTGAGCAACTAAAGTGGAAGGTGTCTCTGTCCATGGCAGTGGGGTTGGAATGAAATTATCTTTAAGATCTCTTCCAACCTAAACTTTTCTATAATTCTATGAATTCATGTAATAGAACTCTGTGTTGGAAATTGCAACAGTATCTCTAAACTCTGGTATGGTGAAAAAATTCCAGGTGTCCTGAGCATCTGACACACGGGTGGTTAAATCCCTGCAGACAATGCTGTACTTTGTTCTCCCTCTTTACACGAATTTTTACATCATTAACTTCCTGTGACCGGGAGCAGCCCTGAGGTTCATCACCTAAGTCACAGCCTGTGACCTGCTCATTTGCAGACCTCTTAGTCAACTTAATTCCGTGTGAGGAGTCCAAGAACCACCTCCTGCTCCAGGAATGTGGCCACGTGGCAGGGACATGACCTACCCAGGTTGTCCTTTGAACTGGATACCACACTGATGCATGCGGGTGACACTGAGTCAGGCAGTGTCTGTGCTCTGCCTGGGCTGGATCTCTTCCAGTTCACAGGCTGCCCAGGAAACAGATTTACCTGAATCCTGGCTTCTCCTGTGCTGCAAGTCAACAAGGCCCTGCAAGTTGTCTTTCAGGGACAGAGATGGCTGTTTGGAGCTGCCTTTTGGGGCACAGATGGGGGATGCATGGCCTTGTGGGATCCACAGTGGCTGAGGGCAGGAGGTGATGGGGAATGCTAAGGGGGAGGTGAGAGAGTCTGGCTGTGTTGCTTCGCTCTCTTCACAAGGTGTGTGGTCTGTAGCGCTTAGGATGACTGTAGGTACCCCAAGGAACCATAGGGATGGACTTTGCCTGCAGAATAAACCCGCAGATGTTCACCATAGAAACACTCCAGCTCTGCAGCAGTGATGTGCATTGCTCCTCCGAGTCCTTGGCTCCATGGGCTGGGGAGATCCATATTCAGTTCATGAACTCTCACATCCCTTCAGACTCAAAGGTGATTCCCACAAATTTTAAGGGTAATGCTGCCAAATATTCTGCCCCCTGGAAAGTTTGTTTCCCAGAAACCAATCTGAAACATCACTGAGGATTCCACCAAGGCCTCTTTGGCAATAAGACACCACTGTTACACTGCATGATAGATCACACTTTGGAAAATACTGCCCTTGGTGGGAGCAGCCAGATAATTTTGATTATCTTGACTACTTGTTTGTGAAATTTGGCCCCATGCCACACTTTGTAAGTATGTCAAAAGTTTCCATGTGCCTGAACCTGCCCGTGGACTGCTCAGCTTTCCAAAATTCTGATGTGTGAAATGCACTGCTGTGCTGTACTGCAGGACCACCCTCCCAATGAGCTGTTCAGCCCTCTCTTCCCTCTGGTTGCCCCAACAGCAGTCACCTCCTGCATTTTATTTTACCTGCTGAACATAGAGAATGAGGGTGAGATGGCAGAACTGCTGCTAACGTGAAATGCAGCTGCCATGGCTGGTGAACACCTGGATTTTCATGTTCAGATGTGGCAGTGGGGATAGTGGGGACAGTGCCCTTAGCTGCAGGGAGGATTAGCCCAGCCTAAGAGAAGGTGCTCACTGCTCAGAAAAGGCTTTTCGGGACCAGTGCATGTGGCTCTCCAGCCTAAACCTTCTGGGCTGGTGTTTGATGAGCTGAGGCCTGCCAAATGGACACCTACAGATAGTGTCCTCACAGGAATATGCCATTGCCAGAGCTCATTATGTGTAATTGCACCAGTAAAACAATGACTCTTTCCTGATTAGCTTCAAAAAAACCCCCACCCCAAAGCGCTGCTTTAAAAAGAAACCAAGAGAACTAACTTGTATTCTGATCTCCTGTCCCAAAAGGAAGAATTTTAGTTTTGTTTCTCTGCAGTTTTAAATCAAATCCTGTTCTTGATGAAACAAAAGTAGATAATGGACAGAAACAAAAAAAGAAAGATATTTTAAGAGTTGCTGTGTTTCCCCATAATTTCCTGCTATAGATTTTCTTGTATTTTCTGGTTCCTAGAAATGGCTGCAGATCACATGTCTGGTTCGTGAGAACAACTGTTGGGTTCCTGCCTGTGCTACATAAACCATGCATTAAAAAACGTCTATCTGGAACAACCATTGACTCATTTATCATTTTCTCTCGTCCTTTGATTTTAGTTATGCTTGCCTCCTAACGATGTTACAAAAAACATGAGACCTTGGAACAGCCTCCCTAGTGCCTTAACACTCTCACCTTCTTAGCAATCAATAGAGAGAAAAAGGCACTTTGGGGTGGTGCATGTAATCCATTTAAAATGCCTATTTTAGGATTTAATACAAAACCATGACCTAAAGGCATGTTTTTCTTTTCATTTGACTATAAAGACTGACCAGCTCAGACATAAATGTCTGTTCTATAGCCCTTATACATTTTACTAGATGATTCTCTCTTGCCAATTGCATCATTGTAACCTTTATCCCTCTCTTTTCTGGCATTCAGATTCTGCACCCTTTTTTGGTGTTTCCTGAGAGTTTTGTTGGTCAGCAGCTCCTTTTGTTTTTGGAGCTGCTGTAGCATGCCTGTCTTCCATAGCTCACTGCAGTGCCTGCCATAGTGTTACGTTACAGAAGACAAACACACATCGCTTTGCAGAGACTTGTCTTTTGTTCAACTATTTATTGAACAGAAGAAATTGGTTTACAATGAATTTTTTTGCTTATCTTTGTCTATGAAAAAGCCATAGTCTTTCTCTCTAAGGCTGGGCAAGTACACTGTAATGTGGGAGGCTGACAACCTGCGAACAATGCAGCTGACAACTTGTCAGCTGAAGAGTACTTGTGTGTAATAACTAAAGGGACAAAACAACATTTGACAAACAGGATATTGTATAAATGTGCTCATTTTCTGTGTGCAGGAGATTAGCATTGGCTAGAGAGGAGCTGGAGGGGGAAAGAGAGATTTGAAAGGACAGAAACAAAAGAGTAGCACCCACAATGTGTATGTATTTCACTCTACAAAGTCTTGGCCCGTAGGTCTACATGTCTGGACTCAGGATTGACCAGCTTCATATGTACATACAATGTTTCACTTTAAAATAAATGAATTTTTTAATTACTCCATAGGAGCCAGCATAAGGGAAATCTCTGTGGTAACACTGAAGTATGCTGCATCTTTTATAGCGATTGCTGCATATTGAGAAATGCAGCCTCAGAAGCTGTAACCTCATGAACTGCCTAGGCATGAATACCACTATTGTTCCCAAGTAAGACAAACAGAACCACAAAAAACAGAAACGCCTACACTCCTGGGCCAGTGCCAAACTCTTGTATATACTTTCAAAGGAAGATAACCTGCTTAATTTTGGAAATGTTCCTATTTCAGTACAGTATTACTTATCTTAGTTATTACAGTATTATCTTATTACAGTAGCTTATTTTGTGCTTGTAACTGTGTGGCCAAGTGAAGGAGACAGTGTTCTGGAGACCTACAGCATGTGCTTGACAAAGTTCAGACACAAACCATGCTCCTAGTTAGATATACATTCAAAACTGTATTAGGAAGAGCATTGTGATAGGTTAAAAGCTAGTTTTCTTTAAAGTCAAATGAAGGAAGTCATAAGGAAGTGGCAAGAGGCCAATGTCAAGCCTCAAGACACTGGAACTTTATTCAGAC
The DNA here is from genome assembly GCA_013397955.1 of Grantiella picta. Lineage (NCBI taxonomy): Eukaryota > Metazoa > Chordata > Aves > Passeriformes > Meliphagidae > Grantiella > Grantiella picta. The sequence goes on from VZRM01008322.1 coordinate 3,083,175, forward strand.
CCTTGCATTTTTACTTCCCAATGTGCAGGTGGTTCTAGAAATCATGCTGTGTGTTTAAGGCTTCAACACATTTGATATTAAGACTTCTGTGCCAGCCCTTAGATGGTAATTTAATCTCCACTATTCCAGAGCCTGAAGAGAGCACAGCACCTTGTGTCTCAGAACTGGTGGTCTTGTCTGTTTTAAACATGTTCTTTACTCTCAGAGAGGGACAAAATCCATCTCATGTCATTTTATGACATTAATGTTTTTTAAAGTAATGACTTAAAGCCTCAGAGGTGGGGGCCTAATTTTCCAGATGCTGTACATGAACATTTTATCAGGTTTTTGTTTTTATGGAAAACATGCGTTTATTGTCTTCGGTGTTAGGAATGGGGTGCTTTGCTTCTTGAATTTCGCACAATGGAAGGATGGGAGAACCTTACCTTGGCTCTTCTCTTCACATTCTCTGATCTCAGTGATCTCTAGGACAGTTCTTTTTCAGCTGAAAAAGGTCTTTCTCTGCTGAAATACAGAGAAACAAAGGACCCTTTGCTTCTCCAAGGCTACTGTACCCTCTGTCTCAGCAGCACTGTGAGGTAATGAACACAGCATCTAGCTCCTTCTTCCCAAGCCAGCTGTGCTCACTGTCACTCTGAATTCCTGACCCAAGAATGTTTTAATTTGCATACAAACTTCTTTTTCCCCAAAAATCTTTGTTCACAAGGAGTGGAGTGACATTTTGGATTATCACAATTAGTAACATTGAATTTCAGATAATAGGCCCAGATTATTGTGCTAGAGGCTGAGATGGCTTTCGTTACATAAAGAGATTAACTGACACCAGGCATGTCTGGTACTGGCTGGTACTGGGAGAGATGGATTTTAGGTCAGTGCAGCCACTGGTTGATGCTAAATTAAGCCCTGTCAGTACATTCTTTGTTTTCTGAGACTGAGGTGGTCCTTCTGAATGAGTATACCAGGAATGGAGCAATTTTCCTTCCTAGTCCACTAAAAAAAAAAAAAAAAACCAAGTGAGTATTCAGCATGACATCTAGCATCATTTTAGCCTGTTTTTGGCATCTCATTTATGCAATCATTTTTTTGCATAAGAATGTATGTCTGTTCACTCCACCTCAATAACTTTTCAATTCTTCGAACAATTTAACAGCTAATCTGTCAAAATTTGACAGCAAATTCCAGCTTCTAGAAACTCAGTCTTCTAAGCTTGTCATAAATAGGCATTTATATTCACTCAGTTGGCACTTATTCTTCACCCGAATCCCCTCCCTGTTACATGTATCCGGTGGGTACTGGTATGTAGGTTAATAATCAATTTGTATCTACTAGCCAAAAAATACTAGCTTAACCCTTTATCAAAGATTCATCACTTTTCTTTTTTCACTATGTTTTTCCTTTAATATATTCTCATGAAAATATTACAATTTAGAGTAAAGTCTAAAAGAAACTTTTTTTCAGTAGTGCACATTACATTACTTTTAATCTATTAATTCCCGTAAGTCCTAGGAAGTGAAAATGAAAGCCTTTTCAGTATAACTATGATTTCACTTATTTCTCAAAATATTCTTAAGAAACACAGTATTGTGCAGCAGAATACAAAAATGGAAAGCTCAGCTTCTCTCAAGCTGCGGTTTTGGTAACATTTGGCACCAAGATTAACCCAAGCAGCCCCCACTCCTGTCATTTAACCCAGTGGCTGCTACGACTGCTTGTGCCATCCTTGTTCAAGTAGAGCTCATTTATGGCTTGTTCAGTTTGCACACAGGGCCTTGGGGTTTTTTGGTTTTACCGTAAATCACAGGTCAGTTCCCCATGAGCTGCATTGGGAACTCAGGCACAGAGATCAGATTTCTGGTTTTGCTTACAGAATTAGGGCCTTATTTTGCATGTTTCGACAGAAGGCTTAAGCTCCTCTTTGCATGTGGATTTGTGGAAGTTAGTGTGTTCCCATGTGCTTATGTGCCATTTGAAACTGTGATGCAGATGCTTTGGGAAACTTCATCTTGTATCCATAGCCTCTGAATGGATGATTTAGTTTCTGAGGTATTTGGCCTTTTAAATAGAACTCTTTGTCAAGACAATGACCCATTTTGTAGGTAAAGTGTGATGGACTCACATTTAGCATGATTCACAAACCACTTGTATCTTCCTGAACCTAGCAGCAGCTGTGGAAGAAAACCTCCAGTGTAACCCCCAGGAAATTAAACAGTGCCACATCTGATTTTCTTTCAGTTGAAGGAGTACTGACATAAAAATTTCCCAAGAATATGAACAGCAACAGCTGGTTCTACTAAAGCAAATTAAACACCTTAGGAAGGTTCTAAACTCTGCAGAGAGATGATGGGATATAAATGAGGGAAATCAGATCTAGAGAAATGTTCTCACTCTGACAGCAGTAACTAACTTTTAGTCAAAGCAGACAACTTGCTGTTTAGAAAGACAATTCCTTTGGAAAAAAACAGGAATGTGGAGCTCTGAATTGACAAAACTTGATGCAGTTGAATAGAAGCCTTTTGATTTTCTTGATATATAGGTGGTCCTCTTGCCACCTGATTGTGGTTTATTTTAGTCCAGTCATCTCTGCTTTGGCATTCTTCACGTTCCTATGTCCTGCTGAATGTATGTTTGTTATACCACCAGGGGGAAAAAAGAAGAAGCAGACAATAAAACTTAGAAAAGTGAGCAGATTCTCCAATCTAAAGAGAATTTAACTCAATATTTACCATGATCTTGCAACACATTCTGATTATTTTTATCTTCCAAGTAAATATTAATGAGAGTTTCTGTCTGATTTAAAAGCCTCAATTTATTCAGTGTGGCTTTGATACGTTCTTGAGACTATTCATGGCTAATGGGAGAATTTATCTGAGCACTATATGTGAGAACACCCACAACTGATTTAGATAAACCTAAACTTTTGTACTCGTGATCCTTTGCGTGGGAGGATGTGGAAAACAAAACTCTTGTCTGTGTGCAAAGGGAATGGAAACTTTGCAGCTTGTGAATGTACTGACCTTCAGAAAGGGAGCGGCAAGATATTTTTTTTTCTTGAACATTCCAGGTTATTACAGTGAGCCATGGATGACCTTAACATCTAGATGATGTATTTGTCCCTTGTGATCTTTTTACTTTTTAAAAATTTGCTATACGCACAAATGCATTCTAAAAATTTTCATTTAAAAAAAAAAGTAATCCTTGTTGCTGGTGTAGATGTAGGTGCCCTTGTCATTGAAACTATGGGAAAAACAGAAACTCTCCAACAACATCTTTTCAGTGTTAGAGAATCAAGGCATTGCTTTATTCTGGCCAGGATGTGCAACAGAAATTATTTCATCCACACATGCCCAGGTTGTGCAGTGAAAATCATTCCATCACACATGGTTCTTTACCAGACTTTTCACATAATTTTACATAAAAATCCCAATGAAATTCATGTTCATTGGCCTTAATCATACAACTCTCAGTATCTGATCTCCTATTGGTTATTGATCCCTTTGCCTTCAATGCTAATCTGGCCCTCATTCTTTGGTTCTCTTATCGATCTGTTCCCAGACTAGGTATCTCTGGCACACCAGAGGGCAATGTTCCTTAATGTTCTGTTATCTCCTGTGCATCTTCTGGCTACTCCCAGTCTGCGGATGTTAAGCTCATCAGGCCTCTCCCGGTGAACAGTTTTTGGAGAGAAACTTCAATTCCCCTCCTCCCGGGCAGAGGCGAACAAACAAGTGACCAAAGCTGCAAAAAAAATAAATTAAAAGTTGCTGTGTTTAGTCAAAACGAAGTGGGCAGTTTGCACCCACACAGATTATCAAAACATAGTTTGTCTGATCATCTCGTGTTTACAGGATGTCAGAACTACTCTGCTCTTGGGACTTGGCTTCATTTGTAAATTGAATAGATAACGTAACTTTATCTACAGATGGTATTTTCTGCCTCAAGTTGGCTTTTCCCAAGTTTTCCCTATTATCATTTTTTTTTTCTTATTTCTCTCATTATCTTCCCTTTATGTCCTGAAGGAATCGAGGAATTCCTTCCAAAGTTTTTTTGTGGAACCCTAAGCACCATCTTAGGTCAGTTGATAAGATGAAACCTCTTTACTGCTGGAATGGGTGTTGATGCTTGCAGTGAAGCCAACACTACAGAGTTCAGAATAAGCAGGTCATGTTCCATGGAGGCATTTGAGACCTCTGGAAAGCTGAAAAATGTGGGCACTACCCAGTGATAACTGGTTTTATTTTTTAATACAGGTTTTACAGGGGTTTTAGATTTGTGGGAGAGTTGATACAGGAGTCAGCAGCAATGGAAAGGCAAATAACAGTGTGTGTTTTCTCCATCTGTCCTTTTCAGAGATGTTTGGATGTGTATTATAGGCACCATTAAAGCCAGATGTTTTAATGTTGGGGAAGATGGTAGACTGGAGAAAGCATCAGAGAAGGATGACAGCATGGGGAGACTGACACTCAGCAGTCCTTTCAGAAAAGACTTTTGGACTCACTGTTACATCAGGTACTTCAACAGCAGTGCTACTTGGTATGATAATGCACTCGTGCTGCAGGGTCAATGCCTTTCACCTCCAGACATTTGCTTTCTCACCTTTGCTTTTCCAGTCCAACGCTGCCATGAGGTTTATTTTCATAAACACTGGTACTGTTGCAGCAGCACTTTTATTAGCACTTTGAGCTCTGTGGTTTCCTTTGGTTGAAGACAACTTTATCTGAATGCTGCCTTCCTGCCACCTCTCCAGAGCTAAGAACCTGCAAAGCAGAGGGCCTTGTTTCAGTTTATCAATCCTACTGGTTTTTAGGTCAAGACCGTGATCTTGGAAGCTTGCTGCACCCCTTGGAAGGGCCGGAATTAGGAACAGTCCTAGTGATACATGCCACAGCCTGAAAACCAAAGCCCAAGCATGCATTTAGCTTGAGTAGGGCTTAAGCACCACTGCTATCCTCTTGCTCTGCCTCTGGAGAGCTACCCTGGCCCCAGGCTGAAGGCAGACACAGAATGCTAATGATAATGCACTGTTCCTCTGGAATTTCAGTCTTAAGAAGAACTCTTCAGTACATTCTAACTTCATGTCCTTTGGGGAAAGGACTATCCATCATTTCAGTCTCTTATCTCTTTCCCTGAAAAGCAAAGAAATTACTGGGAATGGGGGATTGCTGCTATACTGAATGAGACAAAGCAAGCAGAAAGAGCCAGAGAGCTCAGGGCAGCTACACCTCTTTTTCTGCTATTGCAAGCATTTTAGCCTTTTTATTTTTCCCCCCTCCCTTCCTCCATTGCGACATGAGGCTGCCAAGCACAAAGGGAGAACCTGAAACTGCTCGCCTTGAGGCCTGGGAGGGGAGGAAATAGCAGATTATATTCCCAGATTAACAGGAGGCCAAGGGTACAGAGGGGCAAGGGCAGATAGTCGCTGGGAGTGGAGTGGCATGACAGAGGAAGGGAGGGGTGCAGCAGAGTTAAGGAGGAACAGTGGGTTAACTAGTCTTGGGAGAATGTACGGTAAAAAGTCAAGAATCTGTTATAATAGATGAATATAACTTTGTCTGGGGAGTCCTGCTTGAAGTTATGAAACTGGGGATAACCAAAGTAAATATTTAAGCACTTGCAATTAAAGCCACACACAAATACAGAGCTCAGTTCCTTGTGTGACATTGAACAGCTCCCCACGTCAAACAAAACTCTAAATACCACACCTCATCACTCTTCACATACGGTATTTGAAGAGCTGGCTCGGTTTGTGAACCTTCTCTTCCCCGTGTCAGCAGCTTCCTTAAAACAATGTATCAGGGATCTGACAACCATTTTAAACTTCAAAAAGAGGTTTTAACTTTGTTTTGTGCAACTGCTGCAAAGCAAACGTTTCTCTTTCCTTATGTGATGTTAAATAGTGTTTCAGTAGATGTGCTGTACTAGCTGTCACCGCAGCTAGGCAGTTCGAATTTGACAGGTAGTGTTGTTATATATTATGAAAGTCATCATATATGGCAGGAAATTTGAAAGAGTTTGACAAAATATATGAATGAATATTTTGAAAACTCATCTTACTGGAACTCTGATACAGAAAATTACCCACTAGTGTTGTAATGCTGTTACACTTCCTTTATTTTTACTCTTCAGTTCTCAGTTGTGTAAACATCCTACTACTAATCTGTCATCACAAAACGGGGCTTTTTAAAATGTCTTATCTGCTGTTAGTTCATAGGAAATGCCAGACCATGACTGCTGGGACATTTTGAGCTTTTGGTCAGCGTTCCGGGAGCTGCTGTGGAAGTTTTTCAGATTTCAATATGCAGAGATACTGTCTTAAACCCCTCCAGCGGAAATTTATGGTCTTATTCTGTCTTCCTCTTGTTCTTCCCCCGTGACTTTCAGCGACCGGAGTCTTTCATCGGTCATGTTGTTTCCCCTCTCGCGGGCTGCAGAGCTGCCTATATTAGGAAATGCGGCCGAGCAACTGTGTCTCACGCCGGTGTCAAGGAGCAAGGGTGAAGCCGCGGGCTGTGCGGCGATCCCGGCCCTGTCCGCCCGCCGGGGAGCGGGGCAGCACTCCGGCTGTGCGGCACTCCGGGCCTCGCCGGCGCCACGCCGGGCTCCGCGGGCCTGGGCCGCTGCCAACGCCGCCCCTCCGGCCGCTCCCCTTCCCGGCTGCCCGCCAGCCCCACGCCCCCGGGCTGGAAATCCCCTCACGGAAGCACACTCGGGTTTCCCCTCGGCGGAGGAAAGTACCTAAGGGTCCCGGCTGACGGCAGGGCCTCTCTCCCCCGCAACACAGCGGTATCGGCCGCGGCGCAGAGCGGCTTCGGCCGGGGGGCGCGGAGTGCCCCGCGGAGCCGCTGCCGTGCCGGCCCCGCAGGAGGGCGCTCGCTGGCCCGGGAAGGGCGGGGCTGAGCTACGCCCGGCGCCCGCCGGGAGCTGCTGGGGCAGCCGCAGCCGGAGTTTCCCCGGCGGGCGGTGCCGGCGGGGGGNGGCGGTGCCGGCGGGGCCCCTGTGCCCCCGCGCCCTGCCAGACACCGCATATAGCCCGGGCCTTGCTGGGGCCGCTGCGGGGGCCGCTCGGAGGCCGTGAGTACGGGGAGGGGTGCGGGCGGGTCTCGGCCGGGGCCCTGCCGGGAGGGCGCTGCGGTCAGGGGCCGGGGGCGCCTGTGCCCCGTGAGGGGCTGAGGGGGCTGTGCGGGCTGAGTGCTGTGCGGCCCCAGGCCGTGGCTCCTGGCGCTGAAGAGCAGCACGGCAGCCCCGCTGGAGCTCTCGAGGGAAGCGGGGCTCGGGCCCGCGGGAGGAGGGGGGACGGAGAGCGGGGCCCGGCCGGGCGGCGGGGGA
>VZRM01008322.1:3090503-3120495 GCA_013397955.1 Grantiella picta
GGCGGCGGGGGGGCTGCGGGGAAGGTGGGGATGTGGGGCTGTGGCTGCCGGGCTTGGGGTCGCTCAGGCCCCTCGGGGCGGGTTCTGGTGCTCAGGTTCCGTGGCCTTACCACAGGGGGCTGTTTGTACAGTGCTGTGTCATTATGACTGAGTCTTTCCTGGAAAAACTTAAAAAAACCCCATCCTCCAGACCAGACTGCTAATTATATAATTTTATACGTATTCATAGCTACATATATAGAAACCCTTTGAACTTTGGGTTTGCTCTTACGGAATTTTTTGTGAAGTTGAGTTTTGCTGCTGTTTTATGCTTCCAAATAAAATTGGATTTACCTAAATAAGACATTTCATTGCTCTTTACGTTGGTGTTATAAAACTGGTTATTCATTGTTTGAGAATCTGCAAGCTTAATCCAATTGAAATGGATGCAATTTTTTTAGTACAGGATCTTCCCTTTGATTATTGAGCTTGTGATCAAGTAGCCTGATTAATCCATCTTCCAAAAAAGTTCTGCATGTGAGTGAAACAGTTTTGCATATATATCAATAACAGGGAAATGTAGAGTTTGCAATCTACTCCATATTTTTGTATCTAAAGTTGACTTCCTGAAACCTTCCTAGTTGGCATTAGACAGGCTGAAAAACTTGGGGCTGTTCGGCCTGGAGAAGGTTGCATGGAGACCTCATAGCAACCTGTCAGTATCTGAAGGGGGTCTGCAGGGAAGCCGGAGAGGGACTCTTCATCAGGAGCTGTAGTGACAGGACAAGGAGTAATGGGTACAAATTTATGTTAGATATCAGGAAGAAATTATTTCCTGTGAGACACTGTAACAGGTTGCCCGGGGAGGTTGTGGATGCCCCACTTGTAGCAATGCTCACAGCCACCTTGGATGTGGCTCTGAGCAACCTGGTCTAGTGGAAGGCATCCCTGCCCATGGCAGGGTGTTTGGGACCAGAGGATCTTTAAGGTCCCTGCCAGCCTTTAACATTCTGTGATTACAGAAGAGCTTATATTGTTTCAATTTGTGTAGTTGCTGTTTGCATAGATATTGCACGTACCTCACCTGGTGTATTTTGAAGCACTCCTGTTTTTCTTCCTTACAGGTTTTGTTCTGCCCCACAAAATTGAATAATCGAAACTACAGATACTTACAATTTCTTCTTGAGAACAGTCAGTATCAATATGGAGGCGTAGGCACCTTAAAAGGGACTTCAGTCTTAACTCTGGGAGGTAGTTCTGTGCAGAAATAAAGAAACTAAGGCATCTAATACTTTTTTAAAATCTGAGAGTTCTGTTTGCTTCTGTATGTCATAAACATGGCATACAGAAAATATTTAATTCAACAGTATAAAGCATCAGAATGTCTCCACACAAGGCAATTAATTTATGTTAAATTTGATAACTCTGTACTTGTAACTAAGGCACCAGGTTAAAACTGAAACGCTCTATTGATTTGGTGCTGACTTGTAGACAAGCCTGAGGCTATCCCAGGTTTTTTAATAGAGTTCATCCTTGTCTGAGACATATTGTATAGGATTTCTTTCTCTAATAGCTGAATATTCTATACATGTGAAGTTGAGTATAAACTAACTTCTTCAGTCTTAACAACTTGTTACAACAATATGCAGAAGTTGAGAAGTTTTTTTTTGGAGTCCAGTAGTAGCAAATATACAAGATCAGTTTGGTGATGTCAGTTCAGGGTCTCTATTTTTTGTGTGCCCTTTGAACTTGATAAACCCTTTTTTTCAGCCTCCTAGTGAGGTTTTGCAAACTAAAATCTTTGTGTGTGTATAAGCTACATAATAATTGGCTGTCTAGGGTGAAATCTTATTCTTAAATCACTTAACATTAGTTGCCCCCTAGTTTAGTTTCTTTATTAACAAAGGATTTTGATAAACCCTTTGAGGTTTTTCCTCTTTAGATCCCACCTCCACAAGCCTGACAAATTGGTACTGCTCTCCCAGATACACAGAACAGGTAAAGCATGTGATGCTTATATGATTCGAGGGAAATTCCTTTTCAACATGCTTTCTTCAATAGTTAAAATGGGATGGGGCAGCTTTTGCACTGAAAGCAGTTGCTAAATGAAGCTACGAGAACTTCCCAAATGTTTCAAGGCTGTTAAATCATGAGGTCAATTCTATTTGTATGCACATTTGTAGTTACACTTTAAAGTATTTATTGCTTTTGTACAGGCGGGGGTTATTCCAAATTGCCTTTAATGCACACAACTACCTCCCAGAGGAAGACTTGTCCCATTTTTTCCAAAACAGTCCATTATGAACATAGTGGAAGATAGCCCTTTTTTGGCTAGCATCATGAAGCACAGTGCTCTGTGTGGTGAACTGAAGTATGACCTGTCCTGTGAACTCTACAGAATGTCGACGTTCTCTACGTTCCCCATGAACACGCCGGTGTCGGAGCGGAGCCTTGCCCGGGCTGGGTTTTATTACACGGGTGTGCAGGATAAAGTTCAGTGCTTCAGTTGTGGCTTAACATTGGATAACTGGCAACCAGGAGATAATGCTATCGAAAAACATAAGCAGCTGTATCCTAGCTGCAGTTTTGTTCAAAATATGCTTTCAGCTAACAACCTTGGGCTGTCGTCTCGTTCTGCCTTTTCACCCTCAATTGCAAACACTCTCTCACCGTCTCTACATTCCATGGCACATTCTCCAAGTTTAGAACAGGTTGGATATTTCAGTGGCTCTTTCTCCAGTTTTCCTCAAGACCCAGTAACTACTAGGGCAGTTGAAGACGTTCCATTCTTGAGCCCTAAACTTCACAATCCTTCTATGAAGACGGAAAAGGCTAGGCTAGGTACATTTCACTCATGGCCACTGACGTTTCTCTCACCCTCTGATCTGGCAAAGGCTGGACTTTATTACTTAGGGACGGCAGACAAAGTTGCTTGTTTTACCTGTGGTGGTCAGCTGTGTAATTGGGAACCAAAAGACAATGCTGTGTCAGAGCATCGGAGACACTATCCCAACTGCCCTTTTGTGGAAAACCTTATCCAAGACCAGCAGAGTTTTAACGTTTCAAATGTGTGCATGCAAACCCATGAAGCACGTGTTAAAACATTCATAAATTGGCCAACAAGAATTCCAGTTCAGCCTGAACAGCTTGCACATGCTGGCTTTTACTATGTAGGTAAGAAACCCAGACTTTCTGGTTTTAGTCATGCTGCTGTGGCAGGATTTACTTTCAAGTAAGTTGTGTCAATGTTTGCTAGATATTTTGCCTTTTTTTTTTTTTTTTAAGGTCGCAATGATGATGTGAAGTGTTTTTGCTGTGATGGTGGGTTAAGGTGCTGGGAATCCGGAGATGATCCATGGATTGAGCATGCAAAGTGGTTTCCAAGGTAACTTGCAAAATCTTTGTCATAATTTGTTAATATTCCTAAATGTTCTAATTTTGGTGGATTTGTACCATGCTTAATAGTTTTGTTTAACTTCATCATATTTGAATTTAACTTCACTTTTTAATTTGGATGTATTCCATATATGTGTAAAAGCTCTTTAGTGCTTAGGTGGGTGTAATTGAACATTTCATCATTAACCATGGCATATAAACTTTCCACTTCATAATTAAAAGCTGTGTGCATCCCCAGATCACTAACAGCAAGTGAGACTGCATTGTTAATGAGCATACTTCTCTTTAAGAGAAGCAGTCAGAAAGCTGACTGAGGAGATCAGAGGCTGCTGAGAAATGAAGAGGAAAGAATGTTTAACTCAATTGGTTCTAGTTTTGAGCCCATGCTGAATGCTCTTGGACCAGTTTTTCTGCTTGTGAGGTTTCGTTTCCTACACATGGAAAGGCTTGTGAAGAAGGCTTTATTGGCTGTTTAGTGTGTCTCTACTGGAAAAACGACAGAAATAACTTTTTAATGCCACCTATAATTAAATGGCAATTTCAGACCTAATTGCTCTCTGCCTGTGGAAATCTTCACCTACATTAATTACAGAAATACCTGCATTTGATTTCAGGAAAACTAATAATAGTTCTCCTGGTAGATCTCCAACTAGGCTTTCATGGGCAATTTCTCAGTTACTGTTGGACTGTATGATGTAGGATTAAATGACACTGTTGTTTCTTACTGTGTTAAGCCTGTCAGTAAATGTACATAAGAGATAAAACTATGTTAGTGAAGCATATCTGACTTTGATAATGGTGTTAAATTTTGTTAAATTCTTCTGAAAGATTTGAGTAGAAGATAAGAATGGTGAGATGCAAGACAGAAACAGTTTATCACTGCACCTTGTGGTGATGCTGACACTGTCATTTCTCATGACGTGCCATTTTGATTATGAGTGGTAGCAGGATGTAAAGCTGCTGCATTTATATACATAAGCCTACTGACAGCTGAATGTCATGGAAAAACTTTATCAAAGTGTCACCAGACTCTAGGCTGCATCAAGCTTCCAATTAAATGTATTCTTTTCTAAAGGAAGAGAAATGTATTTAAGCTATGCTGCATTTAAACTTCTTCGTTCTTCTGTGTACTTTTTCCCCTTTGGCAAGTATAAAGTGTGATTTGATACACTTCTGTCAATGTTTCAGGTGTGAGTATCTGCTTCGTGTAAAAGGAAGAGAGTTTGTAAATCAAATTCAGGCCAGATTCCCCCATCTCCTTGAACAGGTAAACTTTCCCTGTCCTGTAACTTTGGTTTTCCCTTGTTGAACAATGCTATGTTCTTTTTGTAAGTTCAGTCCATTCTTCTCCCTCATTTCTGCATATATTTCTCCTGGGTTTCTAACATTGTAAATGCTCTTCATGATCACATAAAAGAAAGTAGTGCTGAACCATGGCTAGTCTTGGACTAGTAGAGTTTAATCTCTACAGATTACTTACAGAAAGTTGTATGCGGCAGTGAGCTCCTTTATGTGAGCAGAGGGAAATTCTGATTATACAAGTGTCACTGAATAGTGCAGATCAGTAATTGTTATTTCAGAAATCAGTCATGGGCAGCGTGAATTACTTCTATTCATAATTGTTACGGCAAGAGTAACCAAACTCTCTTTACATGGAAGTGTTCAGCACCAGCTTTATGTTGATTATACAGTGGCACAAATTTGTAGACTTGTGTAAATGCAGGTGAAATATTTAATGGGTAGAAATCTTAGCATGGTTGGTGATGGACAATGTGTTAGAAAGGTACATAGAGGGAAGAGCAATACTTCGGTACTAACGTAGTTCTCTTGTGTTCCACAGCTCTTGTCAACCTCTGATCCACCTGTAGATGAAAACCTTGATCCTCCAAGTATGTATATTAAAGCATCTTGTAAAACTTCCTCAGCATTTTGTAAACTTAATGATTGCTAAGCAAGTTAGCTTTAGATAGCCAATTCTTAGATTTGTTTCCTAAAAGTTAGGTAATCTTGATGTTGTGTGGACAAACTCCAAGGAGACACTTGTAAGAGATTTTGTTTTTCATTATCCTTATTTTCATGCCAGCAGTTCATAATGAAATTTTTATGTTTGAATGCTTGGTTGTTTTTTTTGTGGTTTTTTGTTTCAGGGCTGGGTTAAGTAAAACAAGTATTGAGCTTGGTGGAACAGTTGCTGCAGGGTGTCATGACTATGCAGTTACGCAGTTTCGTCCCTAGGCACATAGCTAGGTAAACGCTCAGATGGAGCAGCAGCAGTTAAGGAAGAAGGTGGGACAAGCTGATACAGGGAAGTCTTTCAAGGCTGGACTCTAGTTGTGGTGGAAAAACCCACTTGCCCTCTGGGAGGAGTTCATGCTGTCCTGGTCCCTGCTGACTGAGGACAATGAGGCAGAATCCCACATGTCTGGTGTTTACTAAACTGAATGCAAAATACTGATCAAGAGCTGAAATAGAGCTGGAATTGTTTGTACTATAAACTCTGACTTCCCTCCCCCACCCCTGGCACCTCCCCAGGACATTTTTCAAGGCTGGAGTTAGAAATAACTAAGTATAAAAAAAGCTGCTAAAACACAATGGAATTCTCAGTGGTTTCTCTGGATTAACCTGGGTTTTAACAAAGGCCTGACATAGATTGATGTTTATCTTGGATTCAATCCATAACTAAATGACTGGGTTCCATTTTTAAAACTACTTAAAAAAATTCTATTTAATAGTTGAAACTTTTTATTGCTAGGTGTAGGTAATGTTGATATGTCTGACCTCTGGGGTTGTGTGGCTATTTTATTCTTTATATTATACACGAAGATTTCCATTTTTGATCAGTTATTCGTTTTGAACCTGGAGAGAGCCATGCAGAAGATGCAATCATGATGAATACACCTGTGGTTAAAGCTGCCTTGGAGATGGGATTCAGTAGAAGGCTAATAAAGCAAACAGTGCAAAGTAAAATCTTGGCCACTGGAGAAAACTACAAGACTGTTAATGATCTTGTGTCTGATCTACTCACTGCTGAAGATGAGAAGATTGAAGAAGAGAAGGAAAAACTGATGGAAGAAATGGCATCAGGTATGCTTCTAGCATAAATAAAAATGACATCGGAAGTGGTTAGCAATATGTATAGTTCTTACTTTTATTCACTAAGTGATTTAGTTTAATTGCTGTTAGGATCAGCTTCTCTAAAAGCATTATCAGGAGATCTGTGTGGAACTAGCAGTCTGGGAATTGTTTCATTCCCTTTTAGGAGTATGGTTTGTAGCAGAGGGCAAGGGTTCAATATCACCTCTTCTTTCCACAGCCATTTTTTTTTCATTTGTGTGCCTTTATATTGCTGTTAGTAATACACCTGGTACACTCCACTAATTTTTATCCAGATTTGCCTGCTCTTTAAGCTGCTTGAATCAGTAAGCCAGCATACCCACCTCCTCGAGGGAGCCATACATTTCTACAAATTCACATTCTCTAAGATGGCCAAAGATATGCTTTTCTGTCTGACTCAGCCCATGTATGTCAGCAACTTAAGCGTTTATTTGATGTATCTTTAACATTTCCTGTTGCTTCAATGCCATATAAATTTTGAAGCCTAAAGAAGTCATTCTGAATTTGAGTCTGTGAAGCATAATGAAACTTCTCAATTATAAATTGAATTAAGGCTGCTTCTTTCCTAGTTGCATTTCTGTCAAAAAACTATAGATGGATTCCACATTAAATCCTACTGGAAGTTTTTTTGTTCTTGTTTGTGGTAGAATATCAAGTAAGTCTCCAGGGTCTGGTTGTGCTGTACTTCTGGTTTTCTTGTATGTAATTGTGTTGGACACTTCTAAGAAGAGCTTTCTTTTATCTACAGATATGACATCCTAGCACTGGCAAAAGTTAACCTCTGGCATATCCATAAATTAGCATTGCTGTTACATAGAGGTATTTTTCTTTGCAATTGTCCAGAGAATGTAATCCTAGTGTGGAGTTAGACAAGATTGCCTCTGATTATTTACTGTAGAGATGGGAGCAGGAAGTGTCCTTGGTGAAAAGGCTTTGGTTCAGAAGCTGCTTGTATGTGGTTTCCTTAAATCTGTTTGTTATGTGAATACTACTAGAACTAGCTAATGTGTAATAAGCAAACATTTCAACTAGAGTTTAAGCATGTATCAATTATTGTTAAACAGAAGTGCAACTTGCAGTAGTGTATTCCTAATTTTCTTCCCTAATTCCCCCTTAAATTTCAGATGATTTGTCCTTAATCCGGAAGAATCGAATGGCTTTATTCCAACGTTTAACATGTGTACTCCCAGTCCTTGGGAGTTTACTGTCAGCTAAAGTGATAACAGAACTTGAGCATGATGTTATTAAGCAAAAGACTCAGACAGCACTGCAGGCAAGGGAACTGATAGATACAATTTTAGTGAAAGGAAATGAAGCAGCCAGCATCTTCAGGAACTGTCTACGAGATTGTGACCCTGTTCTCTACAAAGATTTATTTGGTATGTCTGTCTGGTTTCCTTCTGTTTTTAAAGGATATCCTTTTATAGAAGTCTAACCAGTGGTCTCATAGCAAAAAAAGAAAAAGAAACAAACAGATGCATTTTGAATAGAGATTAGTCAAATGATAAGGTTTTTTTTTCTTTTATTCCAGTGGAGAAGAACATAAAGTATGTTCCCATGGAAGATGTTTCAGGTACCTAAAATTCTTTCTTATCTTAAAGGTTATTTTGGGACAAATAGCTAACATAAAAAAGAAAATTACGTTGGTTAAGAAATAGGTTTTGTGTTTTATCTTCTCCCTAATTCTGCTTTAGTAAGATAGACTGATAAAGTTAACCAAAAGTTAAGTGCATGTGCATACTTGGAATTCAGTCTATCAGTCATAAGCTGTGTCCTGTGCCTTACATGTGCTTTTGCATGTAAGGATGTAGAGCTTTCTAGAGCTCTTCAAGCACATGCTGGACTTGATCCTGATACAAGCTGTCATTCAGGTGTTTGGTAAAGACTGGAGAATGACTAGTTGGTTAGCATTTCAGAACAGGTATAATCTCTGCTTTTCCAGAGTGGATTACAGGTGTCCTGAGATCTAGCTTGACTAACAGCTGTATAGATAAAAACTTGTCAGGTATGAGACTGAGTTTGCACTGGTCCTGTAATTTGATCTGCTAATAGACTGCAGAAAAGTATACAAGCCTGGACATAGCTCACTTCCACCTGTCAGGCTGTGTTCTGTGTTTCTGCTATCCAAGCAAGAAAAGTACAGCATTTACTAAAATGTAAACAGTGGTTGGCTTCCAATCCCTGGGCTGTCCATCATCTCACAGAACTGGAAAGTACAGACTAGTTCCTTGCATGTCACTTCCTGAGCTCTGAAAAACATTTACTGACATCCATATTAATGAATACAGGTAGGGAAATAAAGGGTGAAATGGGGCATGGCTGTACTCCAAATATATTTTGATATATTATATACATATATATTCAGGCTGACAAAAATTAACTGTTTTTTCCAGGTTTACCTATGGAAGAACAGTTAAGAAGATTGCAAGAGGAAAGAACATGTAAAGTTTGTATGGACAGAGAAGTTTCTATTGTTTTTATTCCATGTGGTCACTTAGTGGTGTGCAAAGAATGTGCACCATCCCTTAGAAAATGCCCTATTTGCAGGGGGACAATAAAGGGTACAGTCCGGACATTTCTTTCATAAAGAGGGAGATTTACAAAATGTCTTTGTTCTTGTCATCCTCCAAATGCTGAAGCTTAAGCCAACAGTACCTTAAGAATGGAAAATTACGGTACAGAAGACGATTAATTAACCAGCTAACAAAGTTTTGTAAAAGTAAAGTGTATCATCATTATGATGTATGTATGATTATGTATACAAGGCCTTTGGTGCCAAAGACTCTCTTTGTTTATAAAACTAACTCAATATTAAGGTGAGGTTTTTCTGGTGTTTCTTTCTGAATAGGGAAAGTAGTTTCACTAGTGGCACTTTTTATAAAATAAGTTTTTGGTTCAGTTCCTAAAATGGAACTTGACATAATTCTTCTCATGAGTTTCCTCCATGTGGATGTGAGGAAATATATTAAGATTGCTGTTATTTATAGTTAATGTTAATTAACTTCAGTTACTTCTGTTTTGGCTTTCTTCTCAACTTCAGGAGAAAAGAGGCTAACTATTACAGGAACAGCAGGACATTTAAAGTTTTTTCATGTCTTGTTACTTGTGTAATGTATATTAACTAACAGTCTTTATGAAGACTGAATTAAAATATTTCTACTTCTCAAACTTGGATGTGTTTACTCTGTTGCTATTGTTGACTTTTCTCTGTAGTCTGCAGTGACCAGAGTGCCGTCTTTTCCTGATGCAAGTTTGGCGTTTTTTGCCTGCAAAAGTACAATAAAAGTTACTTCTATTTTTCTTTCATTTTTGAACAGGGAAGTGAACTTCTATGCTTGGTGATTTCCTCTTTATTTAAAAACAAACAGTAGCTCCCCAAAACCCCAACAGGATCTGATATACTTCCTTCTGAATTGATTTTTGAAAGGATAGAAATCCTGGTCCTCATGACCTTAAAGGTGAGACAGAGGTGAAACAGACAGTGTTTGTGCTACGGATTAAATGTAAAAGCTGCTTTTCTGTGTTTGGAAATTTATAGGGATTGTGCAGTTGAATATTAGGATCTCCAGGTGCCTCTGAAGTCTTAGGTCTTATGTTGTGAGATGGTACTTTGGGAGCTCCTATTCCCTTCCTGGTTGATTCTACCTTTTTCAGCTTTCTATACCTAGACTTGCATGGTGCATACCTACAAAGAGGTGTTCATAGGTAGTTTGCAAGGATTTAATGTCAAACAGGATCATGGCATCAGGGCCTGCAGTAGTTTAAAGTCAGTCATTTTCACTCCCCAGTTGCCCACACTTACCACCTGAGTGTGGAAGTCTCAGTCTTCAGTCCAGACCTGGATGCTTACCTGTAGATTGGCTTGCTGTAAGTCTTTCAAATGCAGACTTTCGACCAACTTTCTAACATGCACATATCTTACCTTTATTTGTTATTAAAAATGTACATGTTTCAAACCTGGCATGTAATTTTAAACAGCTTTGATTAATGTGCTTTTGCTTTTCTGGTTTTGGAAGGTCTTCAAATGCTCTTTTG
This sequence comes from Grantiella picta, assembly GCA_013397955.1. Lineage (NCBI taxonomy): Eukaryota > Metazoa > Chordata > Aves > Passeriformes > Meliphagidae > Grantiella > Grantiella picta. The sequence continues at coordinate 3,101,028 of VZRM01008322.1, forward strand.
TCTTGTTTAACAAAAAGTTATCAAAGGTTGTGAAAGCTTTGTAAGTAAGAATGGCCAGGACTTGAAATCTGATGTTCCAGGCCAGAAATTAGTAATATTAGAACCAAGTATACTTTCTGCAGATGAAGATGAATCTGCAGGGGGAACTGGGGAGGTCAGGCTCACCTGAAGAGTGTAGAATTGTTAGCAGGTCTGTCTTGTTTCTGAACAGGGAAGAAGATAAGGGAAAACACAGTACTAGGCAGACTTTTTAATCAATGCATTTTTCTTTAAAACTGTATGGGGTGAGAGTTTTTCAGACACTGCAGTTAACTACATCTAGATCAGATGAGAGGATATACAGGGCTTTAAAAAGGCCTCTGTGATTCAGGGGTTCAATGCCATTTGTGATGCCTGTGTATTTCACTCAGGACCTGCAACATACCTGTCACCCCGTCAGTGAGTGTTTTGAATATCCCTTCAAACAGCAGCTTCAAACAGCAAGCACTGGCTGCCTCCACCTAGGCACCTGAATTCCTTTGAGAAGTGGAAGAACTTGATCTAGAAACTAGTGGGTAAACTTCTGTGACCCAGTTTTGGCATGATGGTTGATGTAGTTAGGACTGCTGGTGCCCCACTGTCATGACTGTGGTGCCCTGATGGATAATGCTGTGCATGTGAGCAGTTCTTCTCAGTACTATTCCAAGAAAGCTCTAGTCAAGCTCATTGTCTGTAGCACATTGCAAACAGAACCCTGGCAAAATGTTAAACCATGGAGAACAGTCTGCTCAGTGTTTCACGGGGAGAGGATCAAGTGACTTCTGTCACTTGTGAACCAGCTGACCATACTCACCCTTTGTTCTGTGTCCACTTCCTTCTTTGAAGGCATTTTCCAGAATTTTGACTGGGTTAAACAACAAACAGCCCCTCTACCCCCAGCATCCTGTGCAGATCTGCTGACTGAACAGCTGAAGTTCTTGGACATCAGAGTGTCAAGTCCATGGCTTGTCATGAGTTGGCAGTGTGTGTTTGCAAGGCTTTGAGGGTGTGGAGAAACTTGATTCTTTGCTATATTTCCTCACAAGACTTCAGAAGAGAAGTGCATAAAAATCTTAAATAGTGTATTCATCTGCCTTTAATTCTGCATTGTGGCAGTTGTAGTCTAGTGAGGCTGAGGTGTGCAGTGTCTTAAGTTTAACTTGCAAATTCAGTTTTCTGAATATCCACCTCAGGTACATGAATTCAGGCAGATGTATTCTGGACATGGAGGGTTCTCTGTATTCTGTTGAACAACTTCAAGTGTAACTGTTGTCACTCTTGCTCCAGAGGTTATTGTTGCACACAGTCAGCTTCCTGAGACAATACTGAATCACCAGTCCTGCGCTTCTGTTTTTGATGGAACATGTGAAAATACCACAGCCGCTGTGAGGAGAATGATTTTATTCTCTTTCAAGAAACAAAAACATGCTGGAATATAGCAGGAAATTATTTGCAGAATAAGCAGTGGCCTTCACATTTAGTTTTGGCCTGCTAAAATTTTTTTAGGGACATGCTGAAAAACTTGACAAAGGTTGCTAAGCTCATGTGTTTGTTAGGAGTGTGTAAACTTAGCAGGAATTCTAAGGAAGGAATAAAGTCTTTAGAAAAGTCATATGCAACAATCAGAATAAGAAAGCCTTCCCAGCCCGTACACACATTTATTGCTTTTCTTCATTAATGTTGTCCAAGTAACATGAGTTACGGAATTTTTCTTTTAACACATTAGAAGCATCCATCACCTCAGGGCTGGTCATGTGCAATACTCTGGTTTCCAAACTGCTTTAAACTTGATGTGAAGGTGGTCAGTCAAACAGACAAACTCAAAATTTTGAGTATCAGAGTGAGATTATATTTCCTCTTTGCATTCTAAAAGGATATTTAAGAACCTCCAGAACATGGACTGCCTTTCATTCTTTCCCTTTTCAGAATTCCTGAATTGAATGTTTTGAAGTAATACTAAAACTAGGATAAAATTATTAATCAATCCAGTCTTAAAAGTAGTATTTTTATAGTAAAGCAAACACTTAAATTTAATGCAAGCTAAAACTTACATGCCACAGGATCAACACCAGTATTGCAAGTCCCTGGATCTATGCTGTTTGTGAGACCTGTAAATTGCAGATTCCTAAATTCATTTAACTTTTCTTTTAAGACTGCTATCTCATTCCTACATCAATTGTGACTCCTTCAGTGGTGTTGTCTAGGAAATGTGTTTCCATTCTCCACAGGCCCATTCTTATTTCCTCTGCTTCCATATCACAGCTAAATTCTTAATCTCTTGCGTTATCTAGGCAATTTCCAGTCTCTGATGCCCTTCCACTTTGCTTTTGGCAATAGTGTCATGTTGTTGCTTACATATTTTTCAATAAAGCATGTTAAGAATGCTGTGTAACTTTTCAGGACAAAAATAGACTGGTGTGAGTATTGTAAGAGCTCTGAACAAAGGTATGAAATATTTACAAAAGAATAATGTTCAAGTTACTGAATATTATCACAGCAACATGATCTTGCTTTAACAGTTTGTTGTTTTTTGGTTTTTTTTTTTTAATAAAACCATAAATACAGCACTGCAACATTGCCAGACTGCTCTGAAACCTTTGATGCAGAGCCCCATCAAACCAATTAAGCTGGAAGTGCTATGATTTGGTACTGGAATACATGCTAAGGGGGAGTTGCACAAAAAGGAAAGATCTGTGGGAGGAAGGCAGAATGCTGCAGCCCTGAGATGTGACTATAAGGTTGATCTTGATGTATTTGAAGGGCAGAAGTAACACTCATGAAGGTTGACCTAACATGGCCATGTTCTGTAGTCGGTGACTGATTTCCCAGCCTGTAGTATTAAAACACTTTAACGTGAAGCACAAACCCATGAATTTGAAAGATAAAAGGTTAGCATAGGGGTTGTGTGAATGAGCTGTAATAACAAATCGAATGCTGGTGATGGATGGCCTTAAAAGGTGAGCCTGCAAATGCAGTTCCTTGGTGTGTCACCAGAGGGGCTCCTAAGGCAGACAGAACCAGGAGCTGCATCGCTCGCCATCAGCACTGTAAGGAAACAGACACAGTCCCGTGAGGGGATGGACTAGAAACAACTGAATCTTCTTTACAGGGTTAGTAAACTCAGCTAAGGCAAAGCTGAATGACGGTAGCATCAGCTCCCTTTATACATGAACAACAAAGCTGGGGTTCCACTGCTGGAAAGCAAAGGTAAAGTTAAAATTTATCACTTGCACTGCCCTTTGTAAAGAATCCAAACATCTGAAGGCAGGTCAGGTTTTATGTTCGCAATGACACCTCTGAAATCTGAAGACAAGGACATACTTTTGCTTTAATAATGAGATTACAGAAAAAATTAGAAATTACTAAGATGGGAAAAAATGAATTAGGTCTGGTATTTTAGCATTTAAAAGAACATACAGTGAACACTTCTTATTCAATGGTTATGACCGGAGACGATGGAGGAAATTACAAAACCAGCTAACAAATAAAAAATGCAACTGAAATTGATGTAACTCCAAAGATTTAATTTTATTTTTTCATCTGTACAGTAGAGGTGAGACAATATCAGTAACCGAGTTGCACTTAATTATCCTGATTTCTACGAAGGAATTACAGTTCTATGAAAGAATTGTTTCCATAACTCTTCAAGTCAAATCCAGTAATATTCCACCAAACAATACAATTAAGAAAAATTAAAAAGTTACTTCAAATCACTCTCTCTCCCTGACCCTCAAACTCAGTAAAAAAATGAAACAGCGCTGTTACCCCCTTTTTAGGTGCTCATAAGATGACTCATTAGCCACGGTTTGCTAGAGTTGGCTGTGCCTTGGAAACAAGTTTTACTACTCCATGTGAAAAAGGAAAAAAAAAACCAACCATATGGCCACTTTAACGTTGCATGTCAGAATAAACTATTGCTTAACAAAAGAATCTGTTCCAGAATAGTTACATCTTCCCTGATGTGCTGTTCCCCAGCCCCGACAGACCTGTGTGCAGCTCCCACTGTGACCTTCCTCACCTGACACCATCTCTCCTCTGTGCCCAGCAGGAGGGACTGGTGCCAGCAGCAACCAGGATGGTCAAGCCCCACCACACCAACCATCTTCAATGGGGACAGGTCTACAAGTGAAGCCTGAGTAAGACTCAACAATCATTCAGTGACTTAAAGAGATGCAGGCCTATGTTTCTTGATCTTGTTCTAATTTTTCTTACAGCAGTGTGAATCAGGAGCCCATCTACTGCAGTCAGCAGCTTTAGCTCAGTGTACCTGCAAAAGTGACATGGGAGCAGCACCAGCCATCCTGCACAGGACATTTGGGCCCTCTGAGATGCCCCAGTACCTCCAGCTGGGCTTTTGACCTGACCTCTGTACACACATGCAGCAGGACCAAGCTCTGAAAATAGCTGTAAAAATGCAATTTATTGTCTTCTAAAACGCTATCTTATAGGTTTTCCCTTCTCTATGTAACTTTCAGTGATTATCAAATGCTGCTAAAACACTGCAGACTGCTTTGTTATAATAAAAACCAAGAGCTAAGTGATTGCTACCTTCAACTTAAAAGCCAATTTTAGAAATTTTTTGTATTTATGATGGCACAATTACTTTTTTCCATTTTTATTAAATCTCCAATTGCACAAGCTTCATTAGGACATGCTAGAAAATAAGTTTTTAGAGAAAAGGGTTATGGATGGATATCTCCAGTCTGTCCATGTTTCCTGCAGCTACTCTCCTTATACAGCCTATTAAGGAAAGTGTCTGCAGGTCACTGGTGAGCTAATGACTGTATTCATTATCACCTTCCATACAGTTATCTAACCATACCTCCTTCATAGCCTATTAGAAATTAACTGAGTTTTTCAAAATCTGAAATTTCTAAACTAAAATTCACATCAAACTTGAAAATAAATACCATTTAATACAAAATTTTAGAAAAAAACCCTGAACTTAGAATTGCATTGATGCAATTGCCTGTGCTAGAAATTAGCTGTTTCAGAGAGCTGTGTGTGTACCTTAAAATGACTCCCTGTGATTTTCTTTAACTCTAGTTACAAGTACTGGAAAAAGAAAATACTCTCTCTACAAAGTGCTGAGTTCCTCTTATGAAAGCAAACGTTAAAAAATCAGGATGTTTAAAAAACTTCTCAACATTTTGCAGGGTAACACCCAAGACAGGTTCAGAGACTGTGATCACCTTTATGAAAGAAACTCTTTCAGAAGTTACAACAGCTGTGACAGGGTGGGTTTCCAACACTGTCTTCACTGAAGTCTCTTTAAATGATGGCATCGTGTTCATCACTGTAACAGAAACACAGTAATTAATGTTCTGCACTACAAGCAACAGTCAACATAAGAAAAAGCCACCCAGCTGTTGCTGAGGTTATTTTGTGAGCAGAGGCTGCCTTGCTAGGAAGGAGTAAGGGCACATTGATCTGGGAGTTACAGTCCTCTCTGAGCCAAGCCTGAAGTCAGCTGAACAGTTTCATTTTGTCAACACTCCACCAGCTTCACTGGCCTCATTCACACCATGTCTTTCACATCTCATTCTGTATCCTTACATCACCTGTTTCTCAGGCCTGTTTATCCTATCTGTCTTACCTACAACCAGTTGTAACAGTTACTCAAAGCCACTGTAGGAGCTCACCAGCAGGCTCCCTTTGTTTTGAAGATACTGTTAATGTGAATTTTACAATACCCAGTCACAAATACCACTGTGGGTAAACATGTGCAGCATTTAATTTCATGACCAGCAAGAGTCAAGATGGAGAGAAAACAAGGCTAAACACCAGTATCCCAACAGGTCTAATGACATCACCTCACTTAAAACAAGCTTCTTCACTGAGATGGATGATATTGAAAAGAAAAGTAACCTAGTTCTTAGGTCAAACTAAATGTGGACAAGTTCTGAAGCCTGAAAGAAAACTGAGTGGAGCGGAATATAAATAGCAAGTGAGATGGTAAAATTTTGATTAGAATTCACTATAAATTAATGGCAAGGGGGAGGAAAATACCAAAGAATGAATAAACAAAAAGAGTCTAGGAGAAATCTTGCAAACTGCAGAAAAAGTTTCAATGAAATGTTAACTATTCATGGACTAGTGAAAAGACAAGGATCCTTTAAAAAATTATTTTAAATAATAGATCAGAGAAAAAAACTGGACAGAAGAGAGACATAATACTAACGAGGAATAGCTGAAGTTCTGAAAGATGAAACATCAGAGTTAAATCTCTTAATGATATGAATATAAAGCACATTACGCTAACGTATCAGAATTCATTCTGCCCATTTGTTTCTCTTTGTTTCCCTCAAGAAAGTAATAAATAGAAAAGGTACAATCCCTTGGGAACTTACATGGTTCTGTACTGAATGCCTCTTCTAGAGTGGTAAGTTCTGCAACCAATGTAGAGAATGACTAGGACTCCAAGAGTCAGCACAATGCCACCTACAAAACTGCCCACATCGAATCTGGAGGTTTTGGCTACAACAGCCTCTGATTTTGATGTGGCTGAAAAGAAGAAAACAAAAGACGTATTTTACAGAGCTTGCAAAATTGCGTTTTGAGGGACTCCTATATATCCTGCCCTCACTACTGACGTATCACCTAAAGACCCAATTAGACAAATTTAACAAAGATCAACTGACAAGACAGAACCCTAAGTTTCAGCATGCTTGGCTTGTAAGTGCCACATTCTGGTGACATGAGTGCAGCTGATCCAACTGCTTGCTGTCTCTGAAAGACTGAGTGCTCTTTCCCCTCTCCACCTCCCTTTTTCCCCTGCCTTTTCTATCCTCTGCTCTCCCCTCCTTCTACACATGAAGTTCCTGCCCTTCTTAAGCCAGGTCTAGTGTTTTTCATACCCTCCATGAACCAATTTAACTCACTCAGCTGGCCTGAAATTAATCCAAGCATAAAAGGAAGTTGCTTTTAGTCAGATGAACATACTGAGTCAGCCTGCAAGAGCGGTTCAACAGCCATCAAATCAGTCAGTGCAGTTGCACAGTGGGAACAGAACACTTGGTTGAAATGAGCTGTTGGAATTGCTTTACCTTGTCTCATGGAATTGTACCCTCACTGTCCCAAGTGAGATCAGCTCTGCAGCCCAACACAAACATGGACACAGACAACATGACCTCTGATAAACCATAGCTGTTTTGCTGCTAGACTGGTTACATCCACTATAAACTCCCACCTGAAGACCCAGTCTGCGCCCAGTTCTATTTGTATTTGCTACATACAGAGTGTTACATGGTCATGTAGAAGTTCTGCTGACAACAGCTTCACCTACCCAATGATGTTCACTGGTATGTGAGCACTCCTGGTGTGTTTAGAAGTGCAAGCATGAAGTGATGAGAACACAGCCAAATTCAAGGAAATACTGACTTCTGCACTCACTGTTTTTGTTTTAATGGGTATGGTTAAACTGTATTTGACAACTTTTACATAAGGGGTGACTGACTCATGCACAGTCATGCTCTATTCTCTGCTAGGGTAACATTAATTACATTGCTAACAGAACTCAGTCTTTTTACCAAGCCAGTAGACCTACTTTGAGATACAGGACAACTGTGAAAAAGGAAGTATTAAAGATGAGTTCAAATAAACTGCAGAAAGGAGAGCTGAACAAACACAGAAACTGTAATCAAAATATTCAAAATCAAGGCTTTCTCCTTTACATTGCTGATCTCCTTGCTGGTGGCTGCTGGATCAGACCACTTGCACTTTTTTTCTTTTCCCTAAATCTGTCAGGTCTCTCAGGTTAAGTGAATCCTTATTTAAGCAAGCAGAATGCTCAGAGCAACATTACTCTAGCCAACTCAGTAATGAAACTCCACTTTAGTCTTGCTTTCTAGCATTGCAAATACCTTCTTTCTTCTTTTTGTTACACTGCTGTAAAAGTAACTGTTCTATAACTCATGTGAACATGCATCCAAGCCTTTATGAGCTTCCTGAACTGTGAACTCACCTGTTACAGAAGTGGCAGAAGTCTTAGAAGTGGTCACCACTGTAATATTGGCTTGTGGTGATGTGACTGGTGAGGCTGTGGTGGGTTTTACTGTCTGGCTGGTTTTGGTGGGTTGAGTTGTCACGATCACAGATGCAGTGGTGGTGTTGGGCTGACTGGTACTGATCAGATAAGTAGTGCTGTTGGCTGTACCTGGGAAATTTGTATTTGTGATACCACACAGAAAAATACATTAAAATAATCAACATTGAGTAAGACAGCATTTATCACGGCCAAATAGAATGACAGAGTAACAATGAAAACGCCACTGCAGAGTATCCAGGCTTGCATATACACTTTCTTTGAGAAGATCTAATTTCTGATTTCTGGGCTTCAAGGTCAAGAATTCTGTAAAAGAAAGGCTGTACAGAAAACCTGGATAATATATGATGTCTTTTAGATGAGTCAGCTTTTTTTCTGGGTAACACTACCCAATTCCACAGAATCATGCCTAGCTTAAAATATGTTAAAATTAAATAAAATTCTGGACCAAGAGTTACTTTCCACTTGAAGTACCTACTTTTTCAGACAACATAACTTTTCTGATAAGGACAGTTTTTCAAGAAAACACCCGTCCACTCCACCCTCCCTTTTAGTAATGATTTAATCTTTCGCTTGTTTTTGAATGAAACACTAGCATCACTAGGGTTCCATATACATTAAAATTTACCACAGAGAATTCTGCATTTATGCAGAAACTTAAGTGTCTTGCCAAGGTTAAAACAAAGATTGGTATGCTGTTTCACAAGTTGCATTGACATGTAGTGTCTTTTACTTTACTTTTACCTAACACTTCCCCTTCCCTCCTCAGAAAACACTAATGAACTGTTGAGGATAAAAATACTATGATACAAACCTCAAGAATAACAGAAATTGATATTTATAGCAAAATCTTAGTGGAAGGCAGCCGGATAGAATGATTTAAAACAATTACTTATTTTTCTAAGAAGTAACTAACAAGAAACATGAGTCTGTTATGCAACTAACATTTCTTCAAGCACACAGTACGATGCAAATAGCTTTTATGTATGAAGGAATTCTAGAGAGAAACAGATCCTTTGCAGCTATCTACCTTGACATTATTTCTATACACTTACACAAGCTGGGCTCATTTTAAACACTACAAAAGCTCTTCAGTATGGTCATTCAAATATCTAATCATATCCATGTTCTCTTGAAACTGTTTGAAATTAGAATAACTGAAGAATCGTTTCATCTCAATTCCAGAGTAACCTTGACGTTAAATTTCTGCTTTTTTTTTAATACCACATCTCAAATGCTTCTGTAGAATAATATTCTTGTGTCGTGTAAAACAAAGAACTACATACAGAACTGTGTCTTTGCTAAGATTCAAGTATCACAGGCTTCCAGTACTGATAGGAACATCAACAACTTAAAAAAACTCAACAATATAACAATGTAAACATTCAGAAAGGAACTAGCCTACACAACAGTTCTGACACAAGCAGCATTAAAACTACTGAAACGGCAAAATACAGTCGCCATTGTAAATGTTATTTGTTTTCCTGTTCTTTAATGTTATAATTGTATTGCGCCATAACACCAGGAAAGACTTTGAAATGAGCATTTGTTGAGGTGGAACAATTGGAATACAATATTCATTTGCTTACCTTGTTACAGTTACGAAATTTGGTTCCTCTATGAAGCATGCATAAAATACATCAGATAAAATTCAGGGCACATTTTAATACTGACAGGTAAAACTTCCCAAAGGCACAGTGATCCATAAATGGATCCCCATTGTAGGAAATAAACAAGGAAATGCCTACATAGAAACCATCTACAGTTATATGACATGAAACCACACCTGGTAACTACATTCCTAATACAAGTGAGACCAAAGAAGGACAAATCTGAATGCAAGTATCAAGCAGTTTTCTGTGGGTTGCTTTTGAGCCAGGATTTCTGAATGTCAAAGCGCCTTCTGTTTCTGAGAAATACAATGGCTAATTGTTTGATGTGTAACATTATAAAACAATGTTACACCAAGTTGGTACTCATTCCATGGGTATTAAATTACCCAACAGAAAACCTGAATCATCACAAAAAAAGTCCAAGCATCTATGAGGAATTTCAGCACATCTGCACATTACTTCCCCCCCCCGCTCTTTCCTAGTAGCATTTTTTTTTAAACTTAACCAAGATTACAGCCCTTGGTGATATACCTTTAACAGTAAAATTGTCTAATCTCTACACCTAACTTTCATGATATATTTAACACCAGTCATTTCAAAACATCAATGGGGGGCTATATCAGGCAGACAGAGAATTTGGGAAGCTGACATGAATCAGGCATAAATCTGTTCTTTGTCTTTGAAAATCTTACCTGTACTAATTTACAAACAGAGTGAAGATGAAAGAATATTTGCTAGCAAAATCTGTCCTTTTATTTCCCTAACTACTTTTTCCCCAAAAAACCAGCTGAGCTTCATCGAGCACTATACTAAACAAACTGTGACTGCCTGAGTTAATTTTTATTATTTAAAAAGGTCGCATGCTGGTAATATAGTTCAGGTTTATGATGCTCTGTTTTGAAAAGAGAGAAGTGTTTTACATAGTTTGCTACCTGTGTTTAAGCATTAAATAGCTATGCTATAACCATCAATAAAAAAAAAAAAATATATAGCATATGGATAAGAATTCTCAGCAGCATGTGCTACTACTGCCTTAATGTTCTTACTCAGCAAGACTGAGCACAAAACTCAAACTTCATAAGCACTGTGCTAACGTACAAAATTACTATGGAATGCTCTTCCTAAAACAAATACTTTCCTTTACATGGAAAATGACTTTTGCTTCCTTCACAAAGAGCTTCCTTCCTCCCCCCCCACCAAAAAAAAATGGCAAAAACTTTAAGCAAAATTAAGTACCTATGCCCAGTAGTCTTTATTTTGAAGACATTGAGACAGATAATCAAAACAGATAAATACTGTATTAAAATCTATGTCATTTCTAATGGGAAGAAAAAAAAGAAGACAGAGAAGGATGGGAATCACAAACTTTGTGAAGCGAGGCACAGCTGGTTTATACTGTGCCTAACAGTAAAGGGCTCATGCCTCTTTTTACTCTTATTATCCAAAAAAAACCTCAGACCTCTCCAAGAAACCAGCAAGGGCTGGAGCAGACGGAGCACAGGGTGGGTGAAACACTGTGGTTAACAATGGCTTTACATGCTTAGGGGAAGGCCAGAAGGCAACAAGGAGATTACAGAAATCCCTGGACTTTCCAAGTTTGACATGCATAAACTGCTACACTGCAGGCAATGGAATGAGACACTGCACCACTTCTTGCTATCAAAAAGAAGGTCTTTGCAAAGGTGTTTTTTTTTTCCTCCTGGTGAGCATTTTATACTTAAATGAAAAAAACCAAGCAACTTCTGAGTGAGGTAGCTCAGAGCTTATCTGGAAATTATAGAGACAGAAATTGAAGAGTTGTACAGGAAATGAAATTAAATTAAATAGCTGGGACTTTATGATCAGCATAAAACCCCACAAATACATGAAGTATCTTATGGCAGACACAACACTTCTGCCCTGCTTTCGCATGGCTCTTAGCACAAAGGGGACCCAGCTTCTAGAACTAGCTTCTCTCAGATGCAATCTTTTATCTGTGTATCACAGCATGAACAACTGCACGACACTAACTCTTACACAGCCCTTACTACTGCAGTGAAATCTGCCTGTGAAAGCTCTTCCAGAAGATGACAGAGCCCAGAGTTGGAGCACTGCAAATATAAGTGGATGAACTGCTTGTTTGTGTCCCAGGTTCAATATCTGTTTTCAAACTCTAGCAGTTGAGCCAAAATAGCTATTTCTTCTTTCTACAAAGGTGTGTTTTATTAACATGTTACTTATGTTGAAGCAACGTGAATGCAACACTGCTGCCTTGGGAAAAAATTCTTTCTTACGGTTATTTTGCCAGGTTCTGAAGGAAATAGGGTAGTGCTAGAAGAATGCAAAAGTACCCATGACAAATTGTTCCACTTGATTGATACTGGCTTAAATGGCACTGTTTTGTGCTATGAGCTCTCTAAGTATTATTTTCTATGGTATAAAGTGCCATGAGGTTGTAGTGAGGTGTGGGGTCAGTCTCTCCTGCCATGTCTCAAACTCAAGGACAAGAAGAAATGCCTCACGTTGTGTCAGGGGATATTAGAAAAAAAAAATTGTCTGTAAGAGTGGTTAGGAATTGGGAACAAGTTGCTCAGGGAGGTGGTGGGGTCACTGTCTCTGCAAGTGTACAGGAGAAGCCTGGATGTGGCACCTGGGGATATGGTTTAGGGGTGATTATGGTGGTGTTACACTGACAGTTGGACTAGATGATCTCAAAGGTCTGCTCCAACCCTGATGATCCCGTGATTCAATGAGTCTTAAGTAAAAGGAAACGGAGTCGTATTCTTGAAACTCAAGCTCCCAGGACTTCATTATACCCTAAATCTGTGTAGTATGAAACAACATTAAACAGATATGCACTGTTTGCAGAACAACCTATTCCTCTATACTCCCTGAAAATGGAAGAAGTTTGCTTAAATACAAAGTTAACATTAAAAAAAAACTCAACTTCTTGCAATTATTCCTTGAAGTTTTATTTTTATTCCTGTGCTTAAATGGCACCACAAATGTAATTACTGAGGAAGTATGGTACCTAAACTTGAAAAACAATATAGCTTCTTCTCAGAGTTGTTTTACATGTTGCTTCCCAGCACTAAAATGATAACACCTGTCTCAAATGCACACTTTTGATGGCCTGTTCCTTAGAATTTGGTATGATCAGGGTTAGGTTTGGAGCTAACTTCTAGGTTCATAGTAATGGACAGATGAACAGATACATACCTCCTGCAGACGTTGGTGTAGATTGTGTGGATGATGCATTGACACTGGATGAATTGCTATTGTCTTCAAGGAAAAAAATAAAACAAGAAAATCAACATTATTAATTTTAATTTTAACATACTATAATTAAAGTATCCACAACACAATACTCCCCTCAGGATATCTGTATTTGGAGACTATGATTGGGAATACAGCAGAGAGTAGCCCAACCCAAAGCAGATGGTTTTTATCCCTCTGCAAAATGCTTCCAGATCTCAGTTAGAACACAGTTAGACTGTATGCACAGAAGTGTATGCACCAAGAACACAGTTAGACTGTATGCACAGAAGTGCCCAAATGGCCTGCAACAAATGTCCTCTGTTTGTTCTCTTCCACTTCCATGTCATGTTTTATTCCATTTGTGGTAAATAGCCATACCATCACTAACTTTCTTAACCTACTTAAGCACTGTGCGTGTGGGGGTTGTAGTTTTTATTCCTCTATTTCAGTTCCATTTTCTGTCCCTCGATCTTTTATTTAATTTTGTTGCATCTCTGTTGCAAACTGGAATGATGCTGGGAATACACTGAAACATATCCTTCCGTATACTTATGTTCTCTACACAAAAAGGGTCCTAAGAATGTACCTGCTTCCAGACATAAAATGCAAACCAGTCTTAGTGGTTTTGTCTTTCTCTCCTTTGTTTCACTTCTACTTTTCCAGTTATCTTCACACAGCCAACTAGCCCCCCACATATTGCACACTCAACCCTTATACTGACATAAATGGGACATTAAGTTGCAGATTTAATTGCCTTTGAGAAAAGGTTGTATGATTGTACAATTACAAACACATACTTTCTTGGATATGTTGACTTTTACCCCAGCATAAGCCACGGATGTGCCTGAGGTTAAATCTTTTCCACACAAGCCCAGTACTGTAACCAGAACACATTTATGCTTTTTCTCCAGGTTCTAAGTGCTTACTTCTGCAACCTTGCGACAGCTCTGAACGTAGACTGCATGTTCATACAGGTCAAAATAAGCCACATATACTGCCTGGAATTTGGGTGTGAGTCAGTATTGCAATTAACGCAAGCCAGACTGAGTCAATGAGCAGAGTATTGTTGGCCAACAGCAAATGAAATGAGCGAAGTAGTACAGGGCAAAAAATTACTCAAATGAAAAAATGTCTTGCCTTTATCTGAAGATCTCTGAATTCTAACTTAGCAGACTTCTTGGTTCTCCTTTTAACTATAAATTGATGTTGTCAGGTGTTTCTAATTCTATGCACAAAATTTTCCCATTTCTCCTCTCTCTGTTGCTCTGGGGTACCCAAGGATATGAGAATTGAGTTACATTCTACTGCTCCCCCTAAATATCTTTAGTTGTCCCAGAATAGATACAACAATCAGAGTACCACCCCCCTGCCTTACATATGGTCACAAGTCAATAAAAAAAAAAAGGGCATATTTTTACAGGATAGTTTAAGGCATATAACAATACATATTGCTTTTCTTGATGCTTCTGAGGAACAGCAACAGAAATGCCGAAAGTATTACCTGGCGAACCCGTGGCTGGAATGGGAGTAAAGGGTGCAGTGCTGTTTGTGTCTTCATTTCCTACATTAAAAGAAAAAAACCAGGAATAAGATAGTTTCGGGCGGAAGAAGAAAAAAGTACAGCATCTGCCATTTGCTTTGGCCATATAAATGACTAATTTACCATGGACAGGAATTAGTTATAATGATGATATAAAAGCATGTTAACACAACAGCCTGCTCTGAGTGAATTCAAAGTGACATTTATACTACCCAACCACCAAAGGAACTGGAACTCCTCCCATCCTCTGCTTTATCCTCCTCCTCATCCCTATCTCAAGTTTTCATCTTCCTTTAGATGAAATGAGACCAAAAGAGGCAAAAAATCAGGCACTTTTCTTCGGTATTAACATCTGACCTGTGTAGCCTACAGCAGAAGAGAAAGAACTTCTTCTCACTTTAATCTTTTCCGGTGAAGTTTGCCAGGCCCTTGCAGGCAGATAGGTGCCTGCTCTGGCCCTACATGGACAACATGATAAGACAATTAGCTCCACTAAGGAGCTGCATTACTCAGTTTGGGACTAAGGGCATGCTAATGCATCCACTGAGCGTTTGGCAGGTGGGGAATGGGACTGAGAAGGATCACACCTCCAAAGAAGTGGCAAAATTTAAAGATAAACCACAGAAAATGAACAGACTGGCATTCACATGCATACGAGAGGATCAGTTGTGGATTCTGCCTTTGCCAAGCAGAGTTTAGTTTTGATCACCTAATATCACGTGGAAGACAAGGAAATAAGCTGATCTGAGTATTGCAGAAATAGGTCATTTTCTTAGTGGTTACAAAATCTTAGTCAAGGTCTCAACATGGTAAAGATTGCAAATACAAACGGCAAAATATCTCCTTGTATTTCACCCCCACAATATCAAGACTGAAGGCAGCACTGCAAGATATATTAGGTGTTCAATTAGGGAGCTTAGGGAAAACAAACAAAGGATGGGACACAGCTAAACTAAGCTTCCCTAGAGAGGACCCAATCCTGTAAAAACTGGTCTACATCACAGCAAGCTCCCCCACATTAAAAAATTATCTGATTGAGAAAGCTAAGCTAACACGAAACTGACATTACCTCCCCCTTCAACAGCACACAGTGTTTTTTCTGCACAGAAATGTTTTAACCAGCAGAAGGGGCTCCTTATATAATTCAATGAAAGAGAGTGACATGAAAAAGAGGTGGAAGTGAAGGAAGGATTCTGTTAGTTAAGTTCAGATCAGCTTGGACTGCACATCTTAGAAGATGTCGAGGATCCTATTCAGCTTAAAAGATACAACTTTAAATTTTTCCTTCTTAAAAAACCCCAAATGCTGGTAAATTTTTTAACCTGAATAACACACATTTGCTCCAGAACACACATACTCCTTAAGTGGGGTTTTGCACAAGCATATGTCACATTGGAACATGTGGCAGTGAATGGGATGGGGGGAAATAAAAGAAAACCTTAAAATTATACTATTCCCAAAGTGTTCTCTATCCTGAGACTGTGCCTTTGAATTTGAAGCTGCATGTATCACTGCAGTGACAAGCAGCAGACTTCAAACAGGGAGGATGGAAGGACTCCTGGGTTAAGCAAAAGGAAAAGCACCACAGCTTTTAAGCAGTGATGGCTGTGACAACTATAGACTCTCATTCAAGACCACAGGCTTCACAGTTCAACTGTCCCAAAGCAAAACAGGGAGGGGCCCTGGCCTTGTCCAGGAAACAGAACTGCAAGAGTTAGAAACACACACTGACCCAGGTGTAGACACACATGGGTTGGTACAGGAAGGAAGGGGGGAGAGCTGGCAGCCAGCTGCAGCATCCTGTGCATGAGCAGAAGCAGAGCTCTTAGGGCCACAGCATCAGCTCAATATATGAATCCTAAGCAGAGAAAGAAACTCTGTGCTGACGGTTACTCTCTCTGCGTCCCAGAAGAAAGGGGAAGGAAAGAATTTTAATTTTCGTTTTCCATTATGAAACGGAACCAACACAAGGATATACCCAACTTAGAACGGCATCAGAGCACCACATACTGGAAAAGCACAGGGAAAGGGGATCGACATCATTTCTGCCAGACAGCCCTGTTTTGCTCTGTTTAAGGTCAGGTGTAGATGCAGCTAAAAGCTCACTAAACTGTGGCTGGCTGGAGTGTATCTGAAGGCAACCATGCTTCCTATGAAAGCATGCCAGAGGCCGGCATGTTGAGTGCTTTCAGGGCCTCTTGTGGTTTTGTTGCTCTAGTGTGTCAAAAGGCATGAGCTGGAGGCAGTTTGGATCAGCAACCTTTCAAAAGGGCAAAATCAGTCAAGTTCTTCCAGCTTTATGGGTGGAATTGGGCTTTCCAAAGTGTCAGAGACTGAAGATTTGTGCTCCTGTTATACACAAATACATCCAGGGTGAGTGACAGGGATAGCTCTGATACTTGTTAAAAATGGACAGGATGTTAAAGGGACTTGATTTTCCCAGATCCTGCAAAAATCAACATAGTGGATAACATTCATGTTTGGAATCTGTAGTCTCCAGCTCAGACACATACCGAATTACTGTTCTCCACACATGAACCCTGGTAGAAGAACTCTACACAAACAAGTGGCAATACTCATTCAACTCCCTGCACGTGACAAAGGTCAATTTCCTCACTCCAACCTTCACATAAAAGACAGACACATTTCTAAGGACTCACACACTTTATGTCTTATGCTGCAGGAAGCTGTTGGTATTTAAGCCCTCATTTTTACTAAGCACAGCTTTACACATTCATTTTGGGGACATTTCAAAAGTCATAAACAAAATTCTCTCTCTGGATTTTCTCTTTTCAAGCTCGATGTTTAGCAAGCTCAGAGGGAAGTTTCATGCTCAAATCATTCTGCTTTTGCTGTTTTTAAACCCCGAAAGTACAGAAGCACTGACAAAGTGCAGTCCATCGAAAGATCACCCACTTGCTCAATAATCTCTAAGCAATCCAGATGAGTAACAGCTGAGGTGCTGGAATGGTAAAAGCAGACACGTTAGAGCAGCAACATGAATAAAACCATCCCACAGATAGTCTCCACCATCAACATACTCACTCCTTTCAGCTGAAATCGATAAAATTAAAATTCTGGAGATCGAAGTAAAAGCAAGCCCCTGACCACAAATCTATTGTAACACCTGCCAGGCAATTTTAATAAACTATAAATTCAAATCCCTGCTTTCTGTAAACTTCATTTTCCTTTTGATTCAACAAGGTGTTTTGGCGTCTGTTTTTGAACTGACGTTCTTGACCAAGAAGGTAGGTCATCATGAGAGAGAGGTCAGGCAGGATTATTTCAGCAATGTCTTGGATGGGTCCGCATGCCTCACCTTTATGAAACTACTCCACAGTCTTGCAAAACAAAGCATAAACACCACTGCACAGATGGAAACAACACAGACCATGTAACCAATTCTCAAACCCCATCAATGTGAGACTGAAAAGCTTCATCACCTTTTGCTGCCATCTTGGAAGATGTCGCTAGCTATCTTTTCTCAACACAACGGGAAGAGAATGGGGGCCACTTCCTGACAGGGAGAGTGGATTTTCCTTATTCAGGTACCAGGAAGCCAGCTGGATTTTACATAATAATTTGAAGGATTTTTCCTAAATCACATTATTTTGGTGATGTTTATTCCAATGACTCGACTGACACACAGAAATAAACTTTCCAGCACAGTAGAAGGGCAGCATTATATTGAAGTAACCAGTCTGTCCAAAAATCTTAACTGGAGTGAAGACACATCTACGTCTACTTTCACTTTTTGCATATCAGAGTATTTGATGGGGTTCACACTTCCTCCTGTATTGTTGATTAGACAACCACAAACGTCTGCTGAAATCAACACAAATCTCAGCAGTGCTTTCTGGAAGTTTCTAAGTGGACAAAGGGGAAAAAAAAAAGCTACTTCAACAGATACATGAAACTGAGCCTTAAAAGGGCACAACTTCTCTCAACATATCATAACAGAGCTCTAGACAACCAATTCACATATAGAGGAAGGGCTACATTTGAGTGTCAGAAGTCAGATGAGATCACCCCTGCCCCAGGAGACAGCACTGACTGTACACTGAGTAAAACCAGCACATGCACTCAGGAAGCAAGCATGATAGAACACAAATCAGTGCAATCTTGTATCACATGAAATGACAGTCTATTGTTGTTAAATGGAAGCCATTAGAGTTTAGCAAAACAATAAACAGGTTACCTGTAAACTCCTTTTAAAAAATCTTGCCCTCTTTTTTTTGAAGGGCAATTACAAAACTGTTCACATTCCTCATTCTACTTTTTTTTGGTATCAATATATATTACAACTTCACCAGCTTATACAACAACATATTAACGCTGTTGGACTGACTGAGATTCCTCAACAGTATTTACAGTAGGTTAATTCCTGTACCCATCATCTTTTGGCTTCTTACTTTGGAAAATTGTGGGGCATCGTAGGGGGCACTGCAGAAAAGGCAACTCCGGCAGCTGAGCCCTGTGTATTTCTCGCTGTATTTCAGTGCCTGTGACCGCTGATCCCCTGACCGGTTCTGAGCCCGGGCACGCGGCTGTGCATTTGCTAGAAGCGGCCGCGACAAAGGGACACTGCTGCGAGCGCCTGACGGAGAGGCGACAGAGCGCGGCGTCTGAGCCACCCGCACAGCCCGGAGCTCCCATTAAAAGCCCCTCGCACCCCAGAGAGCAGCACCGAGAAGGGGCAGGGAGCGGCCCTTCCCGGCGCATTGCCCCGGGCTCCCCCTGACCCACACCTGCGGGGCAGCTCTGCCTGCAGCTCCCGGACACCNCGCCCCTTGGGGTTTCTTCCGTCATTGTTTCTACTTAACAAACACCCCGAACTTTAATCCCTCCTCCCTGTTTCTGTCACAGCCCCCGGGCACGCCGGCCACGCGACCTCGGGTGCGGAGCGCCAGTGACCGCTGTCCCATCCCGTCCCGCGGTGTCCCGGGGTGCTTGGGGGCAGGCAGGGCGCAGCCCCGGCCCCCCTCCCGGCCTCCAGCGGCGGGACCAGGCCTGGGC